>ML778210.1:379583-447695 GCA_009831015.1 Picea engelmannii
TAGCCGGAGAACATTGGGGGTTGTAGCCTCCTTCTGATTGTAGCCAGAGATTTGTGGAGTTGGAGCTTCCCTAAGGTTGTAGCCTGAGAAACTAGGAGGTTGGAGCCTCCTTCCAGTTGCAGCTGGAAAACAAAGGAAGTTGGTGCTTCCAATGAATGTAATTCTTCAAGACATATAAGAAAAAGTATTCCATGGTTTTCTAATTTGGGTTTCCACGTAAAACACTGGTGTACTGTGCATGTGTGTGATTGTTTATTTATTACTGCTCATTATTGGATAATAATTCTACATTGATATAACATTTGAAGAAAAAGGATTATAATTACATTTTTACTGATTCACCACCCCTCTCAGTAATCCAACACCTATCTATAACCATTCGGCCAAGAAGAGTGTAGGCGATGACTCCAGGGTGAAAAGGAAAAATAGTAGAAGAATGCAACAATGAATAAACTAATTCCCAAGAGGGCACAAACAACAATCGACCAAGGACAATAACAGAGGTAGATGGATGAGTTCGTCCTTCGCTTCACCATCCTCGCACAAAAAAGCAGGGCGTTGAGATCCATAGGTCTTTTAACGTTAAGGCAATGACCGTAGATCAAGCTCCTGGCCGACTGCTCAAGCGAGGACTGGTGTGCTAGGGATGAAAAGCAAAACAATTGCATGGGTCAAAGTCAAACCACAGGGCTATCGAGTCATGCAGGGACGAAGGCCATGGGAAATCAACCAACCAGACAATCAACTAGGCTAAGAAAAAAGGGTCTGCTATCAATCTAAACATCCAATCCATTTACAAATCAACATGCAGATCCAAGCATAAGTCCTAATGTATTCTACTCTGTAAAGTAAAAAGAGCGTACCGTTGCCTGATCGCCCGCTTCGAATGTCACCCCGCGCTCCGTGCAACTTCTACTCGCCGACCGTTGAGACCTCACCGGTACCTCCCTACCAATGCTAGGGGTACTCTTCTTCCCCCTTATCCCCCCGAGCCACAAAGGGGCCACACACACTATCTAGAGGTTTTGTCTAGCTCCTAGCTCGCCTCGCAAGGCCGAGCTACCACTCCTCTCCGAGCTGGGAAATCCCAACTCCCACAAGTAAATCAGTCAAGTTGATATTTCTGTAGCATAATGTTACACAAACATAAGATGATCCTTTCTCGTTCTTCCTCCTTCATTATATAGAGTTTCGATCTTCCTTTCTTTCCTAAAATCTCATTTAATTAAAGTTTTTAAAATAAATTCCTAAAAATTCTTCTCCATACAAGTGTCACCCATCCCCTACATTCCTCCATTATTTCATTTCTTTAATTAAGTAATTATATTTATTTCCCTCACCCACCTAGAGTTACTCCTAGAATCACTCCTAGGTGTTCCTAGATTCCCTTACAGGTTTTAAAGGCTTTCCCTATTATGAAATTGCTAATTCAATTTAAAATTAGAAAGCTCTTAAATGTAGATTCTTTACTAAGTTGACTTCCCGCTTTTTCTCTTAAGTTCCCCTTTTTCCTTTTTATGTTACCTCCTTTCCCTAGTTTCCTATTTTTTGATTTTCCCTCTTTCCCCTTTTTCTTAGAACTCAAAAAGGAAGGTGTGGAATATAACCCCTTTTTCCCTTTTATCATTAGTTTAGTATCTTTTTAAATTATCAAAAGATAAAATAATTAATCCCCTCTTTACTTTTTATATCCACAGATTTTATTTCTTATGAATAATTTAATTTCATACTCCCTTCATGTTACAAAATTTGAAGACCATAATTATTACTTAAGTGGTTTTTGTTTTAAATTTTATTATTTTATTTTATTTTATCTATTTATTTTATTTTATTTTTTTAATTATTATTTTTTTTTTAATGGTAGACAAAATTTTACCCCTAGAGAAATTTTAGACTTAGAACTTAGATTTTGTAATGGGAGACATTTAATTAGGGAAATCATTTTAAAATTTCTTAACTTGTTATTTGCCTTAGGGCCATCTAGGTTCCTCCCTCTATCATCATCAATGTGACGTGCCCTTCAGGATGCACTAGGTGCTCCAAGGGTGCCACTTGCCTCATCTTTTCCCTTGCACGACGTGCCCTTCAGGACGCACTACGTGCTCCAAGGGTGCCACTCGCCTCTTGACTGATTGGTAGACATCAATAACCTATGGAGTCAACACTCCGCCAGGCGAACTTGTGGGAGACTAAGGGATTCTAAGGAATAAGGCCCCTGCCTTATTGCGTGCCCCTTAGAATCATCATGAGCGACTGTCGCAGTTTTCCCTCATGGCATCGTCGGTCCTCTCGAACTAGGTAATCATTAACCTACAGTTCGAGCCATGGCGGGAGTACTAGTAGGTTGTGGCAGAGCTGCTGTCCACACCTCTCCCTCAACATCTCTGGTAGTCGTGTGCGACCCCTTTACTCCATATGTGAGTCTGGTCGGCAAGCTATCGTCAGCTTGCATCATCAACAAATCATATCATAACATATCCATATCATATCATCTAGTCAGATGCACTAATATCATAGTAAAACAATCCAACCCCAATGGCACACTCCCTGACTCGATCCAGAGTCCAAGGGGTTCCATCGATGCCTCTGCATCCTCAAGGTCCAAAACCCTGCACACTTAGTAAAACCGAGTCAATAACACCTGTCTATGTCAATGTAGTAAAACAACATGTCATCTACCCATAATGCATCATAATCAAAGTCAAATGTTTTAATAGCATAATAATCCGGATCACTTGCGAGCAAGTGTCCTCAAAGAATAAGTTCGCTCAGTGCGCCAGAGCGGGATGTTACAAAAATAATAAGATTCCCTTGAAGGTCTAGAATTTATACCTTAAAAATATGTATGAATCCCCTAACATCATGGACAACAGGCCAAAAAAATCTACAAAGGACAAAGTGTTTTCTATAGAAGACATTAAGTTTGAGGTTAGGCGACTCTCAAAAGGAAAATATAAGGACATCAAAGGTTACCAAGAAAAAATATTAAAAATTGGAGGACATATCATCATCCCTCACATACATAAGCTGTTCAATTTAGCTATCCAACAAGACTTCCCAAAACCTTGGAATCCAAGCCTCATTGTACCTATTTTCAAAAGTGGGGATAAAAACAATCCCTCTAATTATAAGACCATTATGATTAGCCCCATTTTATCTAAGCTATATGAAATTATTTTGGAAAAGAAGATCGACACATGGCTATAAAGACATGGAAAACGAGCTAGAGGCCAGGTTGGGTTTAGAGACCGCCATTCCACTGTGGACCACCTTGTTACATTTAGGATCATTGCAGAGGAGTGTCATAATGATAAAAATGATCTCCTTTGTTTTTTCGTTGATTTTAGAAAAGATTTTGGCATTGTTCCCAGGACTAACCTATGGAATAGGTTAGGTGAGCTTAAAGTCACTTTCGAGTTAAGAGCTGCTGCAGTAAGGATATATGAGAAAGTTATTGCCAATTTTAGGAACTGAGGGATATTAGGAAGAAATTAACTGTAATATCCAAGTCAAGAAAATTTGTCTCCTAAAGTATATATATATATATATATATATATATATATATATATATATATATATATATATATATATATATATATATATATTAATTGGGTTTAGTTCGACTGGTTGAGAGAAATAATTATTATCTTGCCCACCTAGGTTCAATTCCCATAAGTGATATGTTGAGCTCTTAATGAGTATATTATTGTAATTTTCGAGGATTTTCCACTTGAAAAAAATGATAAACAAATTAAGGTCATGTCTCAATAATGAAATTAAAATAAAAGATAAAGGATATGAGTTTATTTGTAGATTCAAATTTTCAAAATTATAAAAAATGTTAAAATGTTGGGTTGTTATTGTAATTTTTACTAATATACCTAAAATTTAAAAAAATGAGAATGATTTAAGTCAAAATATCTCTCATTATGAAGTCTCAATCATAGATATAGAAGAAAAATAAACAAATAAAAGTTTAGGGCCTTTTTATCTTTAACACTGTTTAGTCTCTTGAAAATAACATCGTGAGGAATAGTTCTTCTGCATTTTTAAAGAGGTGGTACTCCTCTATATGAATAATATACAAAATTAAATAAAACATGAGAAAGGAACAAACTTTATTTCATAACACAAATACTCATAAAGAAAAAAAGGCATGATATAGTGTGAGACTTTAATCAAATGAATATTCACAATATCATACAAGATTTTTGATATTTTACAATACTGTAATGTAAAATAAAATAGGAATCCTCAGAAGAAAAATTTACATCATATCATAAAGAAGAAAATATCATTTGGCAGATTGAAAGATGATGGTCATGCATGTAGATAACTTAAGATGATAATTCATTGAAAATATGAAAGAGTGATGGACACACACTTCAAAATTTCAGCTCAAAACTCAAAGTTTGAAAAATTAGTAGTCATGTATCACAAATAGTTCTATGGGAACCTAAACAAATATACAAATGTCTTTGAAAATATTTATAATATTCGAGAAAGTAAAATGCATTCATGCAAATGGACTAGGATGGGGCTCCCATGGACCATAAAATAGAAGTAATAATTGAAAGAAAGAAAGAAAAACAATTAGGAATCAGTCTTAGGTTCTCAAAAATCATGAAACATAGAAGACTAGAGGATTACTAACAAAGAAAAGAGGAAAATGAAGGCTAAATGGAATAGATGCTTGACTTAATGAAAAAGTTATCTCTCTCTTTTTTTATTTTTTTGTTGTTGGGCTTTCCCTTTATATAATTTGATCTTTAGACCTTCTTTGAGATAACTTCTTTCGAGTAGTTATTCTGGGTTGATGATTTATTGCAAAAATTTCTTGAGTCATTTTTCAATTTACTCCTTCATTGGTGGGACGATGATATCTTTCTTATCCCTAAGCGAGAATATATCCTCCTCTATTTATTTAAATTCTGAGTGGAGTTGATCAACTGACAACAATTGGTCCTCATTATCATTCTCAAAGGTGACAAGCCATTGTTTAATTTCATCTCCAAGAAACTCTACAAGGCTGTCAAATTCGTTGGCCCATGAAATCTTGACCACAACTAACTCCTTTTCTAATTCTTCTTTAGTTATAATCATGGAATTCCTTAAGAGTCGTGGGCCCTCCAATCTCTTAACAATTTCTAATCCTTTTAAGAAAAAATTTCCTCTTTTTTCATTAATTCTTTCTTAGTTATCAATTGCATCTTGTAACATTTTTATCTTTGCTAGCCATCATGCCCTTATTTGTTTTATTCTTCAATTTCAAGGAAACTATTGTTGACCAGTGACCCATGCAATAAAAGTATTTACATAATTATTGTAAAATCCTTCAGCATGCTCCAAATATATTTTCAAATATTCTATAAAACTAGTAATTCTCTATGAAAATTTTCATAAGTTGGTGTTGACCTCCAATGCTTGTGAAATGATATTGATCCTTTTATTAATATTCTCCGCAACACAAAATCTCACCCTACTCAACAAATTGGCAGTTTTTTCTTACTTGTACTAAAGTTCCAGGTGTATTTTGGGGCGTTTGATCTAATGAAACTATAACCAATGGTTCTGCAAATAATGTCTTAGGATTCAATGCATCTTCAAAATCATTTATTCTCCTTTTCATCTTAATATTCTCTATCTCTTGCTTTGAGATTGAATGTGCAAGAATAACTCCTATAGTGAAATGCAATTTTAGGACTCTTGAAGGTCTGACTCTTGATACATCAACTTACGAGTGCCATTTTTTACTTATATTTTTGTTCTTTACATTGACCTTCTCTATTTTTATTTTTTTCTCTTCCTTATTGCACTGAGAGTTATGCAGTGTCAAGGACTACTCCTAAAAAATAATCAGTTCTTCTCTAGCTAGATCCTCTATGATTTGATTTCTTTTAGTAATTTGATGAGCTACCCAGTAGGGTAATTTAGCACTGTCTATCTCCATGTCAACTATATTCCTTTGGCTTCTTGAATCCCGAGAATCATTTTTACTCAAGATTATTATTTCTTTTTTTTGGGACAATTCGTGTTCCCTTTCAATATCAACAAGGTGTAGATCCTCTCCATCATCACCTCCGACTTTTCCTTGATTACACTCTCCTATTTTTATGTTTTACTATTGTTTCCATTGTGCCGAGGAGGAGATCCTATGTGACTGAGGACCTAAAGAAGAATGCACATTAGTTGTCCATTTTCCTCTTTTTCTTGTTTTACTTTGCCTTTGGATGTTTTTACTGATTTCTGTGATCAAATCTTCATTACATACAATTTTGTATTTTCTTTTGGGGTCGTTGTCATCAATTTCTTCAAAAATTATTGTAAAAAGATTACTATACCTCATAGATGCCATATGTTCAGAGAAAATACATTCAGGATTGAAGCCTCTCAAGATTTTTTCTTCTTTGAGATTAAATGCATTGAGTATTTCAGATACTTCCTTTAGATGGGGATAATTGTTTACTAATGTATTTCCCACATGAATACGTAGTGTAATGAATTGATTTTTTCTTTTTCGATCAAATAAAATACACCATGCCTTATATTGTCTACAAACTTCTATAACAAAATGTTTGTCACAAACAAATATTGGGAGAAGAAGAGGATTTTCTTCACAACCATATAATACGATATACGTATGATTTTCTTCTTGCACACAAATACCCTTTCCTTTAAGAAAATCCTCATCTTTTTGGGTTATTCTTCTTGGTTCTACGTCAGTCAATATATGTATGAATTATTTGAGAAATATTTCTTGGATAAGGAAAACAATGAAAAGGTGCCTTATGTTTCCAGAGATCAAAGTACCAAAAATGAACTGGTTCTTTATCAACATTCAAATTTCCTCTTAGAGAAATACCCTAAAAAACATTACAGTAAGTAATTGAAAATACCAGGTATGTATTCCTAAAAACCTCTGAGTATTTAAGTAATTTACCAATTGAAAATAAATTTCATTTGAAGTCACCTCACCCTAGTCGAAAATGGTATTTTTCCGGAAAGAGAAATGGAGTACATACAAAGCTAACCTAGGTATATGAGAGGTTGATTCTTGGCCTATTAGGTGCACAAACAACCATGAGAAGTCTCGATATGACTCTTGCAACAATGATATATCATTGAACAAAAGGTTGGTAGGCATTTTGATAGATGAAAGCAAAAAATATTTCAACAAATTCAAATCACCACTTTGAGAGTCAAGGAAATCATCTGCATGTGGTAGGTTGAGATTCTTATTAGGAGTGGGGAGGCGGAGCATATTTCTAAAAATTTTTGGGGTCAACACAACATGATTGTTTCCCTCTACAACTACCTGAATCATTCTTGTCTTCAAATAAAATCTCTTAGTGCACCAAGATACTAGTTCTCTAAAGTCAAAGACTTCTAGTACACAACCAACATTCACAAGCCCCATAGCCCAAAGTTTGTTATTATGCTTTTCCTTGGAACTTATTTTTAAAAATCACTGATAAGAAGTAGACCAATGAAACTTTTTATTTTTTTGCATGAGAGAGTTAGTTGTATCTCCACAAAATGGCTCTTTCTTCCCTCTATTTTCCATATGTATTTTTTCTTCAATGCACTTTGATATACATGAAACTATGAGTTATGAATTATGGAGCTCGAGTGATTAAAATACTCTATGTTCATGGAAGGCATTTACTAATATCTCATTTCCACACATACAAATTACCTTCAAAATATGGGTGATCATAAATAGAAACCATACAAGTGGCTCATTGGAAAGCGAGATATTTACTTCATATTAACTTTAGATTACCACCTTTATCTTGTTGTCTCAGTCCATGCTTGCACACATCTTTCTTAACGTTGGGGGGTTGAATACCTAGGGTTCATCCAGAGTTAACCAACAAGAACCCCAAGACATCGACACATCAATCTTCAACAAGAGAATAAATAAGGTCTCACCCAAGATGTCATTAGGATCACAAAGACCATATGGTATTGTGTTGATAATGATCAAGGACTAATTGTACAAAATTCCATCCCGGTTAGCATTCATACAATTCAATGAAAACTACTTAATGAATAAAATTATGTGACACCACACACACACATTCAATTGACAGATGAGTAACACATCATAAGACCGGAATTATTGTGACTTTATTATCTTCATTCCATTATCTTTATTATCTTGCACTTTATCACTTTTAGTTCTGCCACACTTGTTCCTCTAACTTCTAGTCCCGTACGCTTCTATCTCCGGTATGAATTCCACATCGCCTCTTTGGAATCATGGAAATCTCAACTAGCTTTCCATCTCATAATCTTTTTGCTCCACGTTCTCTCATTCTTCTTGTAGTAATCATTCAGGATGATTTACCGAATATTCTTTTCTTGATTCTGGCATTCATGTGGTGTATTGATTCCTAGAATGTGTCAAAAAACTTAGATCAGGGCACAATGGCAGAACTTGAACTAAAACACATTAACCAAACTTCATCTCACACACGTGCCACCTGTCACCCTTTGCACAATTGCTTGAGCACACAAAAAACATGCATAGGCATGCACAACTTCGTTTGTGTGAGCACATGATGTTTACCCAAAAATTTGGGTGCCAACAAGCCCCCACCGCTATTACTTGGCTCATCCTTAAGACAACTGCCTCATGGAGTGACTAATTCGATGTACATAACCACCTTTAAGATTTCTAGGGGATTTTGTAAATGGGTCCACAAGGTGAAGCTATGATTGACCACCATCAAAAAGTCCTTCCATCTATGGAGGCCATCCTAGATGATTGCTTCAATTATTTCAACCTTCAGTTGTAAATCTGTCTCCTCTAGAATTAACTCTTGGATGCACGCACAAAGTTATGTATTCTCATATTCTAGGAGATGAATATGCTTAGTAACCACTCTAAGATTATGTAGTGTTGGGATCTATGGCTGAACCAACTCATTCTTACAAACCTATGAGTAAGCCCCATCCAGAGTAGTGAATACCTCGGTGTGAATGGATAAAATGGATTCATACAGGGCCTTACTTGTTATATGCATAGTAACCTGAACAAGATGCATCAGTTAGAGGTTTTTTCGAGCAACTTCAATTTATTTTCGTTCACTGGATTCCTGCTACAATTAAGACTTGGTGTCTGCATGGCTTGAGATTTTGTGATCAAACTAAAGGAGTAATTGGGCATGCTCTTGGGAGAGATTTTGGTTCCTCTCCCCAATCTCGTAGATCATTCTAGTGATGAAGCCTTGCAAATTAGTAGTAGGC
The DNA here is from genome assembly GCA_009831015.1 of Picea engelmannii. Taxonomy (NCBI): domain Eukaryota; kingdom Viridiplantae; phylum Streptophyta; class Pinopsida; order Pinales; family Pinaceae; genus Picea; species Picea engelmannii. The sequence continues at coordinate 388,836 of ML778210.1, forward strand.
ACATATGAGAGGTTGAAATTTGTCTTGGCTGAGTCAGAGGGGATCATGGAGAGTGGGCTGACAGTTAGAATTCTTTGTTGTCTCGATCCCGAAGTGTCTATGGATTGGGGTTCTTGGGGAAAAGATTCTAGAGGTGAGGGTAAAGCAAGTTGTTGACCTAGAGTGTCCACCTTCCTCACCATATCTTTTTGGAACGCTTGTTGTTTGGCCAATTGAGTGTGAAGCTCCTTCATTAGTTTGGATATTTTCCATCTAGAAGTTGCAAAGCCAATATTTTCTTACTTCATGGCAGTTGTGCATCGATGTTTTCTAAAACTTGGATGGAACTTTGACTAGGAAGAGGTTGTTGATACCTCTTCATATATAGGATTTGTATGCGGGGAGGGTGGATGGTCATGTTCAATGCTGGTGTCAAGGTTGATAGGGGTGGGGCCTAAGTATTGGAAGACTACTCCTACTTTCTAGCCACCTCCACCTCTACATTAGACCCATAGCTACTTTTCATACCCGTATTTAAATGGGGTAACCCTCATTCCTTTACATCAAGTGTTGTGACTGATACACAACAGCTTTGTCGCGACGTCGATCAATAGTCGTGACCTACCTCTGGTCTTGGGACTTCTTTCTCCCCACCTTAAATTTTTCTTGGACCTTAGAAAAGGGGGGTTGGTATTCGACTAACCACACTACCACACTATCCAGGATGTCTCTTTATGTAATACAAAAGAGAAGCTTTGCCCATGTCTTATCACTAGCTACGTGGGGAGAAATAAAAACATTATGGAAATCACATTTAAATTCAAGGTAATCATCATACCTGTCAAAAAGTCATGCTAGGATGCAAACCCTCTCATCGGAATCCATGTTTAATTATGTGAATCATTGGAACAAGGCTTTGGCGATTGTTTCCTGGACTTCAAAATTCTTGGAATATTATAGAGTCCGGAACTGAATAGAAACGAACGAGGGGGTGCCTTCCACATCTTCTTCAAATCCTAGTGGTGGTTTCCACAACACCATACCTAACAAAAGGATGACCCAAATGTAATGGAACTATTTTCCCCAATCCTGAGCATCAAGGAAGTCGATGATGAACTCATTTAGAAAGTATTGGGCCCAGGCCATCTGAATCCCTTCAACACATCATTCTGTTGTGAGGACCACTCCTAAAGTGAATTTCTCTTTTCAACACTTGCAAGTGAGATTTCATGTGAGTAAATATGTTTCAAATCGAACAAACATATTATTAATTTCTAATATTACAACCCCTTGCTTTCCTCTATGTGTGACAAATAAAGAATATACCTCCTATTCACCTGCATACTTTTCTTTGAGGGTATCCTTTGGATCTTCGTCGGAAGTGGGAAGGTCAAAAATCTTATGCATTGTGTTATGATCAATACGATAAGGATGGTCCAACCATAGGTACCCCCCATGCAATTTGGTGAGGAGGAAAAAAATGCACGCTTAAACAATTGGGGCACGACCAAAGTGTGGACATTTGAGTAATGAAAAAATGTCGGATTTCCTTAAAGGCCTCACCCATTCCCGAGTCACTACTTCTTCGGTACCATCATATTTTTGGAAGACCTATGTATATATATCAAACTACAACTCAAGGAACTAATTGGAGTCCTTGATCTTATAATATGCACATTTTAGCAAAGAAACTTTCTTGAATGTCGATCCTTCAAATTGTACACTGTATGGCAACACAGGATCAGGTATTGATTATTCCTTTATGCTTTTAGACTTTGGTAGTTCTTGGGGCTTGTTGGAGGACACCATGATATATAGAGTGACTGTATTATGAGATATCACAGATAGCTAATGGGGTTATGCATTTTTATCCGCGAACACCTTGCTAAGATAGAAATGAGAGAACATTATCAAACTTGGGAAATAAGTAATGAACGAGAATACTTCACTTGCCCTCAATATAATGAAACTATAATGACACCTACCATTCATCAAGCATGGATTTACCATTTAGTCCTTTCCTTGAGATGGTCAGTACCATCTTCCATCCAAGCCATCGAAGTTGGTGTGTTGGGTTTCGATCAATTGGGATAGCCTTAATGCCGAGATTTTCGTTGGCCACCAAAATTAACTCGTCCTTTAATCTAAATCAGGAAAATCGTCCTACTGTCAGTGACATTAGTGATCCCATTTTCCTAAAATTGGATGAAGTTGACGCGATATAAATTACTATCATATCAATAGTTATTCTCACAAATATCTCATCGTCGTCGTATCTTTCAAGATGATGATGACGCATATGACTCCGTACATGCACAAGTTTTATTATTTAGGAGCACCGTGTTGCTTCTTGTGCACTCTTTCATAAGTTCACCCTTGGTTAATTGGTCGCAATGACCCATGGTGGGTCGTAGCACCTCTTCACACATGCCCATTTGGTCAGTTTTATCCACTGAGGGATTGGTCTTGGCCTTTATGGATCTGATGGAATCCACCAACTACCCCCTGCTACCTTACTCCTATGGGATTGATCTAGTTTTTCAATGGGGTTATGTGGGGTTGACTGAGTGGATGCTCATTCTATTTAAACATATGGTGCATCCATATCAATTCTCCATGCACGTGGATCCCTTACTTTCCCAATATAAAATTGAGGAACCGGGGGAACAAATTTATTTCGCAGCAACGCATATTGGGCCTTCAAGTACTGACTGCACACCCTAGGAAACTACTTGGATATCAACCACCTTTCACAATAACACATGTATCGACGAATATCTACATATGGTTTGCATATTTCCCTTGTTTAATCTTCCATGGTTTCCCACTCATGGGGAGGTTCCTGATGCACTTCCCACCATTGCATAGGTATGCTTATTAGCAATGTATTGAGGGTGTAGAATCAATGGTGTTCGGGAATGTGATACATCCATGTAATAAACACATCCACTAGATCTGACCCATCGAACTAGTAGGATCCAAACTCTTCTTCATGCACCTTGGTGCTAATACATGCTCACCTTCTTCCTGAAACTTCATAAATCTTGTTCTGCCACCTTTCCACTGTGTCATCTAAATCTGTGTCATACGAGTTCATGCTCCTCCAACTCAATTCCCCATCTATCATGGGATTGACATAGTATTTCCTATGCTTGATGATCTTGTAGACATTCTTAATAACATATCTCCACACATCCTCACCTACCAGCTCATTGTACCTGTCCCCTTCATTAGGATCTAAAGGTGTGATCAGACACAAGGTGTCAGTCTCAAATGATATCTATCCTTCTTCAAATTCAACACTGCATTGATGTTGAAGGCCCAATCAATACTAATTAAGGTAGGGTAGGGATCAAAATCATCCATAATCTCTTTCACTTCAAAGTCATCCTTCATCTTCGCCCCTTCTATGTTCACTTCAACTTTCTCCAATCGACCTATAGGATATATTATGTATTGATTTTCCAATCGTAGTTGAATGGGAAACCAAAACAAACTTGGTTTACCCATATCCAACATGACCCCATACATTTCATAACTCCCAAGTTCAACTATCATCTTGAATTCTCTACTTGTGCATTTCTTCTTACTAACCTAGCACAGATCCATTTTTGGTAGGGGGGATGATATAGCTCTCTTTCCTTCCTTCCCCCATGCAAGTTGCTAACATTCATGTTAATTTTTGCGTAGCATCATGATCATTTAACAATCTCAAACAACAACATAAGAAGTTACTTACTTGATCCTTAGTCTTTGTTTCATGATGCAAGTTATGCAGTTCTTTGTTGCAACTTTGTGTGCTTAAATTGCTCATTCACCTATTCCTTGATCACTCTTTTTTCGATGCATCACATCTCCTATTGTCTGCACGCTTATTCCAATGACCTGTGTGTCGCGCACTGTATTTATTTGTGCACATGAGCTTCCTCCAATGACCTTTGAGTGGCACATTGCAACTCACACAAGACTCTTTCGATGACCTCTATGTCACTCATTGAAATTACTCATGGATTTGGGCCTCTTCAAGTGACCTTTGTGTCACATGTTGTATCTCTTCTCGTGATATTTCTCCCTCAATGGGCCTCTACGCATCATGCATAAATTGTCTCTGTTGGGTCACATCAAAATTAGGAGGGGGTTGCATTACCTTTCTTATCTTCCCCTCTGGCCTTTGACCCAAAATTTCACCATGCTTAAAGTCCATTCCCATCTTTACTCTGCCTCGATTTATCACCCGTACATCCACTTCATCATCCTTTTTTTGATTCCCACGTGGCTCTACATGCACCATGTTGTAATGTTCCTTATTCTCTTCCGACTTCTTCAACAAGTCGGAACAATCCTCTATAACATTCTTGGGGTTATAGCAGTACCCACATAGAGCAAGTGGTTCGGTACAAAATATTAACACATGGCCTATTTCTCCATATTTAAAACAAGTGGGGGGTCTACCTCCCCCTCCTACATATCCTCCTCTACATCTACATCCACATATTCCTTTGGGACCTCCTTGATATCCACCTCTCTCAACACTACCACATTCACTAGCCTTTTTCTCCTCCTATACCATGAATACTTGTTGGTATTGTCTGGCATTAGATGGAGCGATTGATAGTTGTTCACATAGTGTCCTATGGACTTGAAGAATTCACAGAATGGAGTATGATCTGTCTTTTGATACTTCTACAATGTTGGGCAGTGGGGTGATACATGGCCCCACTATCTGCAAATTTCACACCATTCTACCTGATTCCTAGCTGAAAAAGAAACTCGGTGCACATGTTTCCTCATAGTTTCCAAGTACAAGACACTCATCTCTATGATGCCCCTTAAACCGACACCTAGTACACCATACGTGCTCATGCACACCTTTTTATTTTTCCATATCTTGTAATTGCATCGTCAGGTTGGCTAGTTGGGAATGTACCCATGCCATTCCTGTTGATGTCTCTCCTCCTCCTAGTGTGGCCTCTAAGTGCATTTCAATTTCCACCGCTTATTCTTGTGTAGTCACCTTCTTCTAAGTGAGCAAGATTCATATATGGGGAAGTAACCCTACACTAATCCATTTTATATGCTAAACATCATGTATCTAGAACGTTAGACTATCCAACAAAATATTGAACCGTTGGTCATAATCACACACAATTTCTCCCAGTTTCTGCTTAATCTCCTTGATCTCCGTAATACATTGAGACTCTGACTTAGGATTTTGGAATTCCTTAAGAAAATATCTCTTGATATTTTTCAGGGACCGTGTATGTCCCACTAGCATATTGGATTTGTAATTCATGTACCACGTTAGGGATCTATCCCTAAATGTGGTCTCCAACTTCACAATATTCGATGCCTTGTCTGTGATCCTCTTCACAGAACATATCACCTCACATGTGAACCAATGTTTCTCTGCATCATCTCTACCTGTTCCATGGAACACATGTAACCTCAATGTACTATCTTGATTCTCCATCCTCAATCTCGAACTATGTCCTCCGAATTGAGTGTTGTGTGTCGAGGATCTCAGTATTGATAATCATATTGGAGAAGTAGCACTAACTTCGTATTCTTGTTCACTTGTAGCTTCCCTTCCATCTCCTCCTACTCTTTCTTCTACTCCAACTTCCTCACTATATGGTGTGGTTCAAAGCGGGGGTAAATCCATATTCTTCTAATATTTCTTGTGAAGTAACCCATAGAGTTTCCTACTTGTAGCTGCTAAAGACCATCCACTATTTCCAACTCTTCTCCCCCACCACTAGGGGGTCCTCCATCTTCCTCTCATACTTTTTCACCTATGATTCGTGCCTCATATTCCTCCAAAGATGTAGTTAGCACTGAAAGTTGCACTTTGACTACTAAAGTGCAAGGTTAGTACCCATCAATAGGTTTATAAGGTAAGTTTTAAAATAAGGTGTCAAATGGATAAAACTCAGCCCAACAATGTTAAACCACATGAAATTCTAGATAAGATGCATCAACAAAAGAGGTTTTGTCTAACTTGAATAGGTTTTAAGGATTAATGTGGATAGAAGGAAGACTTTAGTGAGATAAATGAAGTGAGTCTACCACTATCATCTGACTTTACTAGTAGACAAATGAAAGAAAAGATTTATATACAAGAGCTTCTTAAATCAAAGCTTAAACTTTGAGAAAAGTTGTAACATCATCACAATTAAACCTTCATTGCAATACAACTATAAAACATCATTTGAATCATTCAAAGACAATAAATTTTGGAGTAAGAGGGAAAAAGGATGGCAAGAAAGAAACTGACTTCCATTAAACAAAAATTCATCAAGTATGATACATAAAACCAGAGCAGAGCAGGCTCTATTACATCAATATCATTGAAAAGAGTTTTACATCAATCATTTGAACCTATACAATGACTTATAATGCCTATTTTATATACTAGATAGTGAATGATATCATTACAATGCGAATTCCATCCTCTAGCATAGGATTCTCCCATCAGAAACTGAAGTAATTACAACTGTACAAATTGAAAATAACAAACTACTACAAATAAGGCTAATGCTGGAAACTATCCTAACATCCTTAATATTTCATAATGAAGTGTCCTTTGAGCACATTCCTCTTCTTGCAAGGTGTCCTTTTAGCTTTAAACTAACCTTCAAATAGTTGTCCCATGCTCCCCTAGCCATCTAGGAATCGTTGATCCTCTTGAAACCTTCAAAATAGGAGTTCACAACATATCCTGTAGTGCCAACTGTATCATCCAGTTCACAACAAAGTTCAGAGCGTCTGAATGCATAAAACAATTCTCTATGCCAGACGCTGCAAACTTTCATATAACTGCTTAATGTATTTAGAAGGCCTCCAAAACATCAAAAACCATCTTCAGAGTTAGGGATGCATGTATAAATTTCATAATTTGGTGTATGAGTGAAAAAATCAGCCATAGGCATCATACTTCCTTAAAATATTCAAAAATGCAAGGAACAAGCATTTTCCAAAACTGAAATTGTTTAAGTAATTTCATCCATTACTTTCTGAGCTTGGAAATCGACCTTTTGGGAGCTTGGGACAACACATTCAAATTCCTTTAGGCTAGTTCTACCTTAAAAGGTTGCAGCTCCAGTTTAAGTTTTCTGATATGATCTTTTAAATCTTTGTTTTGTTTGTACAAATTCTTAAGTTGCCTATGGAGAGGCAGAAACCTTTTTGCTACAAACCTGGCCTTATCAATAGTTTCCATATACATTGTTGGCCCTTGACCAAGTTTTGAGGATCCTTGTTCATGTTTGACCTACTTTTGGGACTTTGACAGGTTGTCGAAGGCAGAGCGCAAGTCAAAGTGGAGATTGTAGGATCTCGACCCCTTTTTAGGGATTTTTGGGTTTTGGACTTATGTAACAGGTATGGGGATGTCAGCCCATGGGTTTACCCATGTTTATGCCCTTTTTGTAATGTAGAAATAGAAATCTAGGGGATGTAGGAAGTAGTTCGATCTATGTGATCGAAGAGAGGCTAGACACTGTGCTAAGTGCAACTAGTAAGTTCTCTGTGCATGCTATGTTGAGAACTTGCAGAGCTAAGTGCAAGTGTTTGTAAGAGACTGTGAAGAGTCTTTGTGCTGCAACTCAGGGAAGGAGGATCTAGCGGAGTGCGTGCAGATCTCCTGTCCTCTGCAGAATAAGATATCATGGCTCTGTGGATGTAGAATATTAACAAAAAGAAATAAATAAGAAGAGTTGGTGGACGTATCCCCAGGGTGGTGGTGAACCACGTATATCCCGTGTTGTGGTTGCTTTGTGCTTAATGGTTGTTCTCTTGGATATGTGATTAAATTCTTAGTGCAATGATATATGCTTAGAATATTCTAATATGATAGCTTAGTGTTGAATAATGTGAATGAATGCTAGATCTAATCTATGTTTATGTGCTTAGTGCTTGAATCTATTGGATCTATGTGAATACTGCGCTGATCTATTATTAGGGATTAGCTGCATTGTAAAATAAGGTTGAATACTAATGAAATATAATTGCTAAGTGATCTTTTAAGGTGTTACAATCACATATCTGTTTCCTAGCTAAGGTTACAGACATCCGAGTTCTGCAACCACCCCTGCCTCTACCTCAGGTGAGACTTCATCTGCTTCACAGGTGCTATTAAAAGGGATAGTAGTTAGGGTTTTGTTGGTGTGTTTTTGTAAGCGTTGAACCCTGGGTCTGCCCTTGTGCAACAAATGGTTCCGTTGTTGAGACCTGAAACTGTGATTGCTGGGAATTGAAGAAAAGAAAGATCCATGCGTAGATCTGTTTCCCTAGTGGGCAGTATTCTACTTGAAATGTCAAGCTCTGTGCCAAGAAGAAAATTCAGATCTGAATAAAAGAGGTAAGACCTGAAAGCTTTGTGCTATGATAAAAGTAAATTAAGAATTTTTGGTTAAAGAGGTAAGATCTTAAAGCTTTGTTCTCTGATAAAGGTAAGAACAGTGAAAAGTTTTGATTGAAAAGGTAAGATAAGTGGAAATTTTTGTTTCAAAAGTATGGATCTGGGTATGTTTGATAAATTTTTTCCTATCCTGAAAAGTAGGGCACAACTAGATGAAAGAAGGCTTGATATGAGTAGATCTGAAAAAAATAGTGAAAGATATGTTATTCCTATGCATAAAAATAATGTTTGGACTAACAAATGGATGAAAGACCCTAGAAAGAAATTTTTGCAGGTTAGATACTATGATCCTAGTGCACAGTATAGGAAAGGATGGGGATCATTTAAAATAAAGCGAAGATTAACCCTTTGTTACAGATGCAGAAGACTGAGAGATATTGCTAAGGAATGCCCTGGTAGAAGACCTAGTTGTCTTTGTTGTAAAGCTATGGATCATTAAGTTTTATATTTCCCTAGAATGATTGCTAAGCTTGAAATAATGAATATGAGACAAGAAAACCCTGAGGAAGGTCACGAAAGTGAAACCATGGCAGAACCCCAAAAAGAATCAGAGAATGTCTTGCTACAAATGAAAGAAATCCTAAATGATCATAGAAATATCAACTTATCAGAGATCTTCAAAGAAAAAGTATGCATAGAAGTAATAATAGGAGACTTCGACATTGACTGTGTTCTGGATGAAGAAACACTGGTGAATATCATGACAGAAAGAACTTGGGAAATTTTAGGAAATCCTGCTATGATTCCTTCATTGGGAGGAATAAGATTATTTAGAGGAAAGATGATAACCCTATGTCGAAGACTCAACCACATATCTATGAGTGCTCATGGAACTTCGATAGAGGAAGATTTTGAGGTTGTCAAATTTATTGATAACAACACCCCATTTTTTATCTTAATAGGAAAACCTTGTATTGAAAAGGATCAGGCCAGAAGAAAAGAAGAGAAAGTCTTACAGCAGAAGAAGCAATAATTAAAATATTTCATGACTAGGAGGATAAGACACTTGATTGAAGAACATCAGAACAAATCAAAGATAATTAGAACCAAAATCTTGGATGTCGAAGTTGAAAGAACACAAGAAGACTCACAGACAAGTAGAACACCTACCCCAGATAGAGAAGACATATTACTCTCTGACCCTATGAAAGAATCTCAACATCGCAAAGTTACTATTGAAAAAGGAGATAAGAATTAGAATGGAAAGAGGATTACCAAGATGAAGATCACCAGGAAGAAGGCTATAAAGCTCAGTAAGAAGAGTGCAAAGATAGAAAAGTTACAAAAGGTTCCAGAGGGGACTTCACAGAAGGAAGGTTTGCAAGACTGGAACTTCACTAGGATATCATAACAATGCAACATGGCACTTCGCCACGGTGAAGCAATATAGCCGTTGAAAGAATTATAACCGTTATCCGGACGACCTAAACAGTTAGAACAACAGTAATGGCCATAAGACTCACCATCATATTGTTGGACCATGCCACAATGGACATAACCGCATTGATGAAGGTCTCTCATCTGTTGGAGAGATCCGTTACACCGTTGCCTACTTAGTGCATCTACTGTTGCACCAAAAAACTTTTGCATAATTGTATCCAAGCCAACTCATTGCTACCACACTGTTTACTGAGATTGACACCTATACAATTGCATTGTGCACTCACCTATTGACCCAAGTTATCCGATCTTGAGCGTGCATGTCGGACGAGCTCAACGCCGTAGAGAAAATCGTCGAAGAAGTTCTTATCGACGTCATGGCTGAGAAAGTGATGTCCACAAGTATTCAAGCTTCCTCGACGAGAGGAGTGAAAGCCTCTCCGTTGACTGCTCGTGGATTTGGACCATCTTGACTGGTAGCAGAGAAGAGAACCAAGCACAAATATGACCTAGTGAACGGGAATTTAATCCCGACCATATTACCCGACTACATCCCGCCTCTGGCTACTGTGGTGAGTCATGACAGTGTCCCGAGGGATTTTGAATACATCATGGTTACTGCGTACCTCTAGAAGGGGATACATGTAGTTAGAACACAGCAAGATAAGATCATGACATTGAAGTTCAATGACTTCAACCTAGGAGAGCGCAATAACCATAGCATGCTATCTCCTTACAAATACTTGACTAGGACGAAGGGGAAGAACTCAAAAATAATCCCCCAACCATAGACTATGAACCTCGTGCAGTCCACCCTCTTGAATGTAATGAATATTCCACACTTTGGAAGGCATTAGGATGTTAATGCATGTGTTAAGCTCCTACTCTCATGCCACCATGGAGGCTACCTATGGCTAGACCAATGCATCACAGTCGATCCGACACTGATCCATAGGATCATCGGATTGAGATTGAAGGGACCCGACCCATAAGACTTCTACCCAGGGAAGGCTACAAATCGCGCATTGGCACAGAAGATCAAAGACACATATGGTGATGTAGAAAAGGGAACGCGAGGATACAAGGTAGCTTCTAGCTAGAATGGCGCAGTGCTCTTGGCATGCCATCTGATTGCATGAAAGCTCGTGAGAAAGAATAGACCTACACAGGTCACAAGATTCGTTGTTGACCTTGCCGGGAAATGTGTATAAGAACTCCAGATAAACTGGGCAAAGTACTTGGTCAACCATCTAGAATTAGACAGCCACGAAGCTCAGGATCAGGGCTATGATTTCCACTTTAGCTGGCTCCTGATCCTCATTGCATTTACCACTTGGGAGATGTTGGAAGGTGTGACGTTCCTGAAAATTGATCCATTCGAGTTGCTCGCTGCGAAGTTCACCACGCTTTGGTACTCGAGCAATATGGGAAAACAATGGCAGTCGAATGTGGTATTTCATACATATTATCTCTAACTGAAAAGGGCTATTGAAGCTGTCCCTCACATGAAACTAAACACTCTGCATCGGTTCCAACCCCTCATGAAGTTCCGTGTAGATAGGAACTTCATTTATATCACCACATGCATAGATGAGATTAAAGAAGAGCTTCAGTCATACTACAAGCTCACAAAAGAGGACCTTGAAGAGATAACCAAGGACTAGTTTGTAGAGCTCCTCATCCCCGCTGACCCCGCAGAAATGTTAGACCCTGAACTAATCAACAACCCTGAGACCACTCATGAAGCAAAGGATACTCCTGGATCCAACAAAAGGAAGAATATCGATGAGGTCTAAAACTTGAGCAATGCATCGGAAGAAACTTCTTCAGTATCACCTGGCCAAGGGGGTGATGATGAAGTAGATCAAGAAGAGACCAATGGAAAAGAATATCAACATAAGCAGGGTGAAGTAACACCGCCTAGGAATCCTGTTGATAAGGATGATACATTTAATAAAAGGAAGGTTTCCCCCATGAAACCCACTTCCCGAAATAAATTTAGAGCCACCTTGACTAAGATGCAGACTGTGCTCACTGTAGATGACTTCGACTTCATCATCACAACTGTAGAAGATGCCTCATAGGACATCTTGAAAAAACATGGAGCCAAGCAGGAGGAGATGTACGACAGAATCGAGGTTTAACTCAAAGGGGTACAACAAGCCCTTCAATCCAGCCGCGCAGTATCCACTGCGTCCCCACCATCAGAAGAACCATAGTTGGGAGATGAGTCTGCCCAACTCCGCAAACTAGCTGATGTGACCGAAGCTCACCTTCGTCGAGCACAAGATGAGAAAGACCAGGCCACAATGGCCCTAAAACAAGCCTAGGAATAAATGGTAGAGAAACACTGGGTTTCACAAAAGGAGAAGGATGACCTTCAAACCAAGTTTGAAGAGGAGAAAGCACAAATCCAACAAGAGAAAGAGCAGTTGTTCACAGAACAACTTGGAGTCAAAGAAGAAGTTGAAAGAACACTTTTATCTATGATGGGCTTAGAGACAAAGGAAGAAGACTGAGTGGAGAATCAAGTAGCACAACTCGTAGAATCTATCCAGCAGCTACAACAAAGAATAACAGACTTAGAGCTACAAAAAATGCCCAACACTCTGCAGGATGTACGATATCAAAGAGAAGAAACTGCTTGAAGCACAGTTGAGAGAATCAAGGCCCTAGCCATGGAATGTAAACAACTAAGTTATCGCAGTGCCAAGACTTATGAGTGACTCACTGAGGATCCTAAACTTAAGGCATTGGAGTCACAACTCTAGGAGGCAAAGTAGCAAGTAGAAACAATAAAGGCGTGGTTGAAGCCCCTGTTAGTCTTTGAGAGGATGAAGCGATCTCAAGAACAATGCACTGCTCAAAAACAGGTCCACACCATTTATATAAAAGTCATGGAAGTGACTCAGAGGCTCCAACCAACACAAGATGATGCTTTCCAACTATTCATAGAAATTGAAGGTCGAGGAGAAGAACTTGAGCAAGTCATCACTGCAGCTGAACAATGCTTAGAAGGACCTGTCAACGAAGCAATTATCCAAGAGTTCACCAAGTAGGAGGCCCTGATGCAGCAACAAGTCGAAGCAAATCGAGCCAAGATCGAGGCTTTTGAAGCAGATCTACCCAGACCAGAGTGACTTGGGATGAGTCACAGGTAAGTGTTGGGGACCTGTTGGCCCTTGATCAGGTTTTGACGATCCTTGGTCATGTTTGACCAACTTTTGGGACTTCTATAGGCTATCGAAGGTGGAACGCAATTCGAAGCGGATATCGTGGGATCTCAACCCCTTTTTAGGGATTTTTGGGTTTTGGACTTATGTAATGGGTATGGGGATGTCGGACCATGGGTTTACCCATGTTTAGGCCCTTTTTGTAATGTATAAATAGAAATCTAGGTGATGTAGGAAGTAGTTCGATCTATGTGATCGAAGAGAAGCTAGACACTGTGCTAAGTGCAACTTGTAAGTGCTTTGTGCATGCTATGTTGAGAACTTGCAGAGCTAAGTGCAAATGATTGTAAGAGACTGCGAGGAGGCTTTGTGTTGCAACTCAGGGAAGGAGGATCTAGTGAAATGCGCACATATATCTTGTCCTCTATGAATTAATATATCATGGCTCTGTGCATGTAGAATATTGATAGAAAGAAATAAATAAGAAGAGTTGGTGGATGTAGCCCTAGGGTGGGGGTGAACCACGTATATCCCGTGTTGTGGTTTCTTTGTGCTTTATGGTTGTTCTCTTGTGTATGTGATTAAATGCTTAGTGCACTGATATATGCTTAGAAGATTCTAATATGATATATTAGTGCTGAATAATGTGAATGAATGCTATATCTAATCTATGTTGATGTGCTTAGTGCTTGAATCTATTGGATCTGTGTGAATACTGTGCTGATCTATTATTAGGGTTTAGCTGTGCTGTAAACTAAGGCTGAATACTAATGAACTATAATTTCTAATTGCTCTGTTAAGGTGTTACAATCACAGATCTGTGTCCTAGCTAAGGTTGCAAACATTTGAGTCCTGCAACCACCCCTGCCTCTACCTCGGGTGAGACTTCATCTTCTTTGTAGGTGTTTTCGAAAGGGCTGATAGTTAGGGTTTTGTTGGTGCAATGTTGTAAGTGTTAAACCCTGGGTCTGCCCCTATCCCAACATACATATCCATAAGAAATTTCAACTTTTTCCTTTCAACCAACCCTTCTCCTTTCAAATTGGCAATTTCATTTTTGGCCTCTTTAAGTTGTTTGAACAACCTTTTAAAGGTAGGGTTTTCTAGAGGAGTGGTTATGTCTATAACCTCAATGTGCTTTTCAACAACTACAACTTTACCTTTAGCTTTTCTGTTGAAGGGAGCTTCCATTATGTCCTCTTTTTCAATACTTTCTTTCTTTGATAATGACATAGTGAAAGGCTTCCTAACTCTAGCTTCAACTGCAACAGATGGTGAGGGGAAAAGTAACCTCCTTCCTTTTGTGCCCATAGCTCTGGTTGATGGAGTTTCTACTGACTCTAGAGATGGTTTGGATGAAACCTTCCTTTGTGGAGAGTGATAAAATCCTCCTTCTCCTTCATGTTCATTTTTTGCTTCATCATTTTTCACAACACCTTTATTTTTCCTCTTCTTACTTGTCTCTGTGTGTACAATGCTATCATCCTGAAGAGGGATTTGTACCTTGGATTGTGGAGTAGGAGAAACATTTAATTGAAAGTGAGAAGAAGCAATGAACTAATCCCAGTCAATGATTTTATTCTTTAACTCTTCCATTACAAGAATTTTAATCAACCCTGACTGAAAACCACTTGTATCAACTGCTTTGGACTTAGCCTGGACTCTATCAGCCATTTTTCCAATGCTTCTAAACAAATAGAAAGGAATATTCATGAGATCTTTGCCTGTGAAGTGTAACAAAAGTATTATGTGGTACTGATAAATCATGTTGAATCTTCCCTCACAGGTAAAATATATTTGGATTACCCTTAGCATCTTATCAAAACCTTCAATCATGTGGCTCCTCAACACTCCTTTTGATAGATTATCTCCCTAAAATTCTGGTTTAAGGAATTCTTTGGAGAAGGATGCATTTAGGTTCATGGCCTTAAAACACCTTCCACCAATATTTGGTATTTAGGTGGCTTCTTCTATGGTCACTTCAGATACCTCAACTTCAAGTGTCCCAACTTTGGTTTTGGTTCCATCAAAATTCAAAGCAAATTCCCTAGCCACCTCAGGGTGCCCCCTCTGCATCTTCTGACAGAAATTAAAAAATCCCACTCTTTGGAAGAATTCCCTGATCAGGCGTTCAACAACTAAAAACTGCATGTCATAGGGCTTAGTCCTAAAAATGTCCCCTCCCTTGTGAGACTTATTCTATTGTGGAGTATCCATTGATTTCATATGAAGAAAATTTAACCACCAATTTTTAATGATGAAAGAGGAAAAACAAAAAAAACAGAGGACTTAGGGCTTTGATGGATGATGTTTTCAAAGGACCAGTTTTGTATAAGTATTAATATGTTATCAACCTATTTGACCTCCAGGTATAAGGAAATATATCTTACAGTTAGGGAGATGAAGGAAGGATACACATAATCATGAATGTATAAGGAAACAACTTGCTGCAAAAAGGTCTTGTTCATCATTCCATTATCCTCTTGAAAAAATTCGCATTAACTTCAGAAGCCAACAACTTTTAAATATTATACTAGATAGAATTAAAATTAAAAATGAGAATTTGATGAAAAAGGGATTTGTAAAAACTTCTGGGACAGGGGATTTGTAGCGCCAAGTTGCTGCACAAAGTTTGCAGCGCCAGAATAGGGGGTTCACGGTGCCAAGTTAGGTAAGCAGAATCAATTGGACATGAGATAAGAAAGGTAGCCTAAAACAAATTTTTGTTCAAAACTTTGATAAATAAGGCTCAGATATGATGAAATTGGGCTAGGAACTGTGATAACAAGGAAAGTGGGAAATTTTGCACCTCAGATCGCCAATTTGCAGCACCCAAGAGAAGAAATAACAAAACGAATCCTTTCCTGTCCTCCAATTTAGCTAAAAACACTCATGGAGTACTTGGTGGATGTGACTTGAAGACTGATATCCTTGAGCTTGAATAAGTCTATTTGTAGATGGTATAAGCTCCAACTCACTTTCACCATCCAGTTCACAACAATTTCCATAGCATCTATCTAAAAGCACCAGTGTTTGCAGCGCCAAGCTAGAAGCAATTTGAAACCTTGGAAAAAAAAGTCAAAAGCTTTAATGACGAAATCCTAGGCTATATTTTTAAAAATATAAGTGATGAAAAAAAGGAGATCTTGGATGACAAATATCATGAGTAAAATGATGGTGATGAAAGAATAATGTACTTTGGATGCACTGTGAATTGTATGATGAGATGGCAACATACAAAATGAACATGACTTGACCTTCTAACGAGTAAAGGGACAAAGTGGAGGGGTCTGCATACATGATGGAAGAGGTGACATGTCAGGGTGGTAGTGGAGGCATAAAAGATACTAAAGGTGATGCTTTGTCCAACTTATCATGATGATCAAGATGTAACCCAAGGATTATATACCAACATCAACACTAATATTTATTTGTGTTAAAACCCAGAAATGACTATAAGGAAGAGGACAAAACCAAAAAATTAAACAACACTAATGAAAAAAATAAAAAACCTAAACATTTGTTGACCCAATCAAATCCATGTGATAACATTGGCTCCACAGGGGATGGCATGCTCCATGTGAGATGTCAAGAACAAGGAGCTTCAATGTCTTATCCTAGGGCTATGCGGTCATTTATTAAATAGAAACAAAAACAAAAATGATATTTAAAATGGAAGGGAAATACACTTATGGCTTAAGAAAAATACTTCTTCAGAAAGTGCCCATTAACCGGGCCACCAGAAATTTCAGAGTCTTCCAAGTTCTGCAATTTATAAGTGTTATTTTGAAACAATTCATAAATCTTGAAAGGGCCAATCCACAAGGCTTCAAATTTACCATGTTTTCCTTTGTCTTGCCTTGGTGCATCCCACTTTAGCACCAAATCTCCCAGCTATAAATATTCTTTGTTTACCTTCTTGTCAAAAGCTTGCTTGATATTCTAGTGATGGCTTTGTGCTTTTCAAGGAGTTTCTCCCTGGTCTGTTGTACTTCTACTAGATGATGCATCCTTCTGACCATATCCTGGTTCTCCTTGTTTATCTTGAAGGAAATTTTCCACAGGCAAGGAAAAATGAGTAGGAAAAATAGCTTCAATCCCATAAACAAGATAAAAGGGGGAAATACCAAGTGATCTCTTTGTAGTGACTCTATCTTCCCATAGGTAAAATTTCATCTTTGAGTCCCATGGTTTCTTGTTGTCCTCCAGTAACTTCGTAATAATCTTTACAAGGATCTTGTTAGAATATTCTACTAAACCATTTCCTTGGGGGTAATAAGGGGTAGAATGAACTAGTTCAATCCCATATTTCTCACAAAATTTTACCAATGGTCCAGCTTTGAAGGATGCAACATTATCAGTAACAATCTTTCTTGGGCAACCAAACCTCGACATAATATCTTCAAGAAAACCAATAATTACCTTATGTGTGGCACTCCTTGTAGGAATTTCTTCTATCCGTTTGGTGAAATAGTCTGTTGCAGCCAAAATCCATCGATGTTGACCACTTGAAGTTGGATGAATTTCCCCAATGAGTTCAAGTCCCCATTTTGGGAAAGGACCAAAAACCACTACAGGCTTCAGAGGCAAAGATTTCAGTTGCTTCTTTCTTGAAATTTTTTGACATTTATCACATGCCCTAATCTTTGCACAAACATCAGTAAAAAGGATAGGCCAAAAGTACCCAGCTCTGAAAATATTATATGTCGTGGTCCTCCAAAAATGATGACCCACACACAAGCTATCATGAAAATCAGTCATGGTCTTTTGAGCCTCCTTTGTATCTAGACATCTCAAGAGAACCCCTAGATGATATTTCAAATATAGTATGTGATCAATGAGACAATATCTTATTGCTTTTAGTTTCAAATATCTCACCTTGTTCTTCTCCAAACCATCGGGAGGATGCAATGTTTGCAAAAAATGGATAATGTCTTTGTACTAAGTGCATTCTGCCAAGTTTGGAATGATATATGAGCCATTATCAGGGATATCAATTTTCTGGTTTTCAGAGTTTAGGATGATGAAATTAACCCCCAATGCTTTGCAATTTGATTCATCCAACAACCTAGCTAAACCTCACCCTTTGATCAACTTAGTAGGATTCATTTCAAGGTGAAAATCTAGAATTCTGGAAATCCACTTGCTTCTCTTTCCATCTATGTCAGGCTGGATTAGTATTTCCTTCACAAAAGATAATGGGACATAAGCAATAATACTGGAATGTAGAATATATACCCCTAAGGATTTAAGGGATTTAACCAAATCATAAGCCTGCTTTTCCATAATATAATACCTCACCTCTGCATCCATTAATGCCCTGTTGAAAAAGGAAATGGGATGGTCCATCCCATTTGTGTTTTTATGAAGGAGGACAGTAGCCAATGTGTCATGTGAGGAAAATTAAAATGTCATAATTTCCTTTGAATAATCAGGGATGATGAGAACAGGTGCCTCAGTCAATGCTTATTTTATTTGATCAAAATAATTCTAAGCTTCAACAGTCCATTTCACCTCATTTCCCTTTCTAAGCATAGATGTGATAAACTTAACCAATTAAACAAAGTTAGAGATGAATCTTCAAAAAACATTTATTTTACCCAAGAAATATTGGATCTTCTTCTTGGATCTAGGAAGAGACAAATTATTGATGGCCTCTACTCTACTTGGATCAATCCTTACCCCTTTTGCTGAGACAATATGTTCCACTAACTTTCCTTCTTTAATAGAAAACAAAGACTTCTTAGGATTGAGAGACAACCCAAACTTTCTACATTTCAGTAAAACCTTCTTCAAATGATGATAATGTTCCTTATCAAACCTTAAGAACACTGTAATGTCATCCAGATAGATGACCACAGATTTTTCCTTCTCCCCAATGAAGGCAATATACATTGCTCGCTGGAAGGTTGCTCCTGCATTCATTAGACCAAAGGGCATTTTAGCATACATAAATTTGCCCCAACGAGTAGTGAAAGTTGTTTTCTCTGTATCTTCAGGTAGGACAGAGATATTATTGTAGCCCGAGACTCCATCAATCATGGACATCCTTGCTGAAACAATCACCCTATGCAAAATATGTTCCATCTTAGGCAAGAGATAATTATCTTTCTTGGAAATTCTGTTTAAATTTCTAAAATCAACACAAAGTCTGATTTCACCATTCTTTTTCCTCACAGGGACTAGGTTGAACACCCACTTAGAGTACCTAAAAGGTATGATGATATTAGAATCAATCAACTTCTTGAATTCCTTTTCCATAATAGGAAACAACATGGGATTTATTTGTCTTAGTTTCTACCTAAATGGCTTGGTCTAATCTTTCAAAGGAATTTTATGTTGAATGATGCTTGTATCATAAGTTTGTATATATTCATATTTCCAAGAAAATACATAAGAAAAATCCTTTAATAACTTCACATAATCATACCTTTGTTCCTTTGATAAACTGCTAGACAACTTGACATACTTAATATTGTCCTCTATACCTAAATTGCATTCTGTCACATCAACTTCTTCATTTGAACCTTTAACCTTCATAGCCACATCATTTCTGTCAAATAATATCTCCAAAGGGACCAATCCTTTGGGAATATGGTTGCTAGGAAATTGGATAATCTTGTGGTCTACAATTTTGTTGAGGAAAATATCAGCATGAGGGATTTTTATATCATCTTGATCTTGATCAATGTGAAGAGAAGAAAACTCTTCCAATGTTTCCAGAAATCTCTTAATCTCAAGATGATCCTCAAAAACCTTCCAATGTTTAACATTGTCAGGTATAGAGGGTCTATACTTTACTTCCACATCATACTTGAGCTTGGGGGGAAAAGGGATCTTAAAGTAACTAGCAAAAACAACCAAAGAATCTGCCATATCATTCTCTTCCCTTGGAACAAAAGAGATGTTAAAAGCTGAGAAAAAAAATTCAATAAGATCCCACACTTGATTTATATAAGTTCTCAATCTAGGATGTTTTTGTTGACACAAATTTTTAACCCGATGCACAATTAGTTCAACATCTCCATAAACTGCTAACTCCTAAATCTTCATATCTTTAGCATCCCTCAAACCAAAAACACGAGCCTCATACTCTGCAACATTATTTTTGGTTTCAAACTCTAGTTTATAATATAAGGATATGATTTCTTGATTTGGGGAAATGAAAACCACTCCAACACCAATACTTTCTTTAGAAGAGGCCCCATCAAAAAATATTTTCCAAACTAGGGAATTTTGAGGAAGTGTCTCACATGTTTTAATAGGCTATTTTCTGATTTCAATGGATGATTGAGGAGCATCAGTGAGTTGTAGGATACTAGATCCTATATCAGTGTCAAATGCATAAATTGGATGGTTTGTAGGATTAGCTTCATCACCGATGATGTATGCTAGTTGTGCTTCCCTATAAAGCCTTCTGTGCTCTCCTCCAAAAACATGAATAGTAGCATATGAAAGGTCCATCTGCAACGTTCCCCCTAGTGTCTTAATCCATTATCTTGACAATAACATCCCAAAATTAAGGGGGACGTCAACCGCTACAATATCCATGACCACACTCTTCATGGGTAGTTGAAACAAGGTAATAACCAGGTCTTTCATCAGTCCAAGGCATTTCACTTTCTTGGATTCAAATGAGTATAGGTCATGATAGGTTTTAGTAATTTATAGACCTAGATAATCCATGAAAATTTTAGGCATAAGGTTATGACATGCACCTAAGTCCATCAAGCAGTTGTGCAAAACATTATCATGAATATTCAATTACGTGTAAAATGGAGGAGAAGAGTCATCCATATCTTCTACCAAAGGTCCCAATATGACTACTGGTTTTTCATATTGTAAGTTCACTGAGTCTGTGGAATAGGAGGAAGATTCAAGTTGCAACATATTGGAAAGGTACCTTTTAAATTCTTCATTTTTAATCATTTCTAAAAATGGGATTGAAATTTTGATCTTTTGAAATTCATTCTCAAAACTGAAAGAAGATCGAGATTTCAGAATTTACTTAATCTCTAGAACAAGAGCCTTAATCACTATTTGATGGTTTTGTTCCTCTTTTTCCTTGCTGCTAGAAGCCACATCTTTAGCAAAATTTTCTATTTTCTTGCACTGATCAGATGTACTAGGATTTCTATCCTTCTTTTTTGACCTCAAGTTGTATTTATTTTGGTTTTCATTTGTTTTCTCCCCTTTACTCAATTCATTCAACTGACTTTCCATAAGAGACTCTTCATATGCAGACTGAGTTAGATGAGGGGACGGGGAGGTATCACCCAAACAATGAATTTCTAGATTCGTTTATTCATCCTCTCCTACTTCATCATCAATCATGTTATTTTGAAGAGGGGTCTGAATTTTTTGGTCATCCCTATTTCTCTGATATCTTTGGAGGATCTTAGGGGCATTTTGTCTTCTAAAATTTCCTCTGTTACTAGCATCTTGTGTGTTTCTATTATTCTGTCTTCCCTCAAGTTTCATTTTTTCCATTTCAGAAGAAAGAGATTTAACCATCTTTTTTAGTTCATCTACCTGAGGGTTAACACTAGAAGAATCATAGGTTGAAGCTTCAACTCCATTTTTTCTCTTATCTCTATCATATTTTCCTCTGAGCTTATCAGCTGCCAATATGTTTGAGCTCCATCTTGCATATGAGATAATGAGCTATATCTCCTTTCTCTCAACATGAGGAAAAATTTAAGGTCAAATGAACTGGCATATGTTATCTTGGAAGAGGTTTCAGTAGGTTTAATCTCTGTGGGAATTTTATTGTACATTTTATTAAATCTCTTTGAAAAATCTGAAATAGATTCCCCTTCTTTTCTCTTGAGTGACCCAAACTTTGTAATATAATATAATAAATTTTTCTTATCACCCCAATGCCTTAGAAAGGCATCATCCAGAGCTTCAATTCCAGAGATTGATCCAGGAGTTAAACCCCTAAAACATTTTCTATCCTTACCATCAAGGATTTGTACAAAAACTCTCATCCAAACATCCTCATTTTCAATATTAATATTGTCAGCATAGCTATAAAAATATGTGAGGTGCTCCTCAACATTTATGTCCTCTTCTCCTATAAACTTGGGCATGTAATTAAGATATTTTCCAACTGGGAGAGCATTCATAGGATGAGGCAGCACAAGAGGAGCATACCTAGTAGCCACTATGGCATCCATCCTATTTCTAGGAAGGTTTGCACCTGCCATAGGATTGTGAAGAGGGGGATTATAAATTCTAGGAGAATAAGGAGGAGATTGGGCCTTGACTGGTACAACTGCAGTCTGAATGATGTGTATCTTGGTAGAAGGAGGAATATAGGATGGGGAAATTTCATTTTTAACAAGGAGAGGTTGAGTCTTGGAAGAGGATGTTGGAAATTCCAAGGGAACTGAGGTTCCTTCTTCTTTGGTCACAACAAGTTTAAGAGAAGGAGGAGAAGGAGGACCTAGGGTAGGAAAATCATCTAAGATATCAAGTATGAACCAAGTTACAACATTAGGTGAGGAAAGAACTTCAAAAATTTAAAAACTTTCTTCTTTCAACTAGGGAGAAAAAGATGAATATTCTACAGGGAAATATTCAAGATTTAAATTTCTAGGATTTTAAGAAAAAGGTAAAAGAGGAGCACTAGATACAGCTACTGGTGTTTTAAAAGTATAATCAAGAAAATTTCTAGTAGTACCTGAAACAACAATTGAAAATACTTCTTGAGAAGGTTTTCATTTCTTGATGATCTTCTTTGGGTCAGCTTCAGGTGTAGCCAGAGGTGAATAAGGGGTATACCTCATGTGTCTGCCTTTAGGAGCCACAACTGAAATAGTGGAGTTGCCAGGTATAAACTGCAGTCTTTAATGTACTCATTACTATGCACCCTCAAAATTAGTATTTCTTTGTCGTTCAATCCTAGGGAAATGTTTTCAATCTGTTCCCCAACAATGACGCCAAGAATGTTAGCAATGAAAGTTACACTTTGACTACTAAAGTGAAAGATCAGTACCCATCAATAGGTTTATAATGTAAGTTTTAAAATAAGGTGTTAAATGGATAAAACTCAGCCCAACAATGTTAAACCACATGGAATTCTAGATAAGATGCATCAACAAAAGAGGTTTTGTCTAACCTGGATTAGGGTTTTAAGGATTAATGTGGATAGAAGGAAGACTTTAGTGAGAGAAATGAAGTGATTCTACCACTATCATCAGGATTTACCAGTAGAAAAATGAAAGAAAATATTTAGATACAAGAGCTTCTTAAATCAAAGCTTAAACTCTAAGAAAAGTTGAAACAACATCACAATTAAACCTTCATTGCAATACATATATAAAACATCATTTGAATCATTCAATGAAAGTAAATTTCAGAGTAAGAGGGAAGACGAATGGCAAGAAATAAAATGACTTCCATTAGACAAAAAATCATGAAGTCTGATACATAAAACCAAAGCAGGCTCTGTTACATCAATATCACTGAAAATAATTTTACATCAACCATTATAACCTCTACAATGACTTCTAATGCCTATTTTATAGCCTCGATAGTGAATGATAGCATTAAAATGTGAATTCCATCCTATAGCATAGGATTCTCCCATCAGAAACTGAAGTAATTACAACTGTACAAATTGAAAATAACAAACTTCTACAAATAAGGCTAATGTTGGAAACTATCCTAACATCCTTAATATTGCGATAGATCCAACCTATCTGACATTGAAGCTGGTTACAACCTATTTGATAGCTTGGCATGAGGCAAAGACTACCCACCCCTTAGATGGTCCTTCGCCTGAGGCGGTAATGAAGGGGAAAAAGGAGAGGTGAAATACTTACGATAAATTTTTCTTAGGACCACCCACTCTGGGTGTTTTCCCCCCTCAGCTTCCTAGATGGCCAAAATGGCCCGGGGGGTGAAAATTATGGACATTGGGATGAAAATAAGCTCACTAATTTTTAGGAACGCAAACTAAACAAAGAAAACAATGAGTTGTTCGCTCCTTTAAAGCCTTGGAAAATGGTCCAGAATGGGTTCTCGGGGTAAATCGAGGTCCTGGACAATATACCAGTGGACGCCTTAAGTGAAAAAGTGAAAAATAAGGGTGAAATGTGAGTTTAAAAGCTACAACCAAGTCTTTTTAGATGGCTATAAATTACAAACAAAAAGTTGTTCAAAGCTTTTAAGGCAGGGAAATAAGCCCAAAATGGCTTGGTACCCCCTGGGGTGACCGAGGAAGTGATCCCAGAAAACTATCAAATCAAAATGGGGGATGAAAATCAATATGGAAAGACTTTTTACAAGCTATTAAACTATGTTTGGGAGATTATTTACAGATTCAATTTATGTTTTTGGAGTAAGGGTGGACTCACAAAAGGTTTGACTTTAAAATGTATTTTATTGGTGAATTTTTAGTTATTAACACATGCATTGGCCACCACACTATTTTATAGGTTACCCTATTCAGGAAAATACATCTCAGAATTGTGCCAACTAGTATAAGAAGAGTAGTGTTAGAATACCATAGTGGTTAGGTTGAAGAGTGCCCCATGCAGTTCAGAGAAGCAGGGACTAGCTGCTTCTCGTCACTAGCGCTTCAAGTTCTTAAAGCCGCTTCGATGGAAGAAGGATACTTGAAAAAAGGAAGAGGCCCAGGATCCCGTTAAAGGGAGTTTTAGCTGAGCTTACCTAAGCAGTGTAGAATCCCAACCAAGATGAGATATTCAACTCCTTGAGCATGTGGTGCTAAGTAAAAACCACTCGATTTATACCAACAAGACAACTTTCGAGGGGATCCTGATGAAAAATCCTTGGCTTTGACACTTAGTATTCTATGAAATCAAAATTGCTTGAAATAGAGGACCAGGCCATCCACATGGCAAGGTCACGTCTTGCTTTCACAAGTGTGTGTCCTGGTCAATGAATTGAAATCTATCTAAAACTTTATACAAAAACAAGTAAATAAGTATGTGGCATATATGTCATGGCTAAATAATATGTGTACGCATATAGCTAAATTGTATAGGTTTTGTTTTTATGTGTATGGGGAAGACCCCTTATTTGTTTTCAAGTGTTTTTGCAGTTTTTGACTGTTTTTAGCTTGCTGATTTTTGCATATCCCCTTTAGGGGAAACCACCTGTAGATTAGTGTACGAGGAAATATACAATGAAAAAAAATGATAAAATTTAACTAATTACAGGTAAACAATTATACCATTCAATCCAATGGAATGGGTTGAGGCTCTTTGTGAGCGGCAAGGCCGCCATATGCATGAAAGCCCCAACTAATTCCTTGTATGGGGATTGGAAGTTTACTTATCGAAATTTGAAATAGTGATGGTTATTTATGAAAGTACAAATCATATTTTTATAAACATAAATTTACAAGTAAACTTCTCAAACTATCTACAAAAGCAAAGCATATCGACATAGGTGCATGTGCCAAAAATTTTGGAATGAGTGCAAGTGAATGTAAGGTGAAAATAAGAGTGATTGGGTGGATTTACCGATCAGATTTGATGTTTTTTATTCACTGTCCTACAGGCCCCTTTGCCTCAAACAGGTCTTTAGGTGGTCGCCAACCACTTAGGAGAATCAGAGTGGGTGACCGTATTTTAGTTATTTTATATGGAAAAACTGAAGTAAATGAAATCAAAATTTACACATGAAAGATAGATAACAACCAACTAAGATGGTTGTCCCAGGGAAGGAATTGACCAAAATGGTTAATTTTCCTGTTTGGGACAACAAGGTTAATAGAAAGAAAACATAACATAAATGTACATGAACGAGATAAGGAAGCAAACAAGTATGAGCAACAAACTAAGAGGCCTATTTAAGGGCTGTCCTAAGGGGCCCTAGGACTCTCAACCACTAACTAAGGTTGAAAACAACTGAATACTTCAGAAATCCTGCACTAAGATCCATGGTGGAGAGGAGTTGGTTGTTGCATGCATCCATGAGGTGGAGTGAGGAGTTGGTGCTGGGTGGAGGTGAAATCAAGGAGGAGTGTGGAGATGGATGGGATTTTGTTGGGTGTGCGCACAGCGGAGGAGATGGGAGAAGCCCGTGGGGGTATGGAGTGGGAGGGGGTGTACAGAGGTCGTGGGAGAGGAGGAGGTGGAGAGGAGCATGAGTGGGGGTGAGGAATGGGAGGCTGTGCGCGGGGAAAGAAGGGGTTGTGTGGAGAAGGAGTGTAAGGAGAGAAACACGCAGGGCTGGAGGTGATGGTGGAGGGTGTGGGGTTGTGCTGCGTGTAGGTGGAGGGGGAGAGGAAGGGGGAAACAAGGCCTGTGTGCAGAGTTGTGAGGTGGAGGTGTGGTGGAGGGTCCAGACTGTGTGCAGGTCTAGAGGAGGAGGTTAAACATGGGGAGAAACAGAGGAAGAGGAGAGTGGAGGGAGGTGGGAATGGAGGCCACATGATGTGGAAACGCTGCACGCGAGGTGGAGGCAAGGAGATGGTGTGGAGGAGGAAATGGCAGGTGGTGGCACCCTGGTGGGGGATGGGTGGCCGACCACCATTGTTTCAAAATTTTGATTTTGATTTTAAAATTTTTGAACAGAGTGGGTTTTTTCAATAGTTTTGGGAGAGGGAGGTCTTGGGTTCAAACCCCCTCCCCTCCTTTTTAATTTTTCAACAATTTCTGGGCATTTTTGAGCAGAGGAAAGGGAGGGGGATGGGGTTCAAATCCAGGGCCTGTGAATGGCCATGCACAGGCCTATATACTTAGCCAAACTCAAAAATTTAATTCTCTAAAGGAGCCTGGAGGATTGGGCTTGGTGCCCAAGAGGGGTTCAAATACCCCCCCCTTTGAATTTTTTGCACAGGAAATTAAAAAAATTCACACCAGCCAACAAAAGGAACCAACAACCAATATCACAACTAAACCAACACTAAAACAACCATTGGAAAACAAAAAACCAGGAGCCATGAAAGAGGAAAAATCTTTTCATTTTCAGGAAGAAAGCAACACAGTCACCATTTGTTTGAATAACCAACAATTTTTTTTGAATTGGGACTGATGGGGGGTTACTTGTACTCTATGCTTGGGGATGGAGTATGGCCTAACCTAACATGGAAAACCTCCATTGATGTTGTCTAGAACCCCTCATCTACCATGGTTTCCTGAGTCACAGAGCTCCCACTCCCCTTGGCCAAAATGCCAAAATGACTTGAGAGAGGGGAGAGGGAGGGTTTTGTATTTTTTATTTTTTCAAAAGATTAAATTTACAAATTTTTTATGAGGGAGGATGCGTGTCACTCCCTTGATTTCCCCAATTTTCTTATTTTTTTTCAAAAATTGTGCCAAGTCAAAGTTTGACTTTGACTTTGACTTTTGACCATGACTTTGTTGACTTAGCCAAAAAAATGTTGTCAGATAAGATGGGGTCGGAAATGGACACAGAGCACATCGTTGGAAAGGTCTTGACGAGCCCATCAAGAATATGTGGTCACCAATCTGAAATAATTCAACATCACCCTTCAATTTCAGCTCAGAACAATTATCGCTTAAAGGCCTTGACTTGGAGGTGGGCCCACATGACACCCAATCTTGCAAGAGTCACCACATCACCATACGATATCCAATCGAGGAAAATGAAGCACCTTTGGAAAGGTATTGAATATTAATTCAACGAGGTGGCCATAGATTTGTGTCTTGGGGCCATTAATGGTTTTTTTATCTGTCATGAAACACCGCTACGTGAGCTAGTTGCCCCCCTTTGCCCGAAATAATTGACAAACTTGTGACTACTCTAACCAGGCCATATTAGGTTGGAATGAGGAAAATGAGGAGCCGTTGGAAAGGTATATGAGTTCATTATAGTGTGGAATCATTGAATCTCTGATTTAAAACTCTTTAACAACAATTTTGTAACCTTGAAGCACTGCAACCAATCTGGTGTCCAAAAGTGGTCATGAACTTGTGAAGGCTCGTTCTCACCGACCGAGGGTCGAAACCAAGAATGGGATATACCGATGGAAATTTATCATACTGAATTACACCATGCTTATGTTTGATTTTACTTTTAAAACAACAATCGTAACAATATCAAACCATGAAGTCACAACTATTGGTTTTGGCCATTCAAGCGACGCTAACTTTGCGTCCTCCGTAGGGGGGTCATACAGACTCAAAATTGGGCCCATGATAGCCCGTTGGAAATATTGTCCTGATACCTAAAATATGAAAGCATTTTGTTTCCAAAAATTTGAACAGAATTAATTTTAATCTTTTTGAAAGGACCCTGTCCCCACGGGACTCGCTTAGTGACAGGCGAAAGGGGCCAATGATAAAATTTTTGCAAACAACGTGCTTAGCTCATCAAATATGAACTAAACGGTCTTGATATGAGGAATTATGATGTGGGAGGGTTTCAAACCTAAAAAATTACCCCGAGAAGGCATCCCCTGGGGGGAAAAGAACATGGTCCCATGTCAAGCCAAGCAAGGTCAGGATATACTCCTTTGGGTATCGTTTAAGATGTTGATGGACACAATGATGATCATGGTTGTTATACTGTTTCCCATAAGGAGATAGTAGAGTAGTAAAAACCATGAATTTGATATCCATTTGACCTCACTATCCCCCAACTAACCATGGAAGCACTGACCTAATTGAATGCAACAACTCTAAACTGACCTAGACTATTGCCAACTGACTTGACCTTGTTCTTGTTGGGAAACAAGTTGCATTTTTTCCTCATTTTTTGTGTTGCCTCATTTTTTCGTGTCCATTGTTGGGTGGTTTTTTGGCACATGGTTTTTTTCCGATGGTTTTCTATTTCCGGTTAAGGAATTAGGGTTGTTGACTAATCCAAGTCATTCAATTAGGGTTTTGGATGCCGCTGACTATATATTGTATTGTAAAAAATGTATCACTATGAATGAATATAGAATATGCTGGTTTTCCCAGTTTGGGTTTCTAGGGGAAAAATCTCTGTGTAATGTTTGTATTTTCCATTATATCTTTTCCGTTCTTTTAATGAAAATATGTTTGCAATAAATATTGTACAAGGTTAAAATATATAGTTCCCTAATACTCTCTAGTGCCTGATAATTCTTTACATACTTAGATCACAACCCTTTGAAGGTATCTAACTTATACTCTTTCAAGGGCATAGACCATAGTAATTATGAACCCTTGCACTGTCTTCGGTTAGAACCATAGCACATTCCAAATTTTTTGGAGGAATGAAGGTGTTAAACACCATGTTGAGCCAAAAGCATATTTTTGGGTCAACATCCCCCTAAAGTGCGAGGTCAAAAGAGAAATTGATTGTCGAAACACTTTACAATTTCTTCAATGGAAGGGTGTTGGAGTGGGATAACTTGGTAGAAGCTGCAAACAACCATAAAAAAATATTAATATATGTTTCATCCCTGAGGCAGACATACCTATTCTTGGAATACAAATGACTCAAAGCATGGCTGTCGACCAATACACTACGGATCCATGAGAATATTGACTAAGTATATGGCCACCAAACATACAATGCGGATCCATATGACTCGATCAAGTTGTAGCCACAAGATTTTACATAGTGGAGCTATAATATGACAAAACAATATAGCCACAGACCAATACAAAGTGGATCTATGTAACAGTGTATATCAGTAAGTTTCAAACTCCATTGCAACCTGGGTTAGTCAGATAACATTTGGTAGATGCAAAATATGTCCACAGGGTCTTCATATTGATCCTGAACCAATATGATTCTAACCATGTGAATACATGTGTTGATGTTGAACATGGTAGAAACCACTTGATTACTGGTCATTGATGTTAACCATTAACAAGTGCGAGGGAAATCACCTTTGATATCAATGACTCCCAAGGTACCCCAATATAATCCAACGGGTGCAAATTTGTGAGCTGAATTTGAACAATCATGGAATCATTTGATCATAGGCCAATGATGTTAACCCATTGTCAAAAGCGAGAAGACCTTCCATTGAGGCATGCAGGTTACAAGGTGCTAATTGGTTTCTAAGTATAATTCATGGATGATGTGTTGAATTCGACAAGAAAAGACTCATTGAAGGAGGGTATTGATGGATCCCCCATCATCGACATGAAACTGACATAGGATAGTGATTTAAGATGAAATATCAGATGTGAATAGACTGACATAGGTATGAATATTGCTGAGTGGTTTATACTTCCCTTGAAAATTGCATGGCATGACAATTGACTTGGTATCATTGACTCAACAAGGTAAGGATCCAAACATAATGTGATGATCTCCATAGTGTAACGACAACCAAAGGTTCTCTTTGAAGGAAAAGAGTATAACAACCTATAGTGTGACGACAACCAAAGGTTCTCTTTGAAGGAAAAGAGTATAACAACCTAGAGTGTGACAACAACCAAAGGTTCTCTTTGAATAAGAAAGCATGATGACACATGGACATCAAATGACTCAGATACAAGAAGATTTCCCATTTGTACAACATAATGTAAACCAGTTCCTTGTTCAAGGGCGACAACAAAACATGCCATAAAGGTTTCATTAAACTTGTCCCACTTCCCAATTTTTTCCCCCATCTAGATAGATGAGTACCTCTTTTTTTTTCTAATGAGCTCAAGGAGGATAACAAATGCTTGGTATAAGCTCATCCTTCGAATGAGTCCTTCAGATTATTTTTAACAAACCCTAGGAAGGAGTGGTTCGGTCCCAAATAGGACTTTCAATGTATGTTTTACGAGTCCAAAGAAAGTAAACTCAATGGTTTTTCATGTTTATAGAGTTTGAAAAACACTTAAAGGAAACTCCTAGATGGATTTTTTTCATAAGTTTAGTCTCCCAATCCCGAAAAAGTATAAAATAATACTTAGGAGAACTCTCCTAACCAGATGGCTAGGGTGTTTCTTTTTCGTAAAGTAGTTTGATGAGACCGAAAAAGAGATAAACTATTGATCAATAGATGTGCTTTATAATTCACTTTAACAATCATGAAAGACAACAAGATCGCTCGACAATCTTTTCATGTTTAGAGAGTCCAAAAAGAGCTTAAAGGAAACTCTAGGTGGTTCCTTTTTCATATAACCTTTACGAGTCCAGAAAAGTGATAAAAGTATACTTGATCACACTCTCATGTATTTACGAGCATGAGAAAGAAAAAATATTAAGCTCAGAATTGGCTTCATTTTTACACAAGATTGAAACAAAATTAAACTATGCTTGTAATTTCCCAACGTAATTTCCAAAGGTTTTGAGGGATACCCATGGGTGGCTAATACTCTTCCCCCAACTTGAGAAGCTAGCAGCTTAACTCTAGAATGATAATCAAAGGCTGGAGACATGCCACCCCAAGCTTCATTTCATTCGTTGACTTTGAGGTTGTCACCAATTTATATACCATATGGATAAAAAGGATAAAGGTGGATGAAATGAAGGTTCAATTACGATACCTAGTTAAAGACTTGACTCAATGGGAGAGGTGAATATTTCATTTTTTAATGATATTGACACATGAAAATAACTATGCTCATAGGAGGTTTTCATTTTTACACAAGATTGAAGCTAGAAAAACTATGCTTGGGAAGGAAACTGGGTTCGATCTTGCCATAGAGAGAGAAAATCTATGCTTGTAACTCCAAGTTCAATCCCCAGATCTCTCTTTCATTTTTTAATGAGATTGTTGTAGAGAGGAAAACTATTCTTGAAACCTTTCCTTGATCATGGCTTCCAAGAGGACAATGATATGGAAGGATTAAATTTCAAGGTACAAACGTCAACCATGTCTTCTAGGAGATCTTCGCTAGAAGGAAGAAAAATATTTTGGAAGGAATACATGTCAATGGCCTTGATAAGGGTAGGGAGATATGGATCTAATAGACCAATCAAATATATGACCATGTCAAATACCGAATCTAAGTTAGGAGAAGGGAGATATTCTCTCTCATTTTGAGTTGAGCGCATGGGACATGTCATTATATAATTGACCTGCGATGGGGTGGACATCGCTAGAATGTATGGACCATTTAGGGAAGGTGGATGGTTGAGAATAAGATGAGGGTCAATGAATGAAATCTATTCAATAATTACTATGTTTTGATTGTGAGGGAAACATATCACTCAAAAGAGAGTGGACACAAAATCTCTCATAACATAGACATAGTCTCACCCAAGGAGCAGGTTAAAATCCAAGGGGTTGTGAACTACCATCACATCGACATAGACCTTTTTTCCTCCCAAAGTAATAAGAAACTAAGGAAGGATCCCTAAAGGTTGGCTGACTCTTCTGTCAAACTTTAACAGATTATGAGTCACCGACACAAGCTGTGGGGAACCAAAAGCTTGCCAATAGTTCACGAATAATATGATAATAGAAGCACCTTCTTCTATTATAGTTTTAGGAATATTCCTATCAGAAACCTACATGGTGATTTGGAAATGTGCATAAGAAGGAAGACACAATTATTTCAAATGATTCCAATCAATTTAAATCATTTGATTACTTGAAGGGGGTTCCATTGGGATGGGCGGAGTGCTCCCTTGTCTAGGTGAATCAGTGTTAACGAGGTAGACCTGAGCGACATCTTCATTGTTTGAATGAGAGTTGGATCAACCAATGATCGACTAAGAGTGACCACTTGAGCTGGACTCCTTAAGGGAGGATTGGGATTGATCGATGATGGACTCAGATCGACCACTTTGGGTTCACTCTTTAGATGAAGAGTGGGGTTGACCAGTGACAGAACCAAATCAACTACTTGAGTTACTGGTTCAACTGAGGATGAAACTAGATTGACTACCCAATCAACTAGACTGACTGAGGATGGAACCAGATTAACCAGTACATCAACTAACAACTAGTTGGGAGAGATATTACGATAACCAATTGGAATTTGAATAATTTCCAAAAGATAAGAATCCTCATCCATACGAGGAAAAAGTTGAGAGTGATGATCATCTTCACATAACATACATGAAAATTTGACGGTTCTATTCTTCTCACCCACCTTAATGTCAATAGTTTACGGGGTGTCACCAACATGGCCATCAGGGGTTGATGACATGGAAGACCACATTTCTAAGACCTTGGGGAGACTAGGGAACTTCCTCAGAGATTTGTCACCCTTACAAATCTTGCAAAAGAATTTGGGTTTAGTTTTCTTTGTTTTAGACTTTTCGACTTTATCAACACTCCCAGTACAATTAACAGTAGCTAGTTTTTTGGATCCAATATGACCTGATGCGGTTGGAGGCTTGGTCTCTTTTTTATTCTTCTTCTTCTTCTCCTTCCATTTCTTCTTCTTCTTATCAACTTGGCTACTTTCTTTAGATATTTCACTAGGAAAAGAAGGAGAAAGGGAAGGAGACCCGACGGGTGAAGAAGGATAAAGGTTGAGATGAGGTTGATTTGTGGGTGGTGTGATTACATTTGAAGCATTGGGTGTGTTTGAAGCACTAGGAAAAGTCGATATCACCAGAGTGGGGAACAACCAAATTGGTAACTCGATGGTGAGTCCCAGAATATTCAATGTAGAAATGCATGAAGGACCAACATTTCCAAAAGAAGGAAAAGGAGAAAGGTTCCCTAGGAAAAGGGTTCCTTCATTGGTACTCCTAGGAACTAACGCCATTGAAACTGACTTGACCTAAGGTCCACTAGGGAAAACAAAAAACACACGCTAAAAATATAAGAAGAAAAAGATCAAGAAAACCTTCCCATAATGAAACCACCAGTTGGTGATGAAATACAACGTCGCAAGTTCAATATAGGAAGGGGTTGGGATAGAGCGGGTGGATCAGTTACGTTTGAGACCTCTGTAATGGACTTACACCTTGGTGCAAGTTCCCACACATTTTTACCCATGGGTTTACCCTCCAAGGAGCTCGATTGAGTTTGACCAATGTTTGACCTAGGTACGGTGAAGACTCTCCTTCACCATCACCTTGTGTATCAAACCTACATATATAGGCCACTAATGTTACCAACTCATAGTCAGCCTCCGGGCGGGTACAATTGATAGCCAGGATCAAACATATGGGCAGGATAACAAGTCCAAAATTCTCCAGGAGAACTAAATACAAGTGGACTAGAAGACTACTGAGGACCTCGAACGTATTTGATATTCACGAAGCTCTGAGACCAAATGAATCCAGTTGTTTCTCAAGAAGAATCCCCAATATACGATCTTTGCGATACGTGGGTTAAGATTCAGAGGGGAAATCTTCATTTTTCTCCCACACACGACCTTATGTTTAACCTCTATGTGAGAGGGGGATCCTGGCTATTCTTATGTGAACAATTGGATTTACTGCTCACTAGCACAATATTCTATGTTTGTCTTATGGATTTGGAAAAATATCCTCATAACTTATTCCAAATCCATACACTTTAAGCCAATGTAGGTTTGCTAATAGATAATATAAAATTGTCTGATCAGTTTTATAAGTGATTCATTTTAAGGTTGTTGTTTACTCAAGGGTGTGAAAGAGAAAATTATGATGTTTTTGACTCAACTCCAAAAGAATGAAAAATAATGAAATCAAACTATTTTTCTTCAATGAATCCTACATACAGGATGGATAAGAGGTTCAAATTTCTTTAACAAAAACACCCAATTCCCAAATTCAATCTACATATCTACACTAACTAAAAGAAAGAATGCAAATATCTTCTTTTTTTGACTCTAATATATAAAGAAAGAAGATGCAAATACTTTAACAGTTCATTACTTTCAATCAAAATGAAAGAGTTGAATGCAGATACAAAAGACATGAAGAAAAAAGGATTTCAAACAAAACATGCACTCAAAGGCTAACAAGAACTGGAAGAAACAAATATGATAACTCCTTCAATAAAGGACTCTACAATTGAAAAAATTTCAAGGGATACAATAAATTTCAGAGAAGAATCCAAAAAACGATAGGGAGAAAGAGAAATCACGCAATTGTCTTGAAAAAACAAGCAACAAGAAAGAGCAATCAAAGCTAGATTGTGGTAAGCATAACGTCTCAAATCGTTCAAAAAGGAAAGATTTGAAAAGTAACTTGATGACTATGTGTTTTGCCTATTTTTTCGATGCCCAAACCCCTTTTTTCACATGGAAGTCATATAGTCTCTGCGTTTATTTATCTCTTTTCAAAAGTATTATCAGGTTTTGTGCATCAATTTTCCATGGGACAACATGAGGTATGTGTAATCATTGTTTTGTGATGATTTTATGCTAATTTATATTCAATTGAGTGACTATGATTTCTTAACATTTCTCGTTTTCTTGCAATAGGACAAAAACTTGATCCACCCTTCCATCCATTCCTTTGTCCGGTCCTTCATCCTACCCTTTTCCAGGAAATAAAATTCAAGCTCAATTTGTGGGAGGATGAAGTTGAATCATACAAATCTGGCACATGGGTTTTGTGCCTAATATGCCCAATTAGGTCCCTAGTGGGACGTTTCCTGGAATTGTGGATGGATTGAGATAAGTTTGTGGTCCCCGATATGGATTCCATACCTCCATCCGACACTCTATCTGACACTCCATCTAACACTTGAAGCGCAGTGGAGTTGGCGGTTAGCATATCAGTGGCCTTCTATGGAAGAATTGGAAACATATCTTTTGTGCCTTCTCATGCCCTCTAGTTATGGAGATCATCGCATTTAAATTTGAGCAATTGAGTCGACTTCTATTTTGAGCACACGAAGTTGTTGAAGAGATGCAATTTGTTATCAGATTTTAGTGAATTTTTGTTTTAGAGAGAGCGTCGACCCTTTCAAGTGGTCGACCTCTCAGCTATGTACAAACTCTATAAATAGTTGTTTTTCTATGCCACCAGAGACATGATTTTATATATACAACCTCTATCTTGAATTACTCTGTAAAAAATCTGTTTTTGATGTTAATAAAAATGTTATGCTAAGTTTGTGACTGAAACCTGCATTGGAGTAGTGCCACGACTATCTGGGGGGCCCACCGGTGGTATGGGTAACTTGTTTATATTGTTGTATATTTACCTTTTCACATCTAACTCTCATTACTTTCTAATTCATAGGTTTCTTGCTAAAGTGTATTACTGTGTATATTTCTTTATCTAATTTGCAGGTTACTTGCTGAAGTGTATTACTATGTATATTTGTTTATATTTTCATGCAGGTTGTGTTTCAATAATTGATATATGTTCATAGTTATCTCATTATACAATCATATATTTCTTTCCTTGTTTCATGAACTATAGATTACTTCAAAACTTGGTTATTTAGGCAATATCTATATCAGCTACATATACTTTATTAAATTACGAATTTTGATTACTTCTTATACATTTACATAAATGGTTAACTTTATTTCCAGCACTAGAGTGATAGAATAGGAGTTGATTTCAAATCTTTTTGTACAAAGTTTATAGACTATGTTAATTCTGAGTAATTGTAAGTTTTTGAAGACGTGCTTTAAGAATAAAGTTCACTATAGAGAATTGCTTTTTAACGATAGTTTGCTTTATGAGTTCACTGGCCATGAACATAGGTTGTTTTTAAAGAAAGATAGTTTTCTTTATGAGTTCACTGCCTATGAACAAAGGTGGTTTTTAAAGAAAGATAGTTTTCTTTTATTCAAT
This sequence comes from Picea engelmannii, assembly GCA_009831015.1. NCBI lineage: Eukaryota > Viridiplantae > Streptophyta > Pinopsida > Pinales > Pinaceae > Picea > Picea engelmannii. The sequence goes on from ML778210.1 coordinate 425,349, forward strand.
ATTTGTTCACTTAGAATAATGAATTTATCATTCCTAGTTGTGGATTACTTTGTAAATTTAAAGTAAAGCTCTCCATTATTTGATTTTATTAGATTAGATTAGATTAGGCTATACTATACTAGATTAAAGATCTAGACCTGCACATACAGTGATAGAACCTCAAATCCTACAAGCCTTGGGTTGACAATTTAATGTCGAAATAGATAGCATATATTTCACTTGAAATTTTTGCGTCACTGTCAAGGAGGTGCTAAAGGGATTAGAGCTCAGGTAGGTAGGTTGATTTCAATTACAAAATAAGGGGGCGGAGAAAATTTAAGACGAGAGGTAAGAACCTGCGCATCAGTTTTGGTGGATTGCTCTAAAGCCTTGTTGTTCCCTTTCTTCAAGAGTGTTTACTTTTTCTGCAAGTTTGCTTACTTTTCTTAGTTTGTTTACTTTTCTCAGTGTGTTTAGTTTCTTGAAATTTAATTTCCTGCAAGTGTGTTTATTTTCCTGCAAAAGTGTGTTTTATCTTTCCTGTAAGGTGTGTTTACTTTTTCACAATTTATTTTTCCCACCAGTGTGCTTATTTTGCTGCAAGAGTGCTTTATTTTATTTCTTTTATGCAAGTTTTATTTATTTCACGCAAGTGTTCTTCCCTTTTCGCAAAGTGTGTTTATTTTTCCTTCTAGTGTGTTTACTTTCATACATGTGTGAGTTTGATTTCATTCCTGCAATCGTATTTTATTTTTTGCTTTGATTTCTTTACTGCAAGTGTGATTTATTTTATGCAAGTGTGGTGTGTTTGGTTTGTGAAAATATGCTTTAAACTACTACATATGACCAAATTTTCCACGGTTTCTCATTTCTATTGCCACACATATCTGTTGCACTTTCCATGAAAGCAAAGACTATTTTTCGTGGAACTTTTTTCGTCGCTATATCCATGAACTAGTTATTCATGGAAACAATGACGAAATAAGCCCTCCACATGTCATCATCCTCAAGATAGGTTTACCTTATAAAGAATGGAAATAGCGAAGAAACTTCATCGCAATAGGGATGAAAAACTGTGCCAAAGTAAAAAACTTACCAACAGATTACGACGCAGATGCCATACGTGCGACGTAAAAGTGTGGAAAGTTGCGTTGAAAAAGCGTGGAAATTGCAACACAAATGTTTGGTAGAGAAAATTTTTATGATGCAGATGCTATATGTGTGACACAAAACTGTGGCAAAGTGCGACGAACTTTCGTCGATATTGTAACGCTTCCTTTAGGTTTAAAAAAAAATGGAAACTGAAAAAGCTGGATGTTGGGATTCGTGATTGACCCATACTTAATATTTTCATGTGTGATTGATCCTTCAAAGGGTTTCTTATGTGAGAAGGGATTATCAGAGGGGGTTTTGGGACTTATTAGGTGTCTTTCTTAGTGGACCAAAAGGGAAACCCAAGGCACCTTGGGATGAAGGGGAAGATAAAACACATTCCCTTGAATGAATGGTTTTAATTGAGATATTGGGGCTCTAAACTAGAGGTCAAATTTTTTTTTTGTAGGGGTATCCCAGGGGGACAATATGGGAGATGTGTTTTTTTTAAATCTATCACTATGCTTGTGAGAATGGTCCAACCCTTTACTTATCCATTTCAATGCACTCACAACCAATAATCTATATTAATATAGACTGGTCACAATAATTACCTTGAATATCAAATTAAACCTATTAATGTGAAGGGATAATCACAACATGAGGTTAAAGGCATTCACACCCTTTCAACAACTATGTTTGTATATTTTTGGATGAGGAACATGTAGCCTTGTGGTTGAGTCATTCCCTTACCAAAAAAATGAAGTTTACTCACACTCATATGAATGAAAGAAATCAAAGTTGTTCCCACGAAAAAAGTTGTAACGCTTCAAAAGAATGGTAGATCACAACAATGGAGCACTTGTTTAAACAAAGACACTTACACCTATTCAAGTAAAGGTAACTCACCCTATTCAAATGAAGGTACATGATACCATATAAATGAAGAGAAATGAAACTGTTTAACTCTAAGGGTAGTTCACACCAAATCAAGTTAGTGTGATCATAATGTTTTGAAACGAAGGGTGATCACACTACTCTAGGTGATAGATTCTCACACCACCCTAAATGAAGGATGATTGCACTTGTTGAAGTCGAGGTACTCACATTAATGCCAACAAATGGTAACACATACCACTATAAATGAGTAGGAATCACACATGATGAAGGGGAGATAACAAATATTTCACTTGGAGTAATGCAATTTGGTGGGATTTAGAATAACTAGTAGTATATGTTATAGTCTTAATTTCCACCCTACATGCCAAAAGGGAATCCAACAGAAGTTGAAATTCAAAATACATTTCTTGCTTAGGATTTAGGAATTTTTTTTAGGGTCTTCACGTGGAATATAGGAGAAAACATGCAATGATAGTCGTTGGTTATTTATAATGCAACAAGTGATGATCCCTGCAACCTTCTAGATTTGAAAAGTTATGAAGAGGTAAGCGAGGGATCATCTCCCACCATGATTTTATAATTATTATGTAGTGGGGTATATTGAAAGGAATTACTTATATCCTCACTATTGGGTATGGTATATCGTCTAGATTTACCACCTAATACATTTAATTTGTCAACCCAGGGGCCTGAATGTTTTATAGGCTACCGTGCATTGTATGTGAAGACTATGATTCTTTCAATATTGATCATGTAAGTAAACAATCATTGCAGTAAAATAAAGAACATAAACTAGATTACTAGTTCTTAAACATAAATAACTGTAACATTCAAATGAAGCATGATAACTGTAAATGAAGCATAACACACAGATCTAACATATTCTACAAAAAACCACAATAAAAATATATCATAAGCCGACAACACCTAACTAGAAGAGTGGGGCGAACTCCCCGATCAGGGATGCGGTGAACTAACTACAACGAAAACTCAAAAACTCATAAGAAACTTGATTTTCATTAAATAAAACGAGATTACCTAGGTTGCAGTCTTGATACAAGACAACCCCTAGCTAGCTGACTGATTGGCTAATCCCTTCTCTATCTATGCTCGACCTTTTATACAGTTCGTGGAGCACAGAGCATCCCAATATTAGGGTAACAACTCTTCCTAAAAATACATGAAGGCTGAACCGATTAATAGAACATAATGTTGGACCATGGAACAAGTCCTCTTTTGCACCTTCAACCTACAGACTATGATGCATCCTTCATAACATCATCTTTCCAGGTTGTGTTTTCTCTGTTCCTGCGATATTTCAGATATTAGTGATTCTCTTTGGTAAACCCCCAACCAATCTCTAACGTTTTTGAACTAATACACACAATGACATAATAGAGGTGCATTCTTACCCTTGTGGTTACACACATCTTCCCCAAACTTTAGTCATGTGCACGTCCTCGTGCAGGCTGTCACTTTCGAAGATCTGGGTTGGAACCTTGATATTGGGCCTAAAGTTCTGCTATGTCATATGCCTCAGCTATATTTGTCCCTGGAAACTTATATCCCCCAGTAAATATTATATGCTTCCACCATTCTCTCTAGACCTCGTAATCAAGTTGATATTGATCAAGTGTAATCCATATGATGAGGAATGAAAATCTCAAACCTAGCCATCGAACCCCACAAAACCTCATACATGCTATATACCTGGATATTCTGTCCATGGCTCTGTGAAAATTGGGAGCCCCAAATGCTTCCCGTTCCCTGACAACAGGTGGTGATAAGGCCCATCTCTGGCCACAATTTTCAAGTGCCTCTTCCTTGCAATAGGTCAACTGTTTTATGCAAAGCTCAGCACACCATTGCTATGTAGTTTCCATATTCTGTGGCCAATTGGGAATCCATATGAAATAGTTATGTTTGTGGATGATCTGTTCAACTTGAAAGTTACCCATTCTAACCTGAAGGGGTCTGTGTACCTGATTTTCCTTGAAATAATCAAGTTCCTTCTTCCACTTCACCTAGTTAATGGTGTAGGAAAGAAAGTCCCTCAATTGGACATCTCCCACATGAGGAACTGGATTGAATTTTTGATAATCTCTTAGTAGGTAGTTGTGCATGTACAATTCAAACATGAGATGTTGTGTGAGGATGTCATAAATTTTCAAGGTCCTAAGAAACTGCATAGGGTATTTAATATTATAAACCATCTCCTGGTGAATACATTCTAGATAGAAAAATAAATACTGTTGATGAAGAAAAAATGCATAGTTGAGAGAAGGGGAGAGACACGTTACTACCTGCTGGGTGATATCATACATCTCCTATTTGTCATATCTTAACCTCTGTATCTATGCCTCTAGCTATGTAATCTTTTCCTTCTATTTCTCTTCCTTGTTCTTCTCTTCTTCCAACTTTTCCTCATAGTCAACAACGACTCTAGCAGCCCGCTCCCTTATGTCTTTCAATGTCCTTAGGTGCACCGAAGAAGGGACAACTCCTGTTCGAAAATGGGCTACAGTTTTCTTCCACTTATGTATCTTGGCTTTCAACAAAACTACCTAAGCTTCAGTTGTATCTGTCATTGGCTCAGCTTGAGTAGATGTTGTTACTGTGGAAGTGTGCAAAATAGGATCAGTCTGAGTGGTTGTTGGTACTGTAGAGGTGTGAAAGATAGGCTTGGTCTGAGTAGCTACTGTATGCAACACCAACTTAGTTTGAGTAGATGCTATTACTTTGGAAGTATCGACGGTTTGAGTAGCTGCCGATACTGTGGGAGTATCGATAGTTTGGGTATCTACTGAAATAGTCTCCTTGACATTTCTCGTCACTGCTTCCTTGGCAATTCTTTTGTATCTTCATGCTCGTTTCTTCAGGTGAAGCACCTTCTTATTTAGCTTGGAATTCTCAATCCTGAATTGTAGACTTTTTCTAAAGGTTTTCCTATAACGTTCCTGAATAGGGGTTCTTGTCCTTGCACAAAATTTGACAAAGTCCTATTTGACAGGAATTTTTTCAGACCATCCCCTAGGAGGAACCTCATTCTGAGATTCATTTCCTGCAACCTCTATGCCTAGCTCTTGTTTAAATTGCACTTATCCTAGAGTAGAAACACACAACTTTGGTTCAGGGTTTTTGGGAGAAACATGCTCTGACCCTGGTTCTTGTGTAACAATGTCATTCATTTCTTGCTCACAATTTGAAGTAGCTGCTGTGTCTTCAAAAATAGGGTTTTCAGGAACACCTTGTTCTGATGCTGGTTCTTGTGTTACAACGTTAGTCATTACCTCCTCACCGATGGTAGAAGTAGTTGCACCATCTTCACTGAAAGGAAATTTAGAATTTTATTGCACTGGTTCTTGTGTAACATCGTCAGTTACCTCTTGTTCATTGATTGGAGGAGTAGCAACATTCCTCTCCTACTCATCAGACGAAGGGGTATCAGGATCCATCTCATGATCATCTACGGGCGGAATAACAACATCTCTTTCTTGTTCATCTGGCGAGGGAGTAGCAACAACTCTTTCTTGTTCATCTGCTGAGGGAGTAGCAACATATCTTTATTGTTGAGGAAAAGGGTTTTGAGGAATAAAACCCTCTGCTTCCTCTTCTTCTGAATCCAGGTTAATGACCTGCCTCATTCCCCCAACTTATCTAACTTCCACTGATGGTTTCCCTATTTCCTCATCTTCATCCAAGGATGATTCTTGTGTATCAACACCCATTCTCTTCCATTCTACAATAGTTTCGACAACTTCTTCTAACTTTCTCATCCCTTCTCTCTCTGCTAAGGTTTCTGCTACTTCTGGGATAAGTTTTTCCAATTCCTCTTTCGAGAGTCTTATAAATTGTGGACAAATCACATGGATTTTCTCTAGTGCATGCATGACTAGTAGATTAACAAGTCCATGATTTGTGATGGTTTTAAGTGGTTGGTGTGAGTGTTGAGCTGCTCATGCCATCTGCTGAATGTTATTACACAGAAAATAGGGCATGTTTATGCGTTGTTGGAAACACATAGATGTGAGAAATTTGAGATGATATTTGTAAATGGTAGAGGGGAAGCCTTCGCATGTCACATACCTTATGACGAACAGTGCTACCTTGGCCCATGGATGTGGAAGAGAATTCCTTTTGTATCCTTTCCCTTTTGGCTTTACTTCTTTGCCTTCATGCAGAAACAACTCTGGAAATTTCGGGAGTGGTGTTTTCCGGACAAACCATCGCTGGCCAGATATTGGAAACCCACTAGCTACCGCAATGGTTTCCTCCATGACTCTGATTTTTAATCCATGGACTGTGGAGGAGTGGTCGTCTAAATTTTGGGCAAATTCTGTTGTAATGTCTGCATCGAATCCCTATAACCTCTCGAAATACACGTCCCAACTTGCATTCTGGAAAATTTGTGAGACTTTCAAATTTCGAAGAACTTGTGTAGTATTTGTTGGCTCATACCTTACTGCTCCACCACCCATTCTGTTTCGTCGAGTGTGCCTTCTCAAGAAGTATCGACAACCAGTTCAGGAGAAATGACATGCAAAACAGTTTAGAGGAAAATGTGTTGTGGAAAGAGTCGTGGATTTTTTTTTTTAAATTAAATGATGTGGCAGGTAAGTAATGATGACGATATGACAACAAATTTAATAGCTTGGCATATGATTAATGATTTGGCAGGTGTGTACAATCCCTATGCATACAACATCGTCAGAAAGTTTTAAGTAATGATTGCGAAATCATGTGATTAAAGAGGGTAATGATGACTCTTTGGGAAAAGACATAAAATCTCCCCCAAACTTAAAGTTAAGACCATCCTCGAGCGTGAATGCCTATGCCATGTGTAATAGTACCCAAATCCATTAAATTTGGTTGAGGATGTACCTGGTGACTCACCTATTATGGAGAAGCATCATCGCAGGAATATCATTGTCTACAGTCGTGAAATATGACAACATCGATTCGAGCAGCGGCATCGGAAGTGATGGCAGCTGAAATATCAGTATCCATGTTGGTGGGAGTGTAGACGAGTAACTACAACCACAATAGTAGCGGTAGGAGTAGTGACAACCAAAGAGTAGTGGCGATTGGAGTAGCGGCAACCAAAGAGTAGCAGTGACTAGAGTGGCAACACCTCTGAGTAACGACATCTGGTACAATGATGATTTTAATGTAATGACACCGGTAGTAGCAATGACTGGAGTAGCAACAACCAAAGTAGTGGAAACAACAGTAACAACAGATCGTATAGAGAAAATTTTGAAGTAACGACACCTAGAGTAGCGACAACATGAGTAGCGACAGCTGCAGTAACGACATCTCGTACAACAACGATTTTGAAGTAACGACACCCAGAGTAGCAACAATAGGAGTAGCGGAAGCTGCAGTAACGACATTTTGTACAATGATGATTTTGAAGTATTGACACCTGGAGTTTCGACAACCGGATTAGTGGCAACAGGAGTAGCGACAACTGCAGTAACGACATCTTGTACAACGACAATTTTGAAGTAACGACACCAGAGTAGTGACAACAGGAGTAACAACATCTCGTACAATGATGATTTTGAAGTAACGACACCGGAGTACCAAATTGGGTCCACTTGTTGATCTAGTGGTAGTTGGTGAACCAATCACACATTTTCCCCATTGTCAAATTGGCAAGATGGAATTTTATCTCGATTGTGTGAATATTTATGCTTACTTTGAGTTCATTGACATAGTAAATGACAAATATCCATACCTAGTATTGTAATGGATTGATTGGGAATTTGATAATGATGTCATGTGTTAATAAGGGTTATTGGATGGTATATCCATTTGATCTAATGTATGGAAATACATTTGTTAAATAGATAGAATAATTATTGAATGACTAGGAGAGTTGGAAGACTACATTAATCTCACCATAGGATAGTTGGAAGACTACATTAATCCAACTTCTAGTGGAAAGTTGAGTTGGAGAATAGTATTCTCCTATGTCATTTATTCCAAAGTGTCCATTACTTTTGGGCCTCCTAGGGAGTATGAGAATTAATTGACACAAATATGCACACTACAAAATTCCATTAAGTGGATTCATGTAGAGATTAAATATCCACTAGTGTTTAATGGAACAACTAATGTTTAGTGTTCAATTATTATCTTCTGGACCAGTCTTTCAAGTTGTCCATTGATAATTTAGTGGTCAAGTATTTGGTTAACAATACAACGTTGGAAGGTTGACTCTATCGATGTTTGCTACTATTTTCATTGTTTGATTTTGAAGTGGTGGTTAAACTAGGTAAATAAAATGTGGGACCTAATCACCTCTTGAAAATCCACAATTGGAACAATGTTGGGATAGCTCATAAAGTGTTGAATGTAGATATCTTTTGCATGAAAGTAGTTCTTGTATTCTTCACTAATATTTCCAACTTCAAATATAAATCTACATGCACTAGAAGAATATTGTGATAGTAAAGATTGCTAGCTCATAATTAAGAATACAAATTATTAGTTAATCATATGGTACTTGCACACATTAGCAATGGATGGAATTCTTGACTACTATGTGTTGGATCATGAATGATAGGTGGTACTCTAGGAATCCCATGATGGACATAGAAACATACATTATAGTGAGAAGACACAACTATCACAACATACATTACAATGAGACATGTTGGATGCAAGTATCATTCAATTCAAGGCTAGAGTGCACTCTCCACTCCATTATTCATATTATTATCTTCAATCACTCATATTAGTACATAATCTCCCTTTATCTTCTATCATTTGTTTACTTAGGGTTCATATATATGTGTGTGTGTGTGTGTGTGTGTGTGTGCGTGTGTGCGGTTAAGAATTTGTACTAAAAATCTGTTATAGTTGTATTTTTCAATGTAAGAATACAAAAAAATGTTTTTCCCATAGTCTATGATTCATACTTTGTTAAAAATGTCGATGCTTGTATACCAAAAATGAAATTCTATCCTTTCATGAGGATTGTGATCTTTTACTAGTATAAAGCCTACTTTAAAAAACATGTCAAAACCCTTACCTTATCATTGTCCTTTCACCAGATCCATTATCCCATACAACTTGATAAGAGTTGTCCACGAGATGCATTTCCATCACTAAGACCTGCATGGATCATAAAAGACAAATTCTTTGTATGAGTAAATAATATATAAGCAAATAAACATGCATTTAGTTATGTAAAATACTCTAGAATAAACTTAAGTGGTCGCATACCTTAATGAGCTTCTCTTTGTTTTGAGAATGGGGTATTCTCTACTGAACAGGGCCGACCACATGAAGGTGGAAGCTCATATGGCCCCTCCCCCCCTCACATCACTCTGAATTCACCATACCCAACAAATGATTTTGTTTATATAGAAAACATATAGAAATTCATGCATAATTAGGATAGTCATCAAAACATATGAACATAAAAACATTGAATCATATGAACATATAAACATCGATAAACAACCAAATACAAGTCATGAATTTATGCATCTAATTTTTCTTTGATTTATGTTTTTTTACATTCATAAAATTGACAATTGGGGTATCATAATCATCCAAGGACATTGTATTTCGTGTGCCCCTTCCTTCTATTGTTTGTGTTTCCATGCGCTCATGTACCATACTTTTGGTACGTCGTTGAGAAGGGAATCGTGGCATCTGTGAAGGGTCGTGAAATGCAACAACAAAAATGATCATATCAATATGTTGAAATATAATTGAAATAACTAATTCATTATTTTGATTAACATTACACTATTGCTCTTTACCTGTCTGTGTAGTTGTGACAGTTGGTGTGTTAATTTCTTATCCACTTGGTTCCTCTTGCATTTCACCCTCCTGAGCTACATGCTCTTCAATTTTGAGAAGATAATATATAAGTATAAGTCAGGAAATAAATATCTACAATCACATTAAATATTTCTAATTTTGAAGCATACATATCGGAATGGGTACTCTGCTCCTCACTATCTTTGGACATGTGCACCCTTGTATGATGTAATGTCTGCTGAATACCACTAGATTCACTGTAGCAGTAGGACTGTTGCTTGAAAACAGACATAAATACTTAGTTAAGGGTGATATAATAAAATATGAATAGACTTTACAAGCATGCTACTACGGTTTCCTTATTCATTTTATTTACTTGTGTGGTTGGGGAGATAGGAGTTTGGCCCAATATTTTTCTATATTCAATCACACTTTTAAAACCGTGCTTGTAACCAAGCTTTAGGTCCTCCTCGGTGGAAAAAATGTTGAACATATTTAACTACAATGCATAACACCATTAAAAATACCAATAACAAAAACATATATTTGTTCGCTACTGTTAAATAAATATTAACCACAATTAATCATTTAAATCTTACAATTCAGGATTTTAGTTTTCCATAGCCACCCTGGCCTAGTTTATGCTGCCCACATTTTTCCACTCTGGCCTTTGTTTCTTTGGAGGTGTCTGGTAGCCTACATATGGAATTTTTGAAAAAAATTAGATATCAAAATTGTTACTTAAAACAGGAAAGAAAAACATAAATGATCACATTTCACTGATAATATGACATGTGTTGTACCTTGCTTGACTAGTTTGTGGATGTCTTCCTTGTTTATTAAACAAGTTCTCCTTTGCATCCTCTATTAGGTCCTTACACTCTTTCTTTAGAACCATGGGAGGGTGCTCATGCTTGAGGTCTAATTTCAATTTCTTCCTATATTGGGCCCTGGTATATTTTAAATTCTCGCCGGCTAACTTTGTAACCATTTTCTTGTTGAAAGTGTTGCCAAACATGTATACCATGTGGTATATTAAATCATCTTTATTTTTTCTATCTTGGCCATTCCACTATGTGCGAATGGTGGGGCCAAACAACTCCAATGCTTTGTCATTTAAGTTTCTATAGAAAACATTGTTTCCTGCAGAAACATGTTATCCATTAATTTATAATAATCTCAACAAATGTCCATTTCAATTTCATGAAAAAAATGAATCAATTAATTAACAATTACCTTCAATCTTCTGAATCTTGATCGGAACATATGCATCATCCACCAAAAAGGTGAAATCTAGTGATCCAGTGCTTTTAATTCATTCTGCTCCATTCATAATAGTTTCCTCTCCATATACAATATGTTCCTCTCTGGAGTCATGAGGAGTCCCAGGCTCTGGCTCATCATGCTCCGTCATTTCATGTTGTTCAAAATCATTGCGCTCATCAATGGATTCGAGGGGAACCTCAGGAGGATAAAAAATACTCACTTGCACTTTGCTATGTTGACATTTTTTTTGCATTGGACCTTCACTGCTACCTATAGCAGTGGCAGGATCCATAGGTTCTCGGTGCACGAGGTTTAAAAACTCCTACAAATGGAAAAATTTACTTTATCAGATCATATAGAAAATAGAAAACAAAAAAACGGATATGAAATTGTCAAAGCCAATAAAAATATGTGAAGATGCCACTTACCCCAAAATTAGTCATTGTATTTTGTAGCTCTACAATTCTTGACATGTCCTCCTATGTCAGGGATCTTTTGCTAAGAAAACCTAGATATTCTATGTTAGCCTCCTTCAAGGCCTTCATTACAGTTGTCATTGGGTCATTGGAATACAATATTTCATCCTCATCAATATCCTCAGTGGGAGCCTTCCCACATTGACCATGCCACAATACATTGATGAATAAAATTAATGAGATGAACTTTAACATTTGAGAAATTTAGTTATTGTAGTCATAAGTTATTACTATATTTAACATTTACCTACCGAGGCACAACGGGTGCCTTTCCACGGTCACCTTGGACAGATGTAGCAGGTGATTTTCAGACACGGTCACCCTGGATAGAAGTTGACACAATAAATCAATCAACAAAAATTATGAAATTCACTCGTAACATTTAAAAAATGAAATATTGGAGTAATATCAGGAAAAAAATAATGAAAGTTTAGAAATTTAGTTTTTGTAGTCATAAGTTGTTACTGTATTTAACATTTACCCGGTGAGGCATAGTGGGTTCCTTTCCAAAATTACCCTGGACAGTTGTAGTAGGTGATTTTCTACCATGGTCACCCTGGATAGATGTTGACACAATAAATCAATCAACAAAATTTATGAAATTCACCTGTAACATTACAAAAATGAAATATTGCAGTAATATTAGAAAAAAATTAATAAAATTTCAGAAATTTAGTTGTTGTAGTCATAATTTGTTACTATATGACGCAGACCCCCGAACGCTCAGGCCAAAGTCCACTCAGGATCGTTCTAAATTTGTCCCTTGAGTCTGATTGACTCTTCGGTTCTTCCATAGGCAATCCCACACACACAACAACAGTGTATCCACAGGTCCTTATGAGTATACCCCGTGTGATCAACCACAAAGCACCACTCAAGTCTCCCAATCTCAGTAAGATCACGCCTATGCCGAACCGGGACTTCAGGTTTCATGATTTCACGATCCCTGTTGTTGAGAGTTCCCGTCTCTACAAATTCCGAAACCTGAATTGCTGAATTCCGATGCGTTCAACAAAGGTTGGTTTCCCAATAGACTTTTCACTTCATCGGGATTTCGGACTTCGCGACTTCGCGAATCCGGATGCAAGGATCCTAGCCCTTCGACCTCCAAAACCACGAAACAGTCAACAAGATTTGACTCTGCCTATTTGACGAAGATACGCCACCTGTCCACTCAAATGCTTTCTATCTCTGAGATGGAATCTCACCACCTATCCTTCTTCCCAACTTTCAGGAATTGAACAAGCCTCTGACTACCATCCCCTTAACACTTCAAAATCCCAAATTCTGAAATGATCCTGGCGCTCCACTATCATGATCAATGGTCCACGTTGAGTCTCACCTCCTAAAGGGTGGATTGATCCAACGCTTATCCTCTTTGCAGCTTCACGAAATCCCATGGTCCTCACGACTTCGCGATTTCTCCACAGAGAATTTCAACCACTCGTTCCCTCCTTGATAGCTTCTATGAAATGAGCCAATGTTTTCCCACTGAGACTTAACTTCTGCGAGACGTTTTCAATCTCCATCTCCCTTTGAGTACTCTCAAGGGTACTGACCCTCCTGAGCTTTCACTTGCAACCTTGAGTCTCAAAAGGACTCCTGCATGCATTCCCTGTGGAAATCTATCGAATACTTCTGGGTATTTGATCTCTTCGACTCTGTGTTGTCTCGGCAACAGTAGTCCTTCAATCCTTCCTTTAGTTGATAATTCCTAAGACTTCCAACAACCTGCGCACTCCTTGCATGGACTCTGTTCTTCTCCTACACTTCCAATGGAATTATAACAATGGTATCCTTCCTGGGTTTCCTGAGATAAAACTCAGACCTTCGTCGATGCACACCTTGCTGACGTTTCACTACACTCCTTGCAGGAACTTCTCTCACTCAGGAAGAGAAACAATTGAAACTCATTCTCTCTCTCTCTGATTGATGTCATACATTCAACATGAAATCATACATTCAACAAAGTATTAAAGAAAATTCATAACATAGAGAATAAACAACCATAAGCATACCATTCACCATGTATAAACAGAAAACATCATAACACCATGAAATCTAGCTCAAAGCTTCATATATTAATTCAAAGCTTCTGTACATGGGTTCTTCCTTTCAACTCTTTGCTACAACTCTCTCCTTCTGTTCTATGCTAATTTTAATGATACAACTTCTTCTATGATACAAAGGCGAGGGTGTCTATATCCATTTTCCCTCCTATGTTCTATAATTGTCTAATCTAACATTCATATCTACCTACTCTTACATTTAATAGAGTTAAATGCTTTAATGTTCTACAGATGAGAGCAATCTCTCAATATTTGTTTCCAACCTCCAAGATATAAATGCAAAGTATGCCATCTTCCTAACTATTACTTTAATGCCTTTTCAGTTCAAAGTTCAAAATGGTTCTAATGAAAATGTGTTTTTTTTTCCCCGTGCGTCCAACTATTTCTTTGGCTTAGTCACGTGCTTTGGGCTTTGCACGATGCTCCTGCATCATACTCCCTTGCTTGAAAATTTTCATGAACTCCTTTTCATAAGCTCATGCACGGTTTGTCCATGCTTCTGAATTTCTTCTTCATCTTCCCAATTGGCATCTTCAAGTGGACGTCCCTTCCATTTGACCAAGTATTCAAAATACTCCTTTCTCTTGGTCTTTTTGCTGACTCTCTTGTCAATTATGCCTTCCATCTATGGTTTTTCAGCTATAGGCATTTGTTTTTTCCATTGAACCTCTGTCTATTCATTTTCTGCCCCTGCCTCATCAGCTTTGTAAGGGTACAAATCCGCAACATTGAATATCGGTGAAATTCTGACCCCATCGGGTAATTCAATCTCATATGCGTTTGCCCCAAATTTCTTCATGACCTTGCACGATCCAATATTTTTCATCTTTAGTTTGTTATATGTTCCTGTTGGGAACCTTTCCTTCCTCAGATGTGCAAGAATTAAATCACCAACTTCAAATTGAAGTTCTCGCCTGTGTTGATCTGTCCTGCTCTTGTATTCTTGATTTGAATTCTGAAATCGCTCTTTGACTAGGCTGTGAAGCTCCTTCATTGCTTCTGCAAAATTCTTTGTGCTAGCACTTCTGAATTCATTTTGCTCTGAATCTTTCAATTCAAAAACTCCCCTAGGCTGCATTCCATATACAATCTGAAATGGACTCTACCCTGTGCTTCTGTTGAGTGAATCATTGTAAGCAAATTCCGCCTGTGGCAGAATATGATCCCACTGATTATGGTGTTCAGTCACCAGGCTCCTCAACAAATCCCCCAAGCTTCTGTTGACAACTTCTTTCTATCCATCCATCTGAGGATGATACACTGAGCTAAATGAAAAAATTGTCCCTAGATTTTTCCACAAAGTCCTCCAGAAATGTCCCACAAACTTGGTATCTCGATCATAAACTATACTCCTTGGCAAGTTGTGAAGTCTGACGACTTCCTTGAAAAACAGGTTCGCAATATGAGTTGTGTCACTGGTTTTCTGGCATGGTATGAAATGTGCCATCTTGGAAAATCTGTTGATTACCACAAAGATTGAATCATATCCTCTTTGTGTTCTTGGAAGTCCCAATATAAAATCCATTCTCACCGCGTCCCACGATCTTGCAGGTATGGGTAATGGCTAGTATACCCCTATGTTCTACCTTCTCCCTTTCGTGTGCTGACAAATTCTGTATCTGTCCACAAATTTCTCAACATCTGTCCTCATCCCTGGCCAAAAATTTGAGCCATTCAACTTTGAGAACGTCTTATCATGACCGAAGTGTCCGACCAATCCTCCACTATGTTTTTCCTTTAGCAAATTCTCCCTCATGGAGCATTTTGGAATACATAACTGATTGCCCCTGAATAATAATCCATCCTGGATCATATATTCGGTCCATTGGCTTCTGTCCCTGAGAATTGGATTCTCAGACGCCTCATATGCTTCCTTAAAATCTGGATCATCCCTGTACATCTCTTTGAGGTTATCAAAACCTAAAGTTTTAACTCTGAATTCCTGCATAAGAAAACATTTCCTGCTCAAAGCATCAACAACTTTGTTAGCAGTTCCATAAATATGCTTAATCATAAAAGTAAAATTCTGCATGAATTCAACCCATTTAGTGTGTTTTTGGTTCAAATTCTCCCGTTGAGTCACGAATTGTAAAGCATGATTATCACTGTACAAAACAAACTCCTTAGGAACCAAATAGTGCCTCCACTTCTTCAGCGCTTGTATGACCGCATATAATTCCTTGTCATATGTGGAGTACTTAACCTTCGCTTCATTCATTTTTTCACTGAAGTATGCGATCGGTCTGTCATCGTGGCTCAAAATCTCTCCTATTGCAAATCCACTTGCGTCACACTTGACCTGGAATGTCTTGTTGAAATCTGGAAAAACCAAATTTGGCTTCTCAATGATCTTCTTCTTCAGCAGGTTGAAACTCTTCTCTGCTTCCTCAGTCCAGTGAAAAGATTTATGTCTTTTCTTCACTGTATCCATCATTGGTGCGCTAATCCCACTGAAATTTCAAATGAATTTCCTGTAGAAACTAGCTAAGCTATGGAAGCTTTGAAATTCAAATACACTCTTCGAAGATGGCTAATTCTTAATTGCATTCACCTTTTTGGGATCCATCTTCAAATCATTTGTAGAGATAAAAAAAACCAAAATAAATGAGATCTGTCCTCATAAATGATGATTTCTTCATATTAATCAATAATTTCTCTTGCTTTAATCTTTTCATCACTATAGCTAAATGCTTAAGTGCTCTGCTTCTGTCTTGCTAAAAATTAATATATCGTCAAGGTATACGATGATGAATTTCCCAATGAAATCCTTTAGGACTTCGTTCATCGATCTCATAAAAGTACTGGGTGCATTCATCAAGCCAAACAACATAACAAGCCATTCATATAGTCCCTCATTTGTCTTGAATGATGGCTTCCATTCATCACCTTCTCTCATGCGAATCTGATGATATCCGCTTTTCAAATCAATTTTTGAAAAAAATCTTGCTCCACTCAAGCAATCCATCATGTCATCCATCCTTGGTAATGGAAATCTATATATGATGGTAATCTTATTGATCGCCCTTGAGTCGGTACACATTCGCCAGCTTTCGTCTTTCTTCGGGCTGAGTATTGTTGGAACAACACATGGACTCAAGCTTTCTCTAATCAATCCTTTGTCCATTAAGTCCTGGACTTGTCTCTTGACTTCTTCATTCTCCTGTGGTATCAACCTATACGCTACTTTTTTTGGTAAACTGGCTCTAGGTATAAGATCAATGTGATGGCTTATACTCCTGATCGGTGGCAACGAATAAGGTAGTTCGTCCACTACTATATCAGTGAACTCTTCCATTAACTTCTGGATTTCCTTTGGTAAATCATCCACTCTTGTACTGGTCAAAACAATTCTAGGCTTCCTGACCACAATAAATTGTGTGTCTTCCTTCTTCTTAACCTCATTAAGAAGTTCCTTCCCACTCATGAGAAGTACAATGTTTCTTACCTCTAGTTTCACTTCTTTATCCTTAATCAGCAACAACATGTGCGTCTTGCCATTCTTCTCTAGGGTGTATGTGTTCTTTCTCCCATCATGAATCACATTCCTATCATATTTCCATGGTCTACCCAACAATAGATGACAAACATCCATGGGAATGACATCACATAATATTTCATCCTTATATCCCCCTATTTTAAATTCAATTAAACATTGTTTAGTGACATTTACTTGATGTCCTTTTTGTAGCCACAAAACTCTGTATGGGATTAGATGTATGATAGTCTCTAGCTCCAGCTTTTCTACCATCTCTGTAGATATGAGATTGTCTATGCTACCACTATCCACGATGACTTTGCATACTCTATCTTTTATTTTGCAAGCAGTCTAAAATAGACTGTTTCTTTGGGATGGGTTCTCTGCCTCCTTCTCCGACTTCAAGAGAAATTTCCTCATCATTAAGGATCTTCCACCCTCAACATCTTCTGCCTCAAAATTCCATCCTTGTGCTTTGGCAATGTGAGTCTCACCACCTTCTTTCTTTCTGTTTGGACACTCATAATATTTATGTCTGTTTTTCCCACAGACAAAACATTTCACTTCACCTCCTCGGCCTCTTCCTCTTCCTCTAGCTCGAGGAAAAGTATTTCTATCAGCATATTTCCCTCTCTGTGAGCTTCCTCCTCTCTCAGTTTGAGTTTGAGGTCTCTTCCCTTCTTCTTGAGGTCTCTAAGTTCTGTCCTAGGAAATTGTTTTTCCTCTGGCTTAACTTCTGCCTCGGCCTCTTTGACCTTGCTTTCATCTCAGCTTCTCTTCAGCTTTCAGAGCCATATGATAAGCATCTTCTACAGTTTGAATGATCATCATGCTCATCTCATCTTGGATTTCGTATCTTAGACCATTCATGTACCTAGAAACCTTTTCATCATCACTTTCCCGATGACCTACTTTGATGTTTATCCTGTTGAAATCTTGAGTGTACTCCTTCACTGACATTAAGTTCTGTCTCAAATTCTACATCCTCCGAAATAGAGTAATTTGATAATCCTTGGGTATGAATTCGGCTTTCATCTTCGCAACCATTCTATCCCAGCTCTTGATTTTCTGCTTGCCTTTGCAACATTTGTCAGCCTGCAGTTCATCCCATCATAGTGTTGCATGCCCTTTAAGTCTAATGATGACATGTTTGACCTTCTTGTCTTCCTCGACATCCTCATAGTTAAAGTATTTATCTAGAGCTCTAATCCAGTCTAGAAGCTCTTCAACATCCAGTTTTCCCTCATATACTGTAATGTCCATTTTTGCTCTAGCACCTATCCTTGCAACAACCCTGAATAAGCGTTCATCTGTAGCATCCTCGACTGCTACTTATTCTTCGTGTCCAACTTCATTTTCACTGTCAGCTTCATTGATATCCCCAACGTCGACTGTCCACCTCTGTGTTGTCTCCATGGCATCAAGCCTGACACGTAGTTTGTGCATTTCCCTCTCCACTACTGGATCAGGCATTGCCCTGTCTCTTATTCTCTGCGGCATGCTAAAAATGTTTCTCTATTCTCTGCTACAGAAAGCAAAGAACTTTTCCTAGGCTCTGATACCACAACTGATTCTTATCAGAGTAATCTTCTTCCTCCTACTTCCTCTGTCTACAATATACAAACAAAGTCAAGCTCTGATACCAAAATTGACGCAGATCCCCGAACCCTCAGGCCAAAGTCCACTCAGGATCGTTCTAAATCTGTCCATTGAGTCTAATTGACTCTTTGGTTCCTCCACAGGGAATCCCACACACACACAACAACAGTGTATCCACAGGTCCTTATGAGTATGCCCTGTGTGAACAACCACAAAGCACCACTTAAGTCTCTCGATCTCAGTAAGATCACGCCTTTGCTAAACTGGGACTTCAAGTTTCATGATTTCGTGATCCTTGTTGTCGAGAGTTCCCGTCTCTACAACTTTCGAAACCCAAATTGCCGAATTTTGATGCATTCAGAAAAGGTTGGTTTCCCAATAGACTTTTCACTGCATCGGGGTTTCAGACTTCGCGACTTTGTGAATTCGGATGCAAGGCTCCCAACCCTTCGACCTCCAAAACCTCGAAATGGTCAACAAGATTTGACTCTGCCTATTTGACAAAGACACACCACCTGTCCACTCAAATGATTTCTATCTCTGACATGGACTCTCGCCACTTGTCCTTCTTCCCGGATTTCGGGACTTGAACAAGCCTCCGACTACCGTCCCCCTAACACTTCGAAATCCCAAATTCTAAAATGATCCTGGTGCTCCACTATCACGATAAATGGTCCACATTGAGTCTCACCTCCTGAAGGGTGGATTCATCCAACGCTTATCCTCTTTGCAGCTTCACGGAATCCCATGATCCTTGCGACTTTGCGAGTTCTCCACAGAGAATTTCAACCACTTGTTCCCTCCTTGACAACTTCTATGAAATGAAACAGTGTTCTCCCACTGAGACTTAACTTCTGCAAGATGTTTTCAATCTCCGTCTCCCTTTGAGTACTCTCAAGGGTACTGACCCTCCTAAGCTTTCACTTGAAATCTTGAGTCTCAAAAGGACTCCTACATGCACTCCTTGCGGCAATCTATCAAATAATTCTAGGTATTTGATCTCTTCGACTCTGTGCTGTCTTGGTAATAGTAGTCCTTCAATCCTTCCTTTAGTTGATAAGTTCTAAGACTTCCAACAGCCTGCGAATTCCTTGCACAGCCTATGTGCTTCTCCTACACTTCCGCTGAAATGAGAACAATGATATCCTTCCTGGGTTTCCTGAGATAAAACTTAGAAATTCGTCAACGCACACCTTGCGGACGTTTCACTGCACTCCTTGTAGGAGCTTCTCTCACTCAGGAAGAGAAACAATTGAAACTCATTCTCTCTCTCTCTGACTGACTTCAGACATTCAACATGAAATCATACATTCAACATAGTATTAAAGAAAATGCATAACAAAGAGAATAAACAACCATAAGCATACCATTCACCATGTATAAACAGAAAACATCATAACACCATGAAATCTGGCTCAAAGCTTCATATATTAATTCAAATCTCCTATTTATGGGTTCTTCCTTTCAGCTCTCTGCTACAACTCTCTCCTTCCGTGCTATGCTAATGTTAATAATACAACTTATTCTATAATACAAAGGCGAGGGTGTCTATATCCGTTTTCCCTCCTATGTTCTATAACTGTGTAATCTAACATTCATATCTACCTACTCTTACATTTAACATACTTAAATGCTTTAATTTTCTACAGATGAGAGCAATTGCTCAAGATCTGTTTACAACCTCTAGGATATAAATGAAAAGCACACCATCTTCCTAACTAATACATTAATTCCTTTTCAGTTCAAAATTCAAAACGGTTCTAATGAAAACGTGCTCTTTTTCTTTCTCCGTGCGTCCAACTATTTCTTTGGCTTAGTCGCGTGCTTTGTGTTTTGCACGATGCTCCTGCATCACTATATTTAACATTTACCTGGTGAGGCACAACGAGTGCCTTTCCACGATCACCCTGGATAGATGTACCGGGTGATTTTCTACCATAGTCACCCTAGACAGAAGTTGACATAATAAATCAATCAACAAAAGTTATGAAATTCACCTGTAACATTAAAAAAATGGAATATTGCAGTAATATCAGAAAAAAAATAATTAAATTTCTGAAATTTAGTTGTTGTAGTCATAAGTTGTCACTGTATTTAACATTTACCTGCTGAGACACAGTCGGTTCCTTTCCATGGTCACCCTGGGTAGATGTAGCATGTGATATCTCACGGTCACCCTAGATAGATGTTGACACAATAAATTAATCAACAAGAGTTATGAAAGTAATTGTAACATTAAAAAAATGAAATATTGCAATAATATCAGAAAATAAATAATAAAAAATTAAATATATGCAGTAAAAAATTGAAATATTGCAGCGATAAATTGTAACAATGATTGATCAAAGGTTGATTTTAATTGTATGTAAGATATTTACCCCCATAGTTGCACCCCCCCCCCATCTATTCGATTTAAGTTGTAATCGATCAACAACTCTTCACCTGGAACTATTGTTTTTGTTGCACATACAAATATACAATTTCCTTCGCGTCCCTCAAATATGAAATTCGATTTCTTAGTTGTTTCCATTGGTTGTGTACTAATTCTAAAGCCTGCAATGTTTCCAGTAGCTTTTGGCCTTCCATCAATATACATAGTTTCCCCTTTATTTTGATTGTTATCTACAAATTGTAAATAGTTTGCGACAACTCCGTATCTCTGCATACTTCGCGTATATCAGACCAACATCAACCAGTGATTGTTAAGAACCAAATATCAATATAGCAGAGAAAAACCTTAGAATAAGTACTCAACACCTTGAAAAAGAGAGAAATTCAGATAATAATCCTCTTCGAGGGGGAAACCTCCTTATTCCCACATAAATGTACAATTACAAGATGATTCCAAATGAAAATGTCTCCTTGGTATATATAGGAGACTAGGAGGTATAATTACAACTAATGGACAAAAGACGACATAAATAAAATAACGTTACTAATGTAATGTGCCCCAATTAAGGGGTAATGAGCCATTATTTAGGGCTTAACATGCCCCTCCCCTTGAGACAAGTGTTTTCCGCAATGCTTGAGTAACTTTGGATGCTTCTGTATAAAAGACTCATCTTCCCAAGTGGAATCTTTAGTCGGTAGTTTCCTTCATTTAATGAGATACTCTGAAATGGATCTATTCCTCAGCTGGTGAATTCTTGTGTCAATGATGGCTTCATGCTCCAATATGATTTTTCCTTCCTCATCAAGTTCTCGCAATATAGTTTGAACTAGGATCTTGTCACCTATAACCTTCTTTAAGCATGAAACATGGAAAACTGGGTGTACTCGTGAAGATGCAGGCAACTCCAATTTGTATGCCATAGTACCAATATTTTGCAACAACTTATAAGGGCCATAGTGCTTTGGTGATAATTTATTATCATTCTTGTCTTGCTTGAGGGACATCTATTTGAATGGTTGTAGTCTTAAAAACACCCAATCTCCTAGTTCAAAAAATTCGTTCACTACAATTTTGATCTGCTTGTTGTTTCATGTGATTTTGTGCCATGGTTAGGTTTTATTTTAATATTTGGAGAACTTGTTATTGATGCTCGATGTGATCTTCCACTACTTGAAAATTAGATTTTTATTTTAGAGAAGAAGTGATGGAAGGAGGGTGGTATCCATAGAGTTCCATAAATGGTGTCATTTTTGTTGCAGTATGAAAGGAAGTGTTATACCACCATTCTGCCAAGGGTAACCATTTGAACCATTGTGTTTG
>ML778210.1:461496-499129 GCA_009831015.1 Picea engelmannii
TTTCTTTCATAAGTAATATGGGTGAAAGATAGGTGAGAAAGGGTTTTTTGTTTTTTTGTAATGTCTATTTAGTGTTGAATGATATAATGTTTAATGAAATCCCATTTTGTGCAGATAATGGTGAAAGGAGGTGATGCATTCCATCTATATCAAATCTTCACTAAAGAAAATATCATTCTACTACTCTAAGTTTAAACATTGGATCCATTAAGGATTCCTTAATGACGATTGACATAATGATAAAGATAAAATTGAAGGAAACAATGAATCTAATTATAATGGGGAATATGTTGATGGAAAGGGTGATGATGGTAGCAATGAAGAAAAATAATCTGTTTTGGTAAAAATAAAAAATCACAAATAATGTTTCCATGTAAAAAACTTCTTTCATATATTTTAACATTAGTTTCCATTATATGCTTATCTTATTGTAATTGTTATGTAAAAAAAATTGAATGCACATTATGTGCCACATCACTCAGAATGCCAATATTATTTTTATCAATGAAATCATCCTAATCATCCTTCTACTAATGATGAAGATGATTCTAATGAGTATTTCCCAAAAACAACATGGAAAATGATCATCAACACTATTTTATCTTCAACAACATGGCACCTTTAAGATGGTAATTTCATGTATAATTTCTCTTTTCCCCCTCTTTCACTTTTTCATGTCACTGCAATATGGTAATTGTTATTCGCTTGATTGTGTGGTAGTTAATTAGATTAGGGGTAACTTCACATTGAAGGGTGATGACTAAGACTAGGGGAAACTTTCAATTCAAGGCTAGGAATGACCAGGCCCACATTAAGTGAAGAAAGAAAATTAAGAACTTGAACATGTGTTGTCCCATTCCATGTCAACAATAACGCATCCATTCACTGGGAACACTAAAACCCGACAAATCGATGACTCCACTAAATTAGGGTTTATGGTTTACATGATGAATTGATGATGGAATAAAGTGGGTGTGTGAGTCAAATTTGATTCCATAAAACCTCCCATATCATTAAGGCATGTGAATAGTCTATCCATGTCAAATTTCAATGCATACAAAAATAGTTTGAAAAAATTTCAACATTGGCCCCATTCATAGGTCACTGTTGCCCGTGTCTAGTCCTAGTACAATTTTCTTATAAAATTTGTATAATATATTTGGAAAATGATAATTTTGAAGGTGTTAGGCCTCTTCCTACACACCACGGATAGATCACCACTCATTAACAATTTGTGTATTGATCCCTTTTAGTTTTTGGTTGTTAGTATTTTCAATTGCACACACCTTTCAATCTAGTCAAAGTTCAATTAATGTCTCTTGTTATTGTAGGGTTATAAAGCCTCAAGATCCCAATTCCCATATGCCTCCAACCTTGTGATCTAATGATAATTGGGTGACAAGTGTCATAATGGGTGATGAATAAGACTAGGGGCAACTTTCAATTAGGCGCATCGTTGGTATGATTAGGCATAGTCGCGCAGAGCACCTCTTGGTTTCAAGAATAGTTCATTCTCTACTAAACAGGGGAAACCATGTGAAGGCAGAAGATATAATTATGACCCCCATCCCCCCCCCCATCACAACACTCTCAATTTCCCCATATTACCTAATTTGCAATTCTAAAGAACATGTATCATATACTATATTATACAAAATAAAAACATATAAAGATCATATAAAATATATAAACACATACCTCTTCTTTTCAACAATTAAATATCAGTCATATTCTTCTTCATCCAACTCAACATATGTATCAATATTTGGTTCATAATCGATATTGGTGAAAGGGTCATTCATATCAACATCATCATCAACGCCATTTTCGCTAATATAGTTATCGATATCGTCAATGAGATAATCATCTCCTACATTTGGATGATCAACTTCTTCAACTTCTTCGTCTGACACATCGACTACATGAGCCACCTGCTCCTGATATGCATAATCATGATCTTCTTCCTCGTTATTATCTTCATCCTCGGCTACATGATTATACTTTACTGGTCTTCCTCTTGGATCATATCTAACAACGTATGACCACCTTCTTTACCAGGTACCTCTGAGTAAAATACTTGCTCACATTGACTTGAAAGAACATAAGGATTTGTACCCAGTTCAAATGCCCTTGTATTAACCATGGCAAATCCATTATCATGCTCAATAAAAGTTTTTTCAGGATCACGCTCATGCATCTATAGCCTGTACCATCTAACCTCAAACAAAACTATTTTAAAGTAATTAAAATCACACTCAATTATATCCTCCAAATTCCCATAGTACCTATTCTCAGTTTCTTCCAAATTTCTGTCACTTCTAGAGGAAATGTTGGTGACCTTAAACACTGCAGTTATCCCACAATCCGATTTTTTCATCTTATCATCCAACATTTTGATACGAAATTTACGACCATTACACCACATAGCCTTGTGATGTTTCAACTGCAACATGGAAAACAAGTAAAAAATACATTGCCAATTAATAAATCTCATATAACAGTTAGTAAATATATATTTCAAAAATTAAACAAATGAAATACATTGAAAAATTGGGAAAAAACTAGGAAAATGTGGGTAAATTTTTTTACTTGTCTGTTTATCTTTTAAACCAAAGGCTAAATCAACTTCCCTTGATGTAAGATCATGAAATTGATCTCGATGACGATGCATTGTTTTAATTATCTTACTCACCCCTTCCCATGATAACCTACCAAAGTATTCTTCAGTATATTCTATCCAATGCTCCATCCAATCAAGGTTGTTTTCAATGTATAAATGTAAAGCATCCCACTCTCGAGCAACTATATGATAGCATAACAATTGAATATAATTAATTAGCTATTGTTAATAAAAGAATAATTTAATAAATGTGTAATATATTAAATCTACGTCAACATCTAATAATTACCTTTCAAAGTCCTCATGTTACCTTTCCCCAATAGGACCTCCCCTTCAAATTTGTTGATGGAGACGAGATGCCAAATGCGAGGCACATTCATATTTTCTATTAATTTAGGTAGATATTGACTAATATACACCATGCATTGATACACCATATATCCCTCAACGATAGAACCCTCCAGACATGCTCTTTTTCTAACAAAAGCCTCCAGTGACTTCAACTGCCTCTCCACCATCCACATCGACCTTGTGTGTACTGTTCCACATAATTCAATCTACTTAACTTGGTGTATGAGGTAGTGTTCTTGTGCATTGAAAAATGTTGGAGGTAGATACTGTTGCATTTGACACATTAGTCAGGGAATTTCTCTCTTCCAATACCTTATATCTTCTTTATGGATTTATTTTGATGATAGCCACCTACAAATGTCGATGCAATAAAATAATATCAAGGCATACATAAATTTTCAGATAAAACATAATATATCAATAAGTTCCGCTACAAATCACATAAGAAGTACATTTTCCTTATAAAACAATACTTACCTCATGTATTTTCCAAGTACATAAATAATTTGTTTTATGTTGTTGTCAAAGTCATCTAGGAGAGATAAAGGTAGAACATACTGTAACAAAAAACAAATAATTATTGTTTGTTTCCAAACAATGCATACCAATAAGGAAATATATTATAACCTACTAATTACCTTAATGACTGTATGCCAGCCGTATGTTTTAACCCCGCCAAAATCACCTTTTTTCGTTAAGATATTTTGTATGTTCGATGAAAACCTCGTCGGAAACCTAATTTTTCGAATGAACTCTTTTACAATATTGCTTTTTTTCTCTGTTAATAACCAAGGAAGACTAGTATTCTGTTAACAACAATCACCATTAGAATTAATAATAACACTATGCAATGCGTGATTAGCTTCCTGGATGTCACAACAAATCTTTCCAATTCTCTCTTTGTTAGTCCTTCCATATAATATTCGCCATAACAATTCTGTTGTGTTCTTCCCAATATGCATTGTATCAAACATATGAACTATTTTTAGGTGCTCATAGTATGGAAATCTACTGAATTGCATCGGGTAACTTTTCATTCCTCGTGGAAGCCCATTCGTGCCTTAACAACATTCATGAAACACCAAAAAATTGAAATTAACACTAATTAATGGGACAAAATGAAATTAACCAAAGATTTATATAATATGTCTTACATAAATAATTTGCATACCTTGACGATTTCTAATATATTCCAACTTCCATAGGCGAGGTGTCATTCTTTGTGTTTTTTTTTTTTTCATTTTCTTCTTTACCATTGAATTTTTCTTTTATGTAGTTTGATAACTATGGTTCTTAGGCAGAAAGTTCCTATACTCATCAAACACTTCCTTTCCTCAGCTCCTTGAACGACGAGATTTTATCCTCGGACCACAAACTGGGCATGAAAATTTACCCTTTGTTTGAAGACTTACAAGATATATGAATTAATGTAGCATCAAATTAGAGTTACAATTTAAAATAATGGATATATTTTCAATATATATATATATATATATATATATATAATATTAAATCACAAAATAAAGTAACAATATACCACAAAAATGTGTTAACCCAAGAGCATCATGAATTGTCCATGATAGTATTCCATGGAATTGAAATCATTTTTTCCCTATTAGTCTAGAGATGTCATACATAGTGACACCAACCCATAACTTCAACAACTCATCGATAAGAGGCTCAATATATATGTTCATATATTTAACCTGGTACCTACCTAATTGGTTCAACACACTGCATGATTAATTATACTTATCTAGATGTCATTATATATAAAAGAAATAATTACCATGCATGAAACAAAGAAATTAAATATTTTGTCATACTTTAAAGAAAATAAAAGATAATTAAATACCTGAAACAATCATTGCCAACATTGTGTGATCTCTCTTGATCGACATCCAAGGTGGAAGGTTATTGTTTATAACAAAAAAAAGGACACACTGAGTATGTAGAACGAAGCTCTCCAAATTGATTGACACCATCAGCTGCCAACAAAAGTCTAACATTGCAAGGTTCTTCTTTAAAAATTGGCCACTTTTCTTCGATGTACTTCAATGCAAAAGCATCTAGAGGCATTCAAAGAACATTGTCTCAACTTCTGTTCTTTGCATGTAAATCCATAAACTGTGCTATACTTTGGCACCTGAACAACCGCTGGAAACGTGAAATTATCATAATATAACTAAGAACTTTGCGAGGCACCTTCTTTGATGCTTTATCAGTTCGATATCTACTTATTTGACATTGTGGGCATTCATTTTCTAATGCATATTGTCCATAATATATGATATGATCATTAGGACATGCATCAATAGCCTGATAGTCCATTCCAATTTCTTTCATGATCACGGATATTTCTTGATATGTGTGTGGCAAACTATTTGACATTGGTAATAGAACTTCACCTAAAAATCTACAAAATTCTAAACAATAAGTCAATGTAAACAATATTAATCATCAATATCGCATCCAATATACTAATTTACAAATTAGAAAACAATAGCAATATAGGAAAAAATTGAACCTTTTAAGTATTTGTGAACATGCAGGCATAAATAATTAACAAATTAAATACCTTACTATCTGTGTGAGGCATGTGTTTTGTTAGCGCTCTGTAATTTGCCTAAGGCTGCTGAGGCAATCACAGAGGTAACCTCGAACCACTTCGAGTCTTGGATCTAGCCCTCCAAGACTCAGAGAGGGCTCTCTCTTTTAGATTTAACTTGGTTTGTAAGGGGTGGATTTTAGGCTAGCTATGAAAGCAATAAAAATATAGAGTTGGAGTTTTTAAATGGTCGTTTTGGGACAGCAAGGAGGGCCATTGGGCAAATGGGGTCTGCGCTTAAAAATATGATTCACATCTCAGATCTGGACAAAGCTCTTTCACAGGGCAAGGTAGCGGCAATATTGGATCGAATTAAGTTTTGATGGCGTCGGTTTGAGGAAGAAGTAGGGGAGGTAAAAACCAGGCACATGAGCAGCTAAGAATTCCCGAACTAAGATTTAGAAGAAAACATAAAGATCATCAAAATCTCAGAGGCAGAGTATCTGCTGATAAATTCTTCTTCTATTACTTTCCTTCTGATAATAAGAACTGAAAACAAATTGAAAGATAACATGAAAAACATTAAACAGAGGAAAAACACCACCAATATCTCCACATAGGAATCCTATGAAAAACTTATCCTTTACTAATCAGTCTTTAAATGATTACAGAGAAACATTTCTAGCCAAGCACAACCCACAGTCCAGCACAATAAAAACACCCTCTTCAGATCCAGCCAAAAAGAAAGACATTCTACTTGCTGAAAACACACTCACACAGGTCGAAACCTCCTCACATCCAGTCCCAGTCAAACCCTCTCTTTGTTTTTTACATCTCTATAAATACTAAAAATCCCCCCATCCTTTCAATACTCGAGCTCTACCTCTCTGCTTTCTAAAGATAGAAAAGCAGTTACATAGATTGACACCTATAGCAGATGGTCCCCCATAATAAACAAGACAACAAATTAAATGAAAACTAAATTTGATATCTGCTGCTCGACATCTGGAACATGTTGGAGGTTTGTTAAGTTTTTTCTTCTTTTTGTCACGTATTCATTTCCAACTGAGAGAAAACGTGTTTAAATCTCTGTTCGGAATATAGGAAATCTCTGCCACCTCCCTGTAACTGTTGTTCATTCATGAAGGGTCATTTAGCCACTTGTAATTCATGAAATGAAACTGTCATTGGTCGAGCTGCCATCTGCATTTGAAACGATTCCTCAAAACAGTGATGCTCTGCCACATCTTCCACATCTTGGTCGCCTTAATTATCAACATCCCATCCAAGTTTCTTGCACCACCAGGAACACTATATCCAACTTGTTTTCAAGTGGGTTAGCCTCTTCTGTTAAGTGTTCAATAGTCACCATAGATATTCCTTGGCATACTTCTCCATCGACTGGTATAGCCTCACCAGCCCAAATCAATATGTATGAACCAACTTCCAAATCATGAACAGGAACACGTTTGGAAACCAATCCATGCATTTGCAATTTTTTGAGCATAAAATAATTGCTTGGAAACATTCACAATATTTCTTCAAACATCCAGACTTCTTACAATGGCATCTTTTATTATGTTTTCCTGCAAGAGGTTGCTATCCCAGATCTTCCCTATTTAGAGTGTTAGTTTTGTCCCAAATAATTCCCTTCTTGTGTTTGCTTATCTGCATCCTCGTTTTGCAAACATTTTTCTTTTGCACAAGTTTTAGCAGCCTCTCCACATACAATGACCAACAACTTGCATAGCTCCTTAACAACATCTGGTTGGACCACATCAACCAATATAGATTTGTAGGCAACCTTTGTTGATGGCATTCCCACAGGTGTTGTAGAACGCACTGTTGGAATAGAAGAAATGGGAGGATTCATTGCAGAACTAGTACATTTTATAGTATTGGCCTGCAAAGCTTGAGTTAACATTTGAGTACCATGTTCTTTTGGTGCCTGTCCAAGCACAAGTTCTTGAGTTTTCCTCTTCTTGTTATTGAGGAAAAATGATGAGGAATTGCTGAATCAAATGCATCCAAAACAAGAGCGAACTCCAGATTGCTTTCCTTTAGTGCCTTGACCTCACCCAACGCTCGCTTTGTGTAATATTCCTCCGCAATATAAGCAAGGTTAAACATGGAAAGGAGCAATCCACCTTCTAGGGTGTTTCCCATAAACACAGATGCAAATGCAGCTAAAGTCATGAGAACATGGATATTGACTCTGCCACTAGCAATGTTAAAAGATGCATCGAGTGCTGCTGATATATGTATCCCAGTCAATGTAGCAACTAGACCTTTGCCTGGTAGTGATTCAAAATGTTTGATTGAAACAAAAGGAAGCTCTTTTCCTTCAGTTGCATGGTGCTCATCAACCAACAATGAGTTCTGCCCACCAAGCTTTTCATTTATTTTCAATATAACATTAGCAATGTACTCAGGCTTGCATTTTTTGACATGATCTGCCAAGCAACACTGGGTCCAAACACCAAACTCCAACTCACATAACCTCTTTACAGTAGTGTAAAGGTGTTTGTTACCTTGTTGAGGCATTATGCAGAGGATAAGCTCGAGAGGGTTACCATTCTTCTCCACTGATTCTATCATATGTTTAACGACACCATCAACATTCCCATTTATCTCTGTCGTCGGTGGTGCTGCCAAAATAGGGTTCATAAGCACACCATATGTCTTTCACATTTATGGAAGTCTGTTAACAAAGTTTTGAATTGCTTGAGGTGGAACAAATTTAGAAAAATTTATCACTGCCCAAGAACTGTGAGGCAAGATTGGCCTCATTTCTGGAGGTATTTGAAACAATAATGGAAAGCTACCCATTGAACACTTCTTTGGAGATTCTCTCCATGAATGCAAACTATTTATTTTGTTCTTGCAATGACTTGAGCTTTCTTCATCTACCTCAATAGCCTTTGAACAATCCTCAGTAACTCCTCTTCCAGATGGTGGTCTTTGACCCTCGTTATTTGCAGAAGATGATGTTGCATATTTTGTAGAACTATCCCATTCCTCTGGCAAAGGCTCCTTTGTTCATAAAAGATCAAGTATCATTGCAATATCATACTGGCGAGGACCAACAACAGGGGCAAACTCGAGGAACACGCAACCTTCCTTTGCAACTGTGACTCCTCCGCGTTGGACACCTTGAATCCGGCTTCAAACACCTAGCAGAGGGTTTTAAAAGCTGTGTTTTATATATTTTTGTCTTTCTATGGGCAATATCCCACATTCGCGTGGTGAAATGAACTTTAGGTGCTTATAAGAGCCAACAATTATGTAGTCATTCGATGAAGTGATCCCGAGGCTTGGGCTTTGGGGTTTTGTATCGGCGTTGGCTTGTGTGTTAGTTGTTGGTGTGTGAAATGGCGTCGACTCTTTGTTTTGAGCATTCGGAGGTTAGCCGTAGGCCACTATAACTTTTTGCTGAAAATATTTGGTAAAATATTTAAATTTTTATAAACAAGCCCAACTCTGCATAAAGGCCGAGGGGCCAAATTTGCTAAAAAGGGCCAAATTTGTGGCAAACAAACCAAATTTGCATTTGCCCACCAGAATTAAAATTTTACCATTTCAAACCAATCCACCATTTTTTGCTAAAAGGCACCAGAATTCACTTTGAAGCTTGTGCGCAAGAACTCATCTTATGTTGGGTGAGTGTCGAACGCTTTCTTCCGCCTTCGCCAAGCGTCATGAGCAAACACATATGCCTGAAAAAGATAAATATTATTCAGAACACTGATTCCCTATTATATAGGGTTCTAACATATGCTCCAACTCGGGAAGATGGCTCCGAAGGAGTTGTCTAGAATCGCTGAACTCTAAATTTTGCCGACCAGCTGATCATTGGGCTGCCCCCAAACTGTAAACTAAAAATAAAACCATGAAGAGATGAAAAAGAAAAGATGCTCATTCTGATGAGCTTATTGGCGCATTCCTACCTACCCTACTTTGCTAACAGTTACTGCTTCAATCAGGTAATGAAAAAGTGCCAATGAAGCCAACCCAACAGTTGATCCCATGATTGGGCTTCCTCATCATGTTTGATGAAAATCAAAACTGAAATATGTAATGGCAACTGGTGATGGCTCGGGTCCTTGTAGAAAAAAAATGATTGAACATATATACTGAAAAAGAGCTCCATATAATTTGCAACTGGGTCAATAAATATATGATCTATTTGTTGATTCTCCATGTATTCATTCAACATTCTAACATGGATAAGTTTCCCATTCGTGTCCTCAATATTAGACCATGATTGCAACTGTTCAACTTCAAACTTATGCTTGCAAACAAAATATTCATCCATTAGAGAATTGAAAGATGCTACACTATCTTTTGGTTTTGGAGATGTAAGATTCTCATAAAATTGTTTTGGATGTTGGAAACTATAAGACTGAATCCGAGTATTCAAAAGCTCAATATCTTTTTCAAGTCTTTCAGCAAACAGCTCGAGAAAACAGATTTTAATTTCATGCGGAAGATTCTTCGATTTCCACCAATGAAACGTGTCTGTTAATGAAACTTCATCAATTTGCAAATCTGCTAAATCACCCCTGCATTCTTCTATGGCTTCACAAGATATAGGATTTACCACATACCTTGTCATCTTGAAGCATCATCAAGGCTTTGAAATCTGGATTCTTCAGCAGTGAAGTCGCTTGTGAATTTTGAAGCTCGGGATCTTGAACAATGGAGTCGCCAGGTGAATGGTACAGTCTTCCTGTGTTTGGCTTCTGTTCACCATCATAAGTCAAAACTGAACTTGAAGTGACGCTCTGGAGAAGGTCCCTAGTGGAGTCGCCAAAAATTTTAGCGCTCTGTAATTTGCCTAAGGCTGCTGAGGCAATCACAGAGGTAACCTCGAACCACTTCGAGTCTTGGATCTAGCCCTCCAAGACTCAGAGAGGGCTCTCTCTTTTAGATTTAACTTGGTTTGTAAGGGGTGGATTTTAGGCTAGCTATGAAAGAAATAAAAATATAGAGTTGGGGTTTTTAAATGGTCGTTTTAGGACAGCAAGGAGGGCCATTGGGAAAATGGGGTCTGCGCTTAAAAATGTGATTCACATCTCAGATCTGGACAAAGCTCTTTCATAGGGAAAGGTAGCGACAATATTGGATCGAATTAAGTTTTGATGGCGTCGGTTTGAGGAAGAAGTAGGGGAGGTAAAATCTAGGCACAACAGTAGCTAAGAATTCCTAAACTAAGATTTAGCAGAAAACATAAAGATCATCAAAATCTCAGAGGCAGAGTATCTCCTGATAAATTCTGCTTCTATTACTTTCCTTTTGATAATAAGAACTGAAAACAAATTGAAAGATAACAGGAAAAACATTAAACAGAGGAAAAACACCACCAATATCTCCACACAGGTATCCTATGAAAAACTTATCCTTTACTGATCAGTCTTTAAATGATTACAAAGAAAAATTTATAGCCAAGCACAACCCACAATCTAGCACAATAAAAACACCCTCTTCAGATCCAACCAAAAAGAAAGAAATTCTACTTGCTGAAAACACACTCACACAGGTTGAAACCTCCTCACATCTAGTCCCAGTCGAACCCTCTCTTTGTTTTTTACATCTCTATAAATAATAAAATTCCCCCCAGCCTTTCAAGACTTGAGCTTTACCTCTCTACTTTCTAAACATAGAAAAGCAGTTACACAGATTGACACCTGTAGCAGATGGTCCCCCATAATAAACAAGACAAGAAATTAAATGAAAACTAAATTTGATATCTTCTGCTCAACATTTGGAACATGTTGGAGGTTTGTTAAGTTTTTGCTTCTTGATGTCACGAATTCGTTTCCAACTAAGAGAAAACATGTTTAAATCTCTGTTCGGAATATAGGAAATCTCTGCCACCTCCCTGTAACTGTTGTTCATTCATGAAGGGTCATTTAGCCACTTGTCATTCATGAAATGAAACTGTCACTGGTCGAGCTACCATCTACATTTGAAATGATGCCTCAAAACAGTGATGCTCTGCCACATCTTCCATGTCTTGGTCGCCTTAATTATCAACATCCCATCCAAGTTTCTTGCACCACCAGGAACACTATCTCCAACTTGTTTTCAAGTGGGTTAGCCTCTTCTGTTAAGTGTTCAAAATTCACCATAGATATTCCTTGGCATACTTCTCCATCGACTGGTATAGCCTCACCAGCCCGGACCAATATGTATGAACCAACTTCCAAATCATGCACAGGAACACGTTTGGAAACCAATCCATGCATTTGCAATTTTCTGAGCATAAAATATTTGCTTGGAAACATTCAAAATACTTCTTCAAACATCCAGACTTCTTGCAATGGCATCTTTTGTTATGTTTTCCTGCAAGAGGTTTCTATCCCAAATATTCCCTATTTAGAGTGTTAGTTTTGTCCCAAATAATTCCCTTCCTGTGTTTTCTTATCTGCATCCTCGTTTTGGAAACATTTTTCCTCTGCACAAGTTTTAGTAGCCTCTCCAGATACAATGACCAACAGCTTGCATAGCTCCTTAACAACATCTGGCTGGACCACATTAGCCAATAGAGATATGTAGGCAACCTTTGTTGATGGCATTCCCACAGGTGCAGTAGAACGCACTGTTGGAATAGAAGAAATGGGAGGATTCATTGCAGAACTGGTACATTTTATAGTATTGGCCTGCAAAGCTTGAGTTAACATTTGAGTACCATGTTCTTTTGGTGCCTGTCCAAGCACAAGTTCTTGAGTTTTCCTCTTTTTTTTATTGAGGAAAAATGATGAGGAATTGCTGAATCAAATGCATCCAAAACAAGAGCGAACTCCAGATTGCTTTCCTTTAGTGCCTTGACCTCACCCAACGCTCACTTTGTTTAATATTCCTCCACAATATAAGAAAGGTTAAACATGTCAAGAAGTAATCCACCTTCCAGGGTGTTTCCCATAAACACAGATGCAAATGCAGCTAAAGTCATGAGAACATGGATATTGACTCTGCCACCAGCAATGTCAAAAGATGCATCGAGTGCTGCTGATATATGTATGCCAGTCAATGTAGAAACTAGACCTTTGTCTGGTAGTGATTCAAAATGTTTGATTGAAACAAAAGGAATCTCTTTTCCTTCAGTCGCATGGTGCTCATCAACCAACAATGAGTTCTGCCCACCAAGCTTTGCATTTATTTTCAATATAACATTAGCAATGTACTCAGGCTTGCATTTTTTGACATGATCTGCCAAGCGACACTGGGTCCAAACAACAAACTCCAACTCACATAGCCTCTTTACAGTAGTGTAAAGGTGTTTGTTACCTTGTTGAGGCATTATGCAGAGGATAAGCTCGAGAGGGTTACCATTCTTCTCCACTGATTCTATCATATGTTTAACGACACCATCAACATTCCCATTTATCTCTGTCGCCGGTGGTGTTGCCAAACTAGGGTTCATAAGCACACCAAATGTCTTGCACATTTCTAGAAGTCTGTTAACAAAGTTTTGAATTGCTTGAGGTGGAACAAATTTAGAAAAATTTATCACTGCCCAGGAACTGTGAGGCAAGATTGGCCTCATTTCTGGAGGTATTTGAAACAATAATGGAAAGCTACCCATTGACCACTTCTTTGGAGATTCTCTCCATGAATGCAAACCGTTTATTTTGTTCTTGCAATGACTTGAGCTTTCTTCATCTACCTCAATAGCCTTTGAACAATCCTCAGTAACTCCTCTTCCAGATGGTGGTCTTTGACCCTCGTTATTTGCAGAAGATGATGTTGCATATTTTGCAGAACTATCCCATTCCTCTGGCAAATGCTCCTTTGTTCATAAAAGATCAAGTATCATTGCAATATCATACTGGCGAGGACCAATAGCAGGGGAAAACTCGAGGAACACGCAACATTCCTTTGCAATTGTGACTCCTCCGCGTTGGACACCTTCAATCCGGCTTCAAACACCTGGCAAGGGGTTTTAAAAGCTGCGTTTTATATATTTTTGTCTTTCTATGGGAAATATCCCACATTTGCGTGGTGAACTGAACTTTAGGTGCTTATAAGAGCCATCAGTTATGTAGTCATTCGATGAAGTGAGCCCGAGGCTTGGGCTTTGGGGTTTGGTGTTGGCACTGGCTTGTGTGTTAGTTGTTGGTGTGTGAAATGGCGCTGACTCTTGGTTTCGAGCATTCGGAGGTTGGCCCTAGGCCACTATAACTTTTTGGTAAAAATATTTGGTAAAATATTTAAATTTTTATAAACAAGCCCAACTTTGCATAAAGGCCGAGGGGACAAATTTGCTAAAAAGGGCCAAATTTTTGGCAAACAAACCAAATTTGCATTTGCCCACCAGAATTAAACTTTTACCATTTCAAACCAATCCACCATTTTTTGCTAAAAGGCACCAGAATTCACTTTGAAGATTGCGTGCAAGAACTCATCTTATGCTGGGTGAGTGTCGAACGCTTTATGCCGCCTTCGCCAAGCATCATGAGCAAACACATATGCCTAAAAAAGATAAATATTATTCAGAACACTAATTCCCTATTATATAGGGTTCTAACATGTTTTATAAACCAGTCAAAACGTTCAGGTTCACCAACAACAATATAGTAGATAAAAGATTTGTTGTTGAGCCTTCATGAAGAGGTTGACGTGACTTCTCGAGTAGAGGATCAACATCATGACTATCATCCTGGTTGTCCTCATCCATTGGAGAAAATGTGTCTTGGATCAATCTATGTATCTCATCTTCCTGATTTGAATCACTAACGTTATCTCCATCCATATCATCATTAATAACTTGATCAACAGCTTCAATATTCTGATCTCAAAGTTCATCACCCTGTAAAGGAGTATTTTTGCTAGTACTTGGCAAATAACTCTCCGAAGGTCAATATTTTGGGGGCATTGTCTATATATTTAAAAACAACATAGAAAAGTTAGTGTATATAGAAAATATAAAAATCCCGATAAGAAATATTACTAAAATTCATTACATGATGATTATTACAGAGAATACATTAAATATTGAATCCTCTTACCCAGGGATGATATTCATAACCCCCTTCGGCGTGCCCCTTCACCTACAATGTCTTTCAGCTGTTGTTATTAAAAGTCTTTTTCTTTGCAAGCCTCTGCAATCATAGCAAGGGAAATAACATTTTCCATCGCCCCTTGCCTCTAATGCCGCTCTTAACCGAGCAAGCTTCCTGTCATTTTCGTTCATAGTGACAAATCCTTGTCTTGACAAGTAATTGTCTTACCTACACCATACCAAATAGTAAGTTGTCAAATTTTTATATTTTAGCTACTCCATGATATTTTAGCTACTCCTTTCGATTATGATATGTTTATTTATAGTGACCTACAATCCTCACAATTATTTCTTCTAAGACATTTTGACATGCTTTTTTTTTCTTATCGATTAACTATTAAGATCGACATGCTTCAATTTGTACTTTAGAGTAGTGTGTACTGAATCACCGTGGAAAATAATTAAACACCATTTAACAAAAGTGGTCAAAATTTGTCAAACTTGAATCACTCGACACCATACACTAGCCTCTAGGTTGTTTTGTAGACAAAATGCCAATCTTTGAAATTCACCACTAAAAAAAGAATGCCAACCACTTGTCATCCACAATTGGGTTGGATTGGCTTAAATTATGACGTGTTGATTTGCATCTACATACAATGGTCACAATTTTATGCTACTTACAATGGCCACAGTTTTATTTTCTAAGACACTTTGGCATGTTCTCATTTTTCATTATCTAACTAGTAGATTTCATCATGTTATCGTAGATTTCATCATGAATTTTTTATATTTTAGATACTCCTTATTAATAGTGTATAAACAAGTTACATAAACTACAAACTAGAGTTAATCACTAAATCTATAATTGTGTGTGATTATAAAAAGTTGAGAGAAACAACATCACATATAAGAAAAGGGTATGTGGCTTTTATTGAGAAAGTTGAAACAAATAGACTTTATTTATATTGGAAGAGTATGGTATATAATCATAAGTTCATTTGTTAAAGGTGCTTAGTCACAAGCCAAGAAATTTAAAGGTGTCTAACCATAAGCTAAGATGGTTGACGGTGGTTAGTTAAAAGTGATTGTTATGTGCCTAATCACGACATAGATAACATCTTTATAATAAGGTCATATGTGTACAAATGTTTCCTTTATATAATAACGACATATATACCTAACATAAGTTTAGGGTTAGTGTTTATGTATCTTATTTTTATAAACATGAGTTTCATCCCTATCTTATATATACCATAACTTATCATTTATCAATATAACAATCAACGTCAAGATTTTATTAATGGAGATTTCTTCCTTCATTTAATTGAATTAGTAAGTGCTAGCCAACCATTAGGTGTGCTGCAAGTATCCCAACCATTATTGTCATTGTTATATTATTTTCAATTTATGCAAGTGTGATCCCATTTGGGTACTGGGGATGTAACAAGTGGTATCAAAGATTCAATCAAGCTTTGTTTGTGTTTTTTTGTTAGTTCTTAAAAATAAAAGAGAGAAGAAAATGACAATCAATTACTATCATTTCACCGATCATGGTTGCGTTTCAAGAGCACTTCCATATCTTTATCAATGAAAAGAGAGAGACATTCTAGCTACAATTGAAGGCAAAAGGGTATGTGGATTCCACAAACCTAGAAGATTATGGAATCCACATACCCTTTTCCATATAATATACTAAATAGATCCAAAAACCAAAGACATGAAATATGGTACCACACATATAATGTATTATCAAGGAAAAAACAAGCTACATGAAATTTTGACATTTGAACACAAATTTACAAGTTAAATGAGTACATCAATAAAAAAACATACTAACCTTGCAAGTTCAAAATCCAAGATATGTAGATTGAGAATTGGATTTGTTCAACTGGTGGGTGAAGGAAAAAGTAAACAACTCAAACAAAAGCCATGAACAGTGTCACAACTATAGCAATTGCGTTGCAAAGTCTCTTAAAGCCAGGTATATATAGATCAACTAGTCAACTAGCTGTTAACACTGACCAATGAGTAGCCAAAATTTTTGTGGCGATAGCGATGAACTTTCGTGGAAATAGCGGTGAACTTTCGTGGAAATAGGGATGAAAATCCTGACCAATTAAAAAAAACCTATTCATGGCTATATCGACGAACTTTCATGGAAATATCGACGAAAATCCCGCCCTATTTAAGAAAAACATGAAAATAATGGAAGCGTGGAAAAATTTCATGGAATAATCCGCCCATATGTAGTAGTGTTAAATATGTATTTCATTTTTTAGGTAGTTGTGATTAAAATCTTAAAAAATCTATAATAATAATAAAAACTTTTGGGTGTTTTAAGAACTCTAGACACTAATCCCTGTGTGAGGTAGGACCCATCAACCAACAGAATGGATTCAAAGGTGACCATTAGCTTGGGATAACTCTCTCAAATCCTAGAAGTAGCTGGGATTTCTTCTTTTCAGGAAGAACACATCTTGACAATAGTCATGAACTTATATACCTCTTCGGAAATGATCAAAGAACCAAAGTCCCATGAGCTACAAAATTATTTTCCTTGCCAAAATGAAAAGGAAGCTAAAAAATTATGGACTACATCCAGTGGAGATCGATCACTAATCCCTGAGATTAAGGAGTTCTCAATAGTCATCTCAACAGATCCTTTATGTACTTCAGAAATCAATCATCCAGAAGAAGAGGATCTGCATAGCATGATGAAGGAGAGCACATAAATTACTATTGATGAACATCAATATTACATTGAAATTTGGTTTCGAGAGGTCATTAGGCCACAATACTATTCTCTTCTTCAACACCTTCTGATGCCAGAACAAGTAGGTTGGTTGGTTCTTCATATCCAGGTAATCACTGTGGTAACTTTTTCATATGTGGATATGGGTATGTTTATTATCTTTATTCGCAAATGGTTATATTGGAAAAGTTCTTACACTTGAACACATATTTTCCTTTCTTTTTAGGTAGAGTAGGATAATAAATAAAAGATGCATGTTGTTAGTTTAACTTAAAGTCTAA
Organism: Picea engelmannii; assembly: GCA_009831015.1. Lineage (NCBI taxonomy): Eukaryota > Viridiplantae > Streptophyta > Pinopsida > Pinales > Pinaceae > Picea > Picea engelmannii. The sequence continues at coordinate 479,056 of ML778210.1, forward strand.
TACAACCTCATTTTACATTTTCTTTTTAACAAAAGAACTATGAGATACATGTGCATGTTGTTGTCACTATAACAATTTTCATATGGAATCAATGTTTCAAGACTTAGCGAGAGGCTAAATCAGTGTAGAGATGCGATAAAATGGAGGACGAGACCATATCTAGTGGAAGGAGGTTAAGTCTAGCGGAAATGCAGAGTTGATGGGATCCGACGGGTCACAGACCGCAGATGCCATAGATCTACAGTCAGGGATCATTTCGGGAGGAGAACTAGCGTGGAGGATAATTCTTTAAAGTGAGTCGAAAAGGAAACCACAATTTTGGCTCGAGACTATGTGGCACCACTAGGTGCATTTCGGGGGGAAAAGCAGGTGAACTCAAAATCACTCCATAACACCCCAAAATCATGTGTTAAGTGTCATTAAATGTGTCAAATCCAATGGTCACATGTGGAAAAGAAACTTGACGTCTAGTTTAATCATCTCGAGACACTTGTTTAGGTACCATTTGCCCGTGCAATGCCAAGTAAGTGCCAAAAAATAATGACTTTCGTCAGTATCCCATGATTAGTGCTCGGTGACGACTGCCACTCGAAACATAGGTGAAATTACTCTATTTTGGGTAATTGACAGTTTATTCCAAAGAGGGATAACTGCAAATCGAATCCCTCGTCCAATTCATGTATAGTTGAGGGAATTAATCTCACGTTCCCTGGAAAACCAGAGGAATTTGGGAAGAAACTTCCAATGGTTTTCAACAAACCAGGAAATTCGAATAATATGACAAAGTTATCAAGTAAAAAGAGAGAAAGGTGGGCTGCACAACTCCTAGCAACACAATCCAACTAAACATCTACAAATGAACCAGGATTAGGTGAAGAGATCAAGTTGAATCCTATTATGAAATATTTGATCATTAATGGATATGCAGATGGACACTACACACAATATGGCGAGAGAAAAAGGAAAAAGCGACAGAAGGAGGAAGTTAAAGCGGGGACAATTAAAGTCACTGAAGAAAACCAACCTAGTTGGCTTGACATGTTAAAGGAAGAGATTGAAAAGTTAAAATGAAAAATTCATGACAGGCTAAATCTAGTTCATTTCAGGGAATCTTGTGATTTTGTAGACATGTGGCATTTGGAGTAAGGGTCTCAAATATTTTGGTTTTCTGTTTGTAATGTTCCCTAGAAAGTAGGAGCTTGGTTTTGGAATGTTACTCTCTCTGTAACCAATGTCTATTTTTGGAATCTTAGAGAAGATGATTCATTTTTGGGTCTCATATGTAATTTTATTTATTGATCAAAATCTGGACCAGGGGTCAAATTTTACCTCAAAAATAAAAGTTCTCGTAATTGCCTCAAAACAAATGGGTTTGTAGCCCTCGTTGTCACGAACCTAACACAATTCGTTTCGTCTCAAACGGACGTCGGGAGCGAGAGATATCGCGATCTGTCCGAATTGCCAAACAGTGAAAAAATGGATGCTGACTGGGCAGTCCGTACGGATGATGATGTGTCATGTCCGTACAGGTGACGTGGAATGAAGTACGTTGACAGGGAAGCTGGTGATGTGGCAGTCATTCATTGGTTGATGTCGACGAATCAGGATCTGACACGTGTCCTATAGTTGGCGAATAATGTGAGGACACGTGGCCCAATCCATGGACGCCACGTGTCCCTCGTTTATTGGTTGTTTGGTTTGTGTGTTGGTTCAAAAAATTGTGGAGTCGACCGGATTCGATCCGGTGACCTCCATCCGCGCCCAAGTCTTCACCAATCTCCGCTAACCACTATGCCGGATTTTGTTTGTTGTTTCATATGTCAATGCACATATATTTATGTTTGTGCATTGTAATGAATGGAAAGGGGGGTGGGCCGGGGCTTAGCCCCGACCCAAGGTTATATGCTCCGATACATATGACCATTACCACCGGTGTTAAATATGTGCGCGGATTTATTTAATGAACCAACGGTTTGTTTTAAACATATATTATATGTGGCGCACATTTTTCAATACATTACATTGCATTGCAATGTATATTAAATATAACCGTGTATTAAAATATGGCATGGGTGTTAGTGCGCGTGGTTATACATTTGTGCGGGGCTTTAAAACATATGCCCATGGATTTTCATTTGACCCGGAGCGCGCGGTTATGGTTTCAACGGGTTTTGGAACGGTTAACCACTTTTTAGCTCCAGCGCGAGGTCACATAGACCATATGCCCGAGTGCTTGGCGGTTAGGGGCTGGAGGCGCCCTAACCGTCCTACGGTTTGCACCGTTGGCGCGGTTGCGTCCGGTGCCAGGTTATAACGCGTTTCGGGAGCGTGTTCCAGGTTCATGCACACAGAGGTGCGTTTTGTAGAACTAGTTCCAGCAAAGCTTGAAGGAGAAAAATGGAGGAGGCCTAACTTCTTTACCGTTTGGCCGATTGAGGTGCCGTAAAAGCCCAACTAGGGGTTTTTGGATGTGTTGGATCCATTGGTGCCATTTTCACATCCATTTGAGGACTTATTCAACAAGTTTTTCACCATTTAAGTTTCAGCAAGCTCTAGGAAGCTTCAAGCCCTCTTTGATGGAGGACATGGTTTGGTGAGCCTATATTTGTTTTCTGTGATTGAATAATCATTTTTGGCTAATCGATATGCTCTGGACACATTGGGACAGGTTTCAGAGGCTTTTGAGAACTTTTACAGGTGTTTTTTCCAAAGAGAAGCTCAGAGAAGCTTATGGCCACATGTAGAGGAGGTCATGCCCGGATGAGCCATGATCCGTTTTCAGAGTTCTATTAGTCATTTTTGGGGTTTTTATGTGTTCTGATCTCAATGGTGCAGTTTTTTTTTCCATTGGAGTTGAGCAGCAGCTTGTGAAAAAACTTTTGACTAATTAATCCCAGAGAGCCAAGTCCATTATGGAGGCTCAAGGAGATGTAGCCCGGAGGGGGGTGAACTCCTTTATCATGTTGTTCTTGTTGTGCGTTTGATGGTTTGTTTGATGAAAATATTATTGCTGTGTATTTATGTGAAATACATATTTAACCATTTACAAGAACATTTGCTCACACATAAGCATTTACAAGAAGAAGCACGAACTTAACACATAAGTTTATATTGCATATTTATACACATGAAGCAAGGTCCTGTAAAGTTTATTTTAATGAAGTAGGGGTGCTTGCATAGCATAACAAGTCAGCCTTCTATTTTCAGATCATCTATATATACTGTTGAAAATATAAATAAAAGGTTTGACTAGCTGGAAAAGGGCCTGCCCTTGTAGCAGAAAAACTTTGTGGTTTCTTGTGAATTCTAATATAAGTAGAGAAGATTTTCTTAGATAGCTGAGATTCATCATGGTGTTGATGTTCAATATGTTTTCTTGTATTTTGTATTCATGAATTTGTTTTTCGTCTAGTGATAATCTTTAAGCAAAAGAAAGAATTCACTTTGCCGGTGCTCCTTCTCATATTGATCATACTTGTTATGTGTTTATTTGTTTCTAGTTCAGAATTCACCCATTATCTGTGCTCTATTTTCAGTAGCCAACCTTTATGTTCTTTCTTCTAGAGCTATGCCAAGAGATTCTTCCTCTGTTAGATGCCTCTTTTCATGGTGATATTTCCTCTTTTTACACTGCCATCTCATATTGCTTATTTCGATAAACATAGTGCCTATTTTTCCTCTCTTCCCTCAGGAATACATAGCTTGAATTTTTTCATATGACTTCAGAAGTTGACCCCATTTCCCAATGGCCCTGTTCTCTTGTTGGTCCTACCAACCTCCTTTAAAAAACTTGTCCTATTGGAAAATCTGACCTCTATGTGTCCATTGCCAAATATTTTTGAGTATTTTTAGTCTTCACACGTTAGAGAGAGCCCTCTCTAGTTGGAAGGGTCAGAATCCAACCTAAAGTTGGTTGAAACAATTACCTCTGTCATTTGTTTATCAACCAAACAAATTTACAGAGTGCTAACATTCTGGCACTATTGCCAGGGAACGAAGGTGAAATCTTCCCTGGGATAAACAACAAAATTCATATCTAAGTACTAATGGTGAAAAGTATTCAGACACATAAAGGCTGAACATCATTCACATGGAGACTCCATTTTCAAGAATCTAGAATTCAAAATTTTCATGGCGACTCCACTGCCCAAAGACTCAGTATCTTGAAGATTTTATTGGCGACTCCACTCAAGCTTCAAATGGGATTCAGAAACTCTACTGGAAGATGATATCCCTTGAGAGAGGTATGAAAGGACATCATGGGAGAAAACAAGTACCTAAAGTTGATTTTTTTCCAAGACATCATATTTTTTGTTATTGATTACCTTTTTTCCTTTCCTGAACATGCTAAGAAAGTTGTTATTTACCTACTACATTCGAATGAGGATCATGAGAATCCTACAATTGTGTATCCTCCTCTTAAAGTTATACATGTGTCTCCTTAGTTTATCACTAATTTTGATGACAATATCCCATCTGAGGCATGTGATAACCATAACCAATTTGATGAGCCTCATGAAACCAAGGGTGATATTTCACCTCCTGTACTTGATCCAACACCCTCCAAGACTCAACATAGATACAAACCCTTAAAATTGCCTCACATCCTTCATGATTTTCCTCCAAAGCATTATAAGTACTTGCCTGTGTTTGATGGAGAACCTGATGCCATCACAGTTGAAAAACACATCCAAGATTTTGGACATTTTATAGATTTGTTTGAGATTGATCATGATGGTGTTTGTTTGAGGGCCTTCTCTCAATCCTTGAAAGGGGATACCAAAGACTGGTTTAAACACTTGTATCCAGATACAATTAGCTCATAGGGGGCAATTGAAGAATGTATTTTTGAAGTTTTGGGGCAAGAAGAAATCATTGGATATACAACTTATAGATTTCTATGCCTTAAAGAGGAAGAGAAATGAAACTATTTCTACATTCAGTAGAAATTTTTCTAGTATTTATTACAATTTTCCCAAAGAAATTCAACCCACTGAAGCTGCTTCCATGCTCCAGTATGCCACTACTCTTCATCCAGATTTGTATTTCCTCCTGATGGAAAGAAGACCTAAGTCCTTACAACAGATATTTAATGATGCTTAGGATATTCAACACAATATCCAAGCATGTGAATAGATTCATAATGAGGGGTTGGATGCTCCAAAACATGAGAGTGAATATGAAGAGAAAACAGTTGATTGGAATCTTGAGCATAGAATTGATAATATCATAGGTCCTCTTGAAGTTTAAAATGCTAATGATTTTGCAAAGGATTGAATTCCACTTATTGATAAAGGAGGTGCTAAGTTAGCTTCTGATCCACCTCATGATAAGCATGGAGATGATTGTTTTATATATCCATTTATAGACAGTCAAGAAGATGAGTTTGCAAATCAGTCTGTTGAAAAGAAGGTTGATGTTCCAAGTTTGTTCTTGTTAAATGACACTATAGACATTGTTGATTCACCTATATATGATGAATATAATGATGTTTGTGATGTTGACTTCCTATAACAACCAGTTGACTTCCTAGAACAACCAGTTGCATGTTCTATATCAAAAAATGTTCCTTTTCAACAACATATTGAGAGAAATCAGCCTACATGTCATAGTTACAAAGAAGAAAGTACTGAATCAGTTGAAGTAAATTCTTTACTTTTATGCTTTTCTTCATTTAAACTGTTGAAAAAGAATTCTAAGACCATCACTAAAGTAGAGGGAGGTGTGATGATGCGAAACCACGATGATTCACTGGAAAACATTAACAAGGAATTGCAGCCATTCTTCGAAAATGAAGCTGAAGATGAGTGTGTTCAACAATCCAAAGAAAGTGGAAAATGTGCATATGATAGTAGTAAAGAAAATGAAGAATATTTTGAATCAGGTGGAAGAACCTTTCCATTGTTCTTTGCTTCTTTCAAATTGCTGAAGCAAAATGTTTACAATGCTTTAGATCAGAAACCCTCCAGGCATGATGTTGAATATGCAGAAAGAAGTGGACTTGTGAATGAAAACTATCTCCCATTATGTTTTTATTCCTTTTAATGGCTAAAAGAAAATCATGAGAAAATAGAGAAAGTTGATCAAAGAATTTTTGTCAAAAGTCATTTGCCTTCTCCCGAACTTGATGAAGATATTCAATAAGGTCCCCAAGAAAAAATATAGTTTCGAAGTTGTCTTTATTCCCCTATGAATGATGTGGTTGTCATAATTCCAATGGGTTTACACATGGATGAGGGTGATGAAAATTTTTCTATGGAGATTCCAATAAGTGAGAAAACAAATGACATAGAATTTAAGGAAAACAACAAAACAATGTATGTCACAATTCAATCAGAAATACTGAAAGATCATAAAGAAGCAATTGTTTTATCTAATTCCTATGAAGATTATGGTTTTGAAAATGTTCTCATAACTGAAGAAGTAGAGCAAGAACAACAAATATTTGTGAAGGAATCTTGTCCTTCTATTTTGGTTCATAAAAAAGAGATGTTTTTTCATGTGTTTCATGACCCTGTGACATGCTATATGGAGAGTTTTAACAATTATAATTTACAACTTATGATGGGTTGTAATCTTAGAGATGAAGATGATGGTCAGTCAACATCAACATTAAATATGGATTTATTTCTACCAGGGTGTTTATTCCAGTCAACACTATCTTGTATTTTAGAAGATTGCTATTCCCAACAGTCTCAACTGATTTTTCAACTTCTTGGTAAAAATCACCTAGTTAAATCACATGAAACTAGGAATGTAGTGGAAGAAGTGAAACATGATGGTTGTTTTATGTGTGTTTTAGAGGATCAATTTGCAGTTTTGTTGGAGGCAGTAAAAAGCCCCATTTATTTTAATCTTTTTAGATTTGAATTCATAAATATATTCTTAAATGAATTATCAGTGAACAGGTTTTGGACCAAGCATGTGAAAAGAAACCAAACAGTAGATAAAATGATTGCATGGTTGCATTAGAATTATGATTTCATTTGATGGGAAGGTCATTTCAACAGTTAGGGTAGGTAGGTGTGAATAATCTTGATGATAAAGTATTTTCAAGTTTAGGTCTCCAAATAAAGTGTTCAGTTAGATGCTTGTAGTATATCCAACATCCAGTCTCCAAATAAGAGAAGTGGGCAGACTTCGGTTTTCAGTGGACATTGGTGACACTTTAGAACATGGTACACGCTCATTTTGGGAGCAGCTCGATGGATAAGGCACATGGTCTATGTGTTCATAGCTACCTCACAGGGAGGATATCATCCCTAGTTGGAGCCCATGTTATCACTATAACAATTTTCATATGGAATCCATGTTTTGGGACTTAGCAAGAGGCTAAACCGATGTAGAGACGCGATAAACTGCAGGACGAGGCCATATCTAGTGGAAGGAGGTTAAGTCTAGTGGAAGTGAGGAATTGATGGGACCCGATGGGTCACATATCATGGACACCACAGATCAATGGTCAGGGATCATTTCGAGCGGAGAACTAGCGCAAAGGTTAATTCTTGAAAGCGGGTCGAAAAGGAAACCATGGTTTCAACTGAGGACTACGTGGCGCCACTGGGTGCATTTCAGGGGGGAAAGTGAGTGAACTCAAAACCACTCCATCACACCCCGAAATCACATGTTAAGTGTCATTAAATGTGTCAAATCCAATGGTAACATGTGGAAAGGAAAGTTGACAACTAGTCTAATCATCTCGAGACACTTGTTTAGGTACCATTCGTCCACAGAATGACAAGTAAGAACCGCCAAATAACCGATTTAAGACTCATCATTGGAAATCGATGGTCGAACGTGAGAGGTAGTTACCCCTATAAGGAATTTCGTCAGTATCCCGTGATAAGTGCTCAATGACGACTGTCACTCAAAACAAAGGTGAAATTACTCTATTTTGGGTAATTGATAGTTTATTCTAGAGCAGGATAACTGCAAATCGAATCACTTGACCAATTCATGTACAGTTGAGGGAATTAAGCTTGTGTTCCCTGGAAAACTAGAGGAATTTGGGAAGAAAGATCCAGTTGTTTTCAACAAATTGGGAAATTTGAATAATATGAGAAAGATATCAAGTTAAAAGAGAGAAAGGGAGGCTGTGCAACTCCTAGCAACAAAATCCTGTGAAAAATCTACAGATGAACCAGGATCAGGTGAAGAGATAAGGTTGAATCCTATTATGAAATATTTGATCATTAATAGATATGCAGATGGACACTACATGCAAGCTAGCAAGAGAAAAAGGAAAACACAACAGAAGGAGGAAGTTAAAGCATGGATAGTTAAAGGTACTTAAGAATACCAACCTAGTTGGCTTGACACATTAAAGGAAGAGATTGAAAAGTTAAAATGAAAAATTCATGATAGGGTAAATCGAGTTCATTTTAGGGAATCTTGTGATTTTGTAGACAGGTGGCATTCAGGGTAAGGATCTCAAATATTTTGGTTTTCTGTTTGTAACGTTCCCTAGAAAGTGGGAGTTCGGTTTGGGAATGTTACTCCATCTGTAATCGATGTCTATTTTTGGAATCTTAGAGAAGATGATCCATTTTTGGGTCTCATATGTAATTTATCTATATATACTGTTAAAAATATAAATAAAGGGTTTGACTGCCTAGAAAGGGGCCTACCCTTGTAGCAGAAAAACTTTGTGATTTCTTGTGAATTCTAATATAAGCAGAGAAGGGTTTCTTAGATAGCTGAGATTCATCATGGTGTTGATGTTTAATATGTTTTCTTGTATTTCGTATTCATGAATGTGTTTTTCTGCTAGTGATAATATTTAAGCAAAATAAATAATTCACTTTGATGGTGCTCCTTCTCATATTGATCATACTTGTTATGTGTTTATTGGTTTCTGGTTCAGAATTCACCCATTATAAATGCTCTGTTTTCAGTAGCCAACCTTTATGTTATTTCTTCTAGAGATATGCCAAGAGATTCGTCCTCTGTTAGATGCCTCTTGTCATGGTGATCTTTCCTCTTTTTCCACTGCCATCTCATATTGCTTATTTGGCTAAACACAGTGCCTATTTTGCCTCTGTTCCCTCAGGAATACATAGCTTGAAATTTTTCATATGACTTTAGAAGTTGACCCCATTTCCCAATGGTCCTGTTCTCTTGTTGGTCCTACCAACCACCTTTAAAAAACTTGCCCTATTGCAAAATATGACCTCTATGTGTCCATTGCCAAATATTTTTGAGTATTTTCAGTCTTCACACGTTTGAGAGAGCCCTCTCTAGTTGGAAGGGTCAGAATCCAACTTAAAGTTGGTTGAAACAATTACCTCTGTCATTTGTTTATCAACCAAACAAATTTACAGAGTGCTAACATTCTGGCACCATTTCCATGAAACAAAGGTGAAATATTCCCTGGGATAAACGAAAAAGTTCATATTGAGTACTGATGGTGAAATTATTCAGACACATAAAGGATGAACATGATTCACTTGGCAACTCCATTTTCAAGAATCTAGAATTCAAAATTTTCATGGTGACTCCACTTCCCAAAGACTCAGTAGCCTAAATATTTTATTGGCGACTCCACTCAAGCTCCAAATTTGTTCTAGAAACTCTATTAGAAGACGATATCCCTTGACAGAGGTATGAAAGGACATCATGGGAGAAAACAAGTACCTAAAGGTGAGTTTCTTCCAAGACATAATATTTTTTTCTATTGATTACCTTTTTTCCTTTCCTGAACATGCTAAGCAAGTTGTTATTTACCTACTGCATTTGAATGAGGATCATGTGAATCCTACAGTTGTGTATCCTCCTCTTAAAGTTATACATGTGTCTCCTCAATTTATCACTGATTTTGATGAAAATATACCATTTGAGCCATGTGATAACCATAACCAAGTTGATGAGCCTCATGAAACCAAGGTTGATATTTCACGTCTTGTACTTGATCCAACACCCTCCAAGACTCAACATAGATACAAACCCTTAAAATTACCTCACATCCTTCATGATTTTCCTCCAAAGCATTATAATTACCTACCTGTGTTTGATGGATAACCTGATGCCATCATAGCTGAAAAACACATCCAAGATTTTGGGGAATCTTGTGATTTTGTGATTCATGAATGTGTTTTTCTGCTAGCGATAATCTTTAAGAAAAATAAAGAATTCACTTTGCTGGTGCTCCTTCTCATATTGATCATACTTTTTATGTGTTTATTGGTTTCTCGTTCAGAATTCACCCATTATCGGTTCTCTGTTTTCAGTAGAAAATCTTTATGTTCTTTCTTCTAGAGCCATGCCAAGAGATTCATCCTTTGTTAGATGCCTATTGTCATGGTGATCTTTCCTCTTTTTCCACTGCCATCTCATATTTCTTATTTGGCTGAACATAGTGCCTATTTTTCCTCTGTTCCCTCAAGAATACATAGCTTGAAAATTTTCATATGACTTTAGAAGTTGACCCCATTGCCCAATGGACTTGTTCTCTTGTTGGTCCTACCAACCACCTTTAAAAAACTTGTCCTATTGTAGAGTATGACCTCTATGTGTCCATTGCCAATTCATTCTGAATATTTTCAATCTTCACACATTTGAGAGAGCCCTCTCTTGTTGGAAGGGTCAAAATCCAACCTAAAGTTGGTTGAAATAGTTACCTCTGTCGTTTGTTTATCAGCCAAACAAATTTACAGAGTGCTAACACATGTGACTTGATCTCACTGATCTCATTAGTTTTTGATATTTTAGAGTCTAGTTTTTAACAAACTCTTTTAGAAACCTTTTGCAAGTATTCATCTAACAACAAGTGGACAACTCTAAGGAGACATAAAGGGAAGTATTTTACTTCAAAAGAAGATGCTACTATGCTTAAACTCTGTTGTCTGCTTAAGAACCAATTGAATAATGAATATTCTTATCATGATTATAAACTGTTTACTTTAAATTAGCCATTTTCTTTTCAAGATTTATATCTTCCTTTCTCTCAAGGCATATTTCATGGAAGTTGCTCAAAACCTCCAACAATAGAGGACATAAGGAAGTGACACTTTCTCTTATCAAACCTAGAGGTTACTACTACAATTTCCCTAAGAACCCTGAGTAGGTGAGTAAAGTATCTTTATGAAAGAGTACCAAGAAGGTATGATTAGTGGTTAACCATGTTGGCATGTTTTACAGGCAGCGTATTCTTGTCATTGATGGCAAGTACAACAATGACGATGGGTTAAGTACAGAAAGAATGTGCCAAGCAGGCACCGAAAGTATTTTTGGAAGACACAGCAGAGAAAGCTCAATAAGATCAGAAGAGATAGTGTCGAGTATGCATTTTTGTCATTGATGGAAAATATTATGACCAATAGCGCAGGGATAATGGCATGGAAATGGCATGTTCAACAAGTGATCATTGGATCCCATTCAGAAGCGTAAACTCCAGGAGTCAAGGAAGCAACTCACGATAGAAAATCACAAAATGCAAAACCGCGACTTAAACTCCATTTCGGAGTTTTGGATACCGAGAGTTGGAGGAGTCAAGATTCAAGACTCTTCATCACAGGAGTCCAGAAGTTGCAAAATGCAAAATGCCAAAATCTCGAAACAGACACATCAACAAAGACTCCATTTCGGAGTTTCGCTGACTGGGAAATCAAAGATGAAAGGAACTTTAACCTTTGAAGTAGCGAACCCCAAAATCCCGAAATAGACATGACGAAGGCCCGTGAAGTTTTGAAATCATGATAAGATCTGGACTGTTGTATCCATAGGACACGTGGCGAAAGATCATCATTTCACTGACTGGAAAGTCAAAGGAACGAGGTTCCCTCACCTCTCAAACTCACGATATGCGAAATTGCGAAATAATCCTTGTCATTGGATCAAGGAAAAATCTGGGCCGTTAGACCCAGGAGGTGAATGTGGAAGACCATGTCAGCAAGGACATGTGGCAGCCTATGTCAGAAAGGACAGGTGGCACAATCATATAAGGACAAGTGTCAAGTTGATTTGACATTTCAGGAAACTGGAAATCACAATTCCGAGTGACACGTGGAAGACACACGGATCACGACATGTCATCAAGTGACGTCATTCCATGAATTTAGTTTCGGTTGTTTTATCATCAACTCTCCCTCAAAGTCCCAAAAGTTGAAGTTCTGCGGTGGAGGATAGTCGTCCGATCACCGCGGATTGTGGACCCTTGATCTGAAGAGTGAAGCGCTCAAATGATTAGTGAAGTGGTCATAGGCTGTGGTCACCGTCAGTGGTCATGTGAGAGGGAGGATCTAGCACCAAGTTAAGCTCCTTTTCAGTGATCGTAACATGAAGAGTTGAGACTCTTCACCACAAGAATGTCAAAATGCTGAAATGAAAAATAATGAAAACAACGTGAGACCCTGTCCTTGTAATCCAACGGTGTTGGATACTTGGAAATTTGATTGAAGGGCCAATGTTTCTCTTCATAGTTAATTGATCAGTTACGATTCAGTTAGTAGAACTGAATCATAACTCTTAGATGGTTGGCGATTCAGTTGCTGATGGGTTTTCTTGGAGGTTCACAGTGTAATTGCTAGAAAGGACTGATGGTTTCTGCCAGAGGACTTGAATAGACTTCAAGGTGATCGCCAGAGAAGATGAAGAGTCTCGAGGCATCTTCCAGTGGAATGAAGACTGTTCATAGAGCCTATTGATAGATGTAAGACCATTGGAGCCTGGAACTGCAATAGAGGGAATGAGCTTGATTGTGACAGAGAAGACGAAGAGTCTAAACTGCTGGAGAGGCTAAGGAATATTGGCATAATACCCAGTGATGATGGATGCATGGGTTTAACCGCCAGAGAAGTTGAAGAGTTGAAATGATGATCAAGAAGATCACTCGAAATGGGGAGAGCATGCAGAATCACTGTGAATAGAGGATGCAGAAGATGCACAGAGAGAATAAAAACACAGAACATAGAAGAGATTGGGGGATGTTGAGAGTGATTCAGGTGTGTATAAGGAGGCAGAGTGCAGCAGCTGAAATACACATAAGAGGAATGGTTCATAGAAGGGACATGGCGCACAGAGCATGAAAGGAAGAAGAACATAAAGCACAAGGAAGGGGTGCAAGAAGACATTGATGCAGGTAGAGCAGAGTAGTGTAGCAGAACAATGATGAGATCGGTAAGCCATTGATAAATATTGTATTACTGTGATAAATTTATATATAACAAACTTTATATTTTAGGGTGGTAGGGAGGTGCTAGGGAGGATTTTTGTCCTCAGAGGTTCAAGTGGGTGCTTGAACACATTGAGTTGTAGCTTCCATCTGGTTTCATCTAGAGAAACCAGGGTGGCAGGGTGGTGCAAGGGAGAACTGTTGTTCTCTGTTTTATAGGTTGGTGCATGTGTGACTGGAAGTTGGTGCTTCCATCCAGTTGGTGCTAAAACACTTAGGGAGTTGTTGCTTCCTTCTAGTGGGTGCTAGAGAAACTAGGGAGTTGGTGCTTCCTTCTAGTGGGTGCTAGAGAAACCAGGGAGTTGGTGCTTCCTTCTAGTGGGTGCTAAAGAAACTAGGGAGTTGGTGCTTCCTTCTAGTAGGTGTTAGAGAAAATAGAGAGTTGGTGCTCTCAACAAGTTACAGCTTGAAAAAAAGAGGTTGTAGCCTTATAATGAGTTGGAGCTCATATGTATGATAATGTATAGAATGTAAATATTACTTATCATACCAAAAAGAAGATATTTTTACCCTTTATGGGTTTCCTTAGGAAATATCTGTCTCTATATATTTCATATGTGTGACTGATGTCTAATGTTCTATTGCTTACCTTCTTGCATTATTGTGATTTTCATTAAGTGCTCTGCAAAGAGTTTAAAATACACATAATTGTTTAAGCACCATAACAACTGATTCACCCCCCCCTCTCAGTTGTCCAACACTTGGTATCAGAGCAGGTTCCTTTTATCTAAAGGTAGATCTATAAGCTTAAACATGACAAGTCATGAAGGGACTTCAACCACTAAGCCTCCTCTGTTTGATGGAACAAATTTTTCCTTCTGGAAGGTTAGAATGAGAACATACCTAATGGCCTTTGGTGCTAATGTTTGGGATGTAGTAGAGATTGGATACATAAAGCCTGTTGTGCTAGCTTCTAAGGATGATAAGTTAGAATTTATATTTAATGCTAAGGGAATGAATGTTATCTTGAATGGACTTGCAGAAGCCGAGTTTGTAAAGGTGATGCATCTTCAAATTGCCAAAGAAATGTGGGATAAACACATTAGCAGTTATGAAGGTAATGAGAAGGTAAAAGATGCCAAGCTTCAAACCTACATAGTACATTTTGAAAATATACAGATGAAAGAAGATGAAACCATTGGGAAGTATTTTCTAAGAATTGAAGAACTAGTAAATGAAATGAAAGCACTTGGTGAAAAAATTGAGGAACCCTCTTTAGTTCGGAAAATTTTGAGATCTCTGCCAGATATGTTCAAGCCAAAGGTCTCATCTATAGAAGACATTAATGATATAAAGGATTTGGATCTTGATTAACTTCTATGAACGTTGACTACATATGAAATGAGGATAGTTACAGATAAACCCACCTCTAGAGAAGCATCATTTAAAGAAGATAAGAATGAATATTATCAGTCTGATGAAATTGAAGAAAAATTAGTGAGAAGACTAAAAAAAGGATCAGGTAAGTACCAAGGTAAGATGTCCTTCAAATGTTTCAACTGTGGTAAGATAGGTCATTTTGCAAATAAATGTCCACACAAGAAACATGATCAGAACTCTGAAGGTGAAAACAAGTTCAAACCTAAGAGATTTGGCAGAAAGAAAAGTTTATGTGTAAATGATGTTAACTCTTCAGAAGACACAGATAGTGACTCCTCACATGAAGATAAGGACAATGACTTCATGCTTATGGACCATGATGATTATTATAATAAAATCACATGAAGTGAGGCTAATGAAGAAGAAGTTGTGGTTGATATGGAAGGAGAACTGATCGGTGCACTGGAAGAGATTGACAGACCCAGAATTAAAAACAGAAAGAAAAAACAATTGCTGATACAGTTCGAGAAAGACAATAAATAGCCTGATGAAGACTTTGCCTTGCTAAAAGTGGAATTAGAAGAGGCAAAGAAAATTGAGGAAATTCTAAAACAACAGTTATCAGAAAAGAAGGCAAGATGTAAAGCTCTAGAAGAAGAAGTAGTGAAAACTAAGAAAGAGTTGGAGAAGTTTCAAGCCTTGTATCATTAGAATCTATCAAGTATCAAAGCCTCAGAAGGATTAGCCACCATTCTAAATCAACAATGGAATCAAAATTTGAAAACAGGTTTGGGTTATGAAGAGGGATCAAGTAGTGGTCATCCAAGCAACAAAGACTTCATCAAGTTTGTCAAATTTACAACCAATGATGACAACAAACCTACAGAAATAAAGGAAGATAATCAACTGCCCAGGAGGACTAAAGAAAAAGGTTCCAGAACTGAATCTATAAAACAAGGAAATAATACACTCCCTACTCAAGAAAATCATTAGCATGGAAGAAATCGATTTTCTCAAAGACGTTAACCATTTTCCAGGTACAAAGAATTTTTCTATGGATATTATTTCTACTGTTCTAGCTTTGGTCACAAAGCTGTAAATTGTTCCTTAAGACTTAGACATAAGCAATTAAGATTTCCAAGGAATAAATATCTGCCACAACAAATAATGATACAACCAAGTAACAAACCATCACAGATTGCAAATTGCCAAATTAAGTCTAGAGACATGCAACTGAGGAGGTTAAGAAATAATAAACAATCAATGAGTAGACAACACTACAACAATAACTTTGACCTATTGAACAATGATATTGAATGCTATAACTGCCACAACTTTGGCCAGAAAGCTGCAAACTGCCATCTGAAGAATTACAAAGCAGATCCAAGGATAAAGTTCTTAGATAAAAAGGCCTTCGGGAATATAGACAGTGGATGTTCCAAACACATGATTGGAGACAAGGATAAGCTTCTGTCCATAAGTAAAAGCAAAACAGGAAATGTGATCCTTGAAAATGATAAACCAGGTAAAATCAAGGATAGAGGGATGGTGAGTTTGAGTTATGACAAAGGAGATGCCCACTACGTTTTTCTTGTGGATGGTCTGAAATATAATTTGCTTAGTACAAGTCAAAATTCTAACAGAGGCAGTGAAGAGGTGTTCACGTCTAAAGAATGTAAGGTAAATGTAAACTCAGAACAAGTGGTGTCTAAAAGAATAAGGACAAACAACAATGTTGATGTTGAATCCTCCCTGCAAGTAAAGAAGAAGATTCAGATACAATAAAAGAATGTTCAATTAGCATTTATCCCATGGAAGAAGTAGGAGAAGAATCATGTCATAAGATGGAAGAAGAAGTTTTGAAGGTTGAGAAGTCAAACACCCAAATCAAGTTCTTGAACAATTCCATGACCCTGGATAAAATCTTGGATAGTCAAAGATCACCAAATGATAAATCCAGTATTGGACTCAACAAGGTAGAAATCAGTGCTCCTAAGAAACCTGATACAGGACCTCCATTTGTAAAAAGGAAAAGCAGATGTGAGAATGTTTGTAGTGTTTTTCTCTTGTGATGTATATGGTCATAAAAGCCTTGGGTTGTAAGAATCATGGAAGAAAAATGAATTTGTAGTAATAGAAATTGATGAGAATCAATGGGAAGATCCAAGGGTTGTTTGAAAAGTACGAGCTACAATTACGTAGTGTTTCAGTAGGACAACAACATCCTCAACAACAAACATTCATTTTACAAAATGATATACATGACATATTGTAGAGATAACAAGAGGAAAGACCATGTCAGAGAAAGCTAACCTTTTAGGAACAAAGGGGGAAAGCAGTCAGAAGTAGAGAGAGAATAGTGATAGGGGGAGTCATCCAGTTATGACAAGAAAAGGTTGATGAAGGAGTCCCAGTAAGAGAGGTGAGCAATTTTGAGTATTCTACAGAGGATACAGTGGAAGCTGAAGATGAATAGGTCCAAGAATCATAAGGAGAAGACTCTGATTTAGATACAAATATTCTACAGGCCTCAAATAAGAGATTCCATCCTGTCAGGTGGAGTTTGTGTTGGTTTAATATCTGATACCTCCTAAAAATACTGCAACATCTAAGGGGGAGCATGTGTTCTTTGACATTGATTTCAAAGGGGTAGAAAAGAGTTTGGGTGCCTTTGTTGCCATCAATGCCAAAGGGGGAGATTATTGGCATGTTTTATAGGCATCGTATTCTTGTCATTGATGGCAAGTACAACAACGAAAATGGATTAAGTACAGGAAGAATGTGCCAGGAGGGCACCAAAAGTATTTTGGGAAGATGCAACAGAGCAAGCTCAATAAGATCAGAAGAGATAGTGCATAGTATGCATGTTTGTCATTGATGGCAAAGATCATGACCAGTAGCGTAGGGATAATGTCATGGCAATGGAAAGTTCAACAAGTGATCGTTAGATCCCATTCAGAAGCGTAAACTCCAGGAGTCAGGGAAGCAACTCACGGCAGAAAATCGCGAAATGAGAAACCACGACTTAAACTCCATTTTGCAGTTTCGGATACCGGGAGTTGGAGGAGTCAAGAGTCGAGACTCTTCATCACAGGAGTCTCGAATTTGTGAAATGCGAAATGTTGAAATCCCAAAACACGTACATCAACAAAGACTCCATTTCGTAGTTTCGCTGACCGGGAAATCAAAGATCAAAGGAAATTTAACCTTTGAATTAGTGAACCCCTAAATCCCGAAACATACACGATGAAGGCCCGTGAAGTTTCAAAATCATGATAAGATCTAGACTGTTGGGTCCATAGGACATGTGGTGAAAGATCGTCATTTTGCTGACTGAAAAGTCAAAGGAATGGGGTTCCCTAACCTCTCTAACTCGCGATATGCGAAATTTCGAAATAATCCTAGTTGTTGGATCAAGGACAAATCTGGGCCATCAGACCCAGGAGGTGAATATGGCAGACCATGTCAGCAAGGAAAGGTGGCAGCATACGTCAGAAAGGACACATGGCACAATCATATAAGGACAAGTGTCAAGTTGATTTGGCATTTTAGGAACCTGGAAATCACAATTCTGAGTGACACGTGGAAGACACATGGATCACAACACATCATCGAGTGACGTCATTCCAGGAATTTAGTTTTGAGAGTTTTAGCATCAACTCTCCCCCAAAGTCTCGAAAGCTGAAGTTCTGGGGCAGAGGATAGTCGTCCGATCACCACGGATCGTGGACCGTTGATCTGAAGAGTGAAACACTCAAATGATTAGCGAAGTGGTCATAGGCTGTGGTCACCTTCAATTTTCATGTGAGAGGGAGGAGCTAGCACCAAGTTAAGCTCCTTTTCGGTGATCATAAAATGAAGAGTCGAGACTCTTCACCACAAAAATGCCAAAATGCCGAAATGCAAAAGGGTGAAATCAACACAAGACCTTGTGCTTGTAATCCAATGGTGTTGGATACTTGGAAATCTGATCGAAGGGACACTGTTGCTCTTCACAGTTAATCGATCAGTTATGATTCAGTTAGCAGAACTGAATCATAACTCTTGGATAGTTGGTGATTCAGTTGTTGATGGGTTTTCTTGGAGGTTCACAGTGTAACTGCTAGAAAGGACTGATGGTTTCTGCCAGAGGACTTGAAGATACTTTAGGGTGATCGCAAGAGAAGATGAAAAGTCTCGAGGCATATTTCAGTGGCATGAAGACTGTTCATAAATCCTATTGACAGATGTAAGACTGTTGGAGCCTGGAACTACAACAGAGGGAATGAGCTCGACTGTGACAGAGAAGATGAAGAGTCTTGACTACTGGAGAGGCTAAGGAATCTCAGCATAACACCCAGTGATGATGGACACATGGGTTTAACCACCAGAGAAGATGAAGAGTTTCAATGATGATCAGGCATAGCACTCGACATGGGGAGAGCCTGCAAAAGCATTGTGAATAGAGGATGCAGAAGATGCACAGAGAGAATAAAAACAGAGAACATAGAAGAGATTGGGGGCTGTTGAGAGTGATTGAGGTGTGTAGAAGGAGGCAGAGTGCAGCAGCTGAAATGCACAGAAGAGGAATGGTGCATAGAAGGGACATGGCACACAGAGCATGAAAGGCATAAGAACATAAAGCATAAGGAAGGGGTACAGGAAGACACTGATACAGGTAGAGCAGAGCAGTGCAACAAAATAATGATGAGACCAGTAAGCCATTGATAAATATTGTATCACTATGATATATTTTCATATAGAAAACTTTATATTTCTAGGGTAGTAGGGAGGTGCTAGGGAGGTCTGTTTTCCTTAGAGGTTCAAGTGGGTGCTTGAACATAGGGAGTTGTAGCTTCCATCTAGTTGCAGCTAGAGAAACCAGGGTGGTAGGGTGGTGCAAGGGAGAACTGTTGTTCTTTGTTTTACAGGTTGGTGCCTGTGTGACTGGAAGTTGGTGCTTCCATCCAGTTGGTGCTGGAACACTTAGGGAGTTTTTTCTTCCTTCTAGTGGGTGCTAGTGAAACCAGGGAGTTGGTGCTTCCTTCTAGTGGGTGCTAGAGAAACCAGGGAGTTGGTGCTAGAGAAAACAAAGAGTTGGTGCTCTCAGCAAGTTGCAGCTTGCAAAATAGAGGTTGTAGACTCACAATGAGTTGGAGCTCATATGTATGATAATGTACAGAATGTAAAGATTACTTATCATACCAAGAAGAAGAGGGTTTTACCCTTTATGGGTTTCCTCAGGAAATACCTGTCTCTGTATATTTTATATGTGTGACTGATGTTGAATGTTCTATTGCTTACCTCCCTGCATTATTTTGATTGTCATTAAGTGCTTTGCAAAGAGTTCAAAATAAACATAATTGTTTAAGCATGGTAACAAATGATTCACCCCCCCCCCTCTCAGTTGTCCAAGACTTGGTATCAGAGCAGGTTCCTTTTATCTAAAGGTAGATCTATAAGATTAAACATGACAAGTCATGAAGGGACTTCAACCACTAAGCCTCCTCTATTTGATGGAACAAATTTTTCCTTCTGGAAGGTTAGAATGAGAACATACCTAATGGCCTTAGGTGTTGATGTTTGGGATGTAGTAGAGACTGGATA
>ML778210.1:499179-539999 GCA_009831015.1 Picea engelmannii
TGTAGTAGAGACTGGATACATAAAGCCTATTGTGCTAGCTTCCAAGGATGATAAGTTAGAATTTAGATTTAATGCTAAGGGAATGAATGCTATCTTGAATGGACTTGCAGAAGCCGAGTTTGTAAAGGTGATGCATCTTCAAATTTCCAAAGAAATGTGGGATAAACTCATTAGCATTTATGAAGGTAATGAGAAGGTAAAAGATGCCAAGATTCAAAACTACAGAGTAAAGTTTGAAAATCTACATATGAAAGAAGATGAAACCATTGGGAAGTATTTTCTAAGAATTAAAGAACTAGTAAATGCAATGAAAGCACTTGGTGAAAAAAATGAGGAACCCTCTTTAGTTCAGAAATTTTTTAGATCTCTGCCAGATATGTTCAACCCAAAGGTCTCAACTATAGAAGAACTTAATGATATAAAGGCTTTGGATTTTGATCAACTTCTAGGAATGTTGATTGCATATGAAATGAGGATAGTTACAGATAAACCCACCTCTAGAGAAGCATCATTTAAAGAAGATAATAATGAAGATTCTGAGCCAGATGAAATTGAAGAAAAATTCGTGAGAAGACTAAATAAAGGATTAGGCTACAAAGGTAAGATGTCCTTCAAATGTTTCAACTGTGGTAAGATAGGTCATTTTGCAAATAAATGTCCACACAAGAAACATGATCAGAACTCTGAAGGTGAAAACAAGTTGAAACCTAAGAGATTTGGCAGAAAGAAAAGTTTATGTGTAAACGATGTTAACTCTTCAGAAGACACAGATAGTGACTCCTCGCGTGAAGATAAGGACAATGACTTCATTCTTATGGCCCACGATGATTATTATAATAAAATCACATGAAGTGAGGCTAATGAAGAAGAAGTTGTGGTTGATATGGAAGGAGAACTGATCGGTGCACTGGAAGAGATTGACAGACCCAGAATTAAAAACAGAAAGAAAAAACAATTGCTGATACAGTTCGAGAAAGACAATAAACAACCTGATGAAGACTTTGCCTTGCTAAAAGTGGAATTAGAAGAGGCAAAGAAAATTGAGGAAATTCTAAAACAACAGTTATCAGAAAAGAAGGCAAGATGTAAAGCTATGGAAGAAGAAGTAGTGAAAACTAAAGTAGTGGTCATCCAAGCAACAAAGACTTCATCAAGTTTGTCAAATTTACAACCAATGATGACAGCAAACCTGCAGAAATAAAGGAAGATAATCAACTGCCCAGGAGGAGTAAAGAAAAAGGTGCCAGAACTGAATTTGTAGAACAAGGAAATAATACACTCCCTACTCAAGGAAATCATCAGCATGGAAGAAATCGATTTGCTCAAAGAAGACAACCATTTTCCAGGTACAAATAATTTTTCTATGGATATTATTTCTACTATTCTAACTTTGGTCACAAAGATGTAAATTGAGGTCAATAAATAATAAACAATCAATGAGTAGACAACACTACAACAACAATTTTGACCTATTGAACAATGAGATTGAATGCTATAACTGTCACAACTTTGGCTAGAAATCTGCAAACTTCCATCTGAAGAATTACAAAGCAGATCCAAGGATAAAGTTCTTAGATAAAAAGGCCTTTGGGAATATAGACAGTGGATGTTCCAAACACATGACTGGAGAAAAGGATAAGCTTATGTCCATAAGTAAAAGAAAAACAGTAAAGGTGGAGTAGTCTCTACTATGAAAGGGTGTAAGAGGCTAACCCATTGGGATACTAAACAGGTCTACTGGAAACAGGTACCGGCGTATGGTATGACTAGGTAAACCCATCGGAGTACTGAATAGGCTTGCTGGAAGCGGGGAATTCTACCTGGCGAGGGCGATAATTTGAAAAACAATGAATAATATTCCTAATCTTAAATCTTTTCCTAATGTACGACACTACTTGTAGGAAACGCTGAAAACAAGTATGCATGGTTAAGCAAAGGTAAATGAAATCCATCGATCTTCCATTGGGAACTAACTTTAAGACAATCCTGAGACTCTCTCGCCTACCTCTTCTTAACTATATGTAGGATTTTTTGTCCTACAGGTGGGGCCATATTTTAACCGTCTTGTCAGACTAATGTGTGAAATTTATCTCTACACTTGGAAAACTATAAATCTTAGGCTATTGGGAGAATTGACTGGTTTCCTATATCTTCGATTGTGAGGTGTCACAATACTTAGGAGTGGGGGAGGAGTTTCCTAAGCTAACAAATGCTAAACACTTCCCATATGTATTACAAGCCCATGCCAAGAGGAAGTAGGATCTCTGGAAAATTCTGCCTTATTGTCTTTTTACAATATCTTAGGCTATTATATCAGCAATCGTTTGTATTGGCATGATAAGCTTTATACTGGTGACATAATTTTATGTGTGTATAATTAATAATACTGTTGTGCATTATACTTTACAGTTTTTCTTTTCAATCTATGTTTATATCTAATACAAGGGATGACTACTTATACTCAAACATTCCTTGTAACAGTTATAGTTTGATGACAAAGGCAACTAAGTATGGATGTTACAATCCTATATGTGCTATTTTTCACCATGCCTACCAAAACTCTTCCAATCTAAGTAATATGGGAAAATGTTTGGTTACTATCGGATAGTTTTTCACCTATATAGGAGGACCGGATGTAGTACCATATGGAGTTCCATATGGAGGATCAGATAAGGTATTGTATAAACGTTGCAACTGCAAATGCGATTTTCATTCAGGTATGATCACTGGGTTTGATTATATTTGTTGAAGTGATGAATTAAGATTACTAAAGGTGGTGTATCTATGTTTTACACTTGTTAAAAGGATGAATTTAATTTATGATTTAATTTTATGATCATAATGTCCAAGTCTTTGACTTGGACATTGATCAAATCTTTTATGCGAATTGATTTAACCTCAACTACCATAGATCCTATATAGTTGTCCTTTGACCATGAAATCCCTCACAAGAAACTTAAGGAAGATTCTGCAAAAGAATTTGAGACTACCAAAGAAATCAAGACTAAGTCTGTCACACCTATTCTTCCTCACAAGGCCATTGTTACACCCTCTCCTTAGATTCCTACACCTTCTACCAAATGTGACATGCCTTCTACATCTACTAAGAATCCTAAGCCTCCCTCTCTTGAGAAATATGATCAATTCCCAACTGTTGAGCAATTGCAAAAAGAGAATTCTCAGTTGATCCAACGTCTCGCAAAACGTGAAACCATGGATCTTCATTTTCACCATGAAAATGTTTTCCTTCAAGAAAAGGTAAATTCTCTAGGACATGAGGGAGAGGCCTCTAAAGCTAATCTACCACCTCCTTCACAAGTATAGCTATGTATGGCGACCCATTTTTGTTGCAGAGGGACGTGCAAACTCTTAGGCATGGGGGAAATGATGACTCTATGTTTTTCCTATTTTTCCAATGCCCAAACCCCTTTTTGTACATGGAATTCATATAGTCTAGGCTTTTATTTACCTCTTTTCGAAGGTATTATAAGGTTTTTTGCATCAATTTTCCATGGGAAAACATGAGGTATGTGTAATCGTTGTTTTGTGATGGTTTTATGCTAATTTGTATTCAATTGAGTGATTACAATTTCTTAACATTTCTCGTTTGCTCACAACAGGCCAAAAACATGATCCATCCCTCCATCCAGTCCTTCATCCAATCCTCCATCCGACCCTTTTCCAGGTAGTAAAATTCGAGATCAATTTGTGGGAGGATGAAGTTGAATCATAAAAATCTGGCACATGGGTTTTGTGTCTAATATGTCCAATTAGATCCCACGTTGGTCATTTCCTGAAATTGTGGATTGATTGAGAGCAGTTTGTGGTCCTCTATCTAGAGTCCAGACCTTGACCCGACACCCGATCTGACACTCAGAGCACAGTGGAGTTGGTAGTTAGCATATCGACGACCTTTTATGGACGAATTGGAAACATGGGTTTTGTGCCTGCTCATGCCCTCCATCTATGGATCTCATCACATTTAAATTTGAGTAGTTGAGATGACTTCTATTTTGAGCACACGAAGTTGTTGAAGAGATGTAGTTTGTTATCATAGTTTAATCAATTTCTGTTTTAGAGAGAGCATCGACCCTTTCAAGTGGTCAAACTCTCAGCTATGTAGAAACTCTATAAATACTTGTTGGTCTATGCCACCAGAGACACGATTTTATATATATAGCCACTATCTTGAATTACTCTGTAAAAAATCTGTTTTTGATGTGAATAAAAATGTTATGCTAAGTTTGTGACTAAAACCTGCATTGGAGTAGTGCCATGATCGTCTGGGGTGGCCACCAGTGGTCTGGGTAACTTGTTTATATTGTTGTATATTTACCTTTTCACATCTAACTCTCATTACTTGCTAATTCATAGGCTGCTTGCTGAAGTGTATTACTGTGTATATATCTTTATCTAATTTGCAGGTTACTTGCTGAAGTGTATTATTGTGTATATTTCTTTATCTTTTTATCCAGGTTGTGTTTTATTAATTGATATATGTTCATAGTTATCTTATTATACAATCATATATTTATTTCCCTGTTTCATGAACTATAGATTACTTCACAACTTGGTTATTCAGGCAATATCTATATCAACTACATCTACTTTATTAAATTACGAATTTTGATTGCTTCTTGTAGATTTACATAAATGGTTAAATTTATTTCTAGCACTAGAGTGATAGGATAGGAGTTGATTTCAAATATTTTTGTACAAATTTTATAGATTGTGTTAATTCTGATTAATTGTAAGTTTTTGAAGAGGTGCTTTAAGAATAGAGCTCACTATAAGGAATTTATTTTTAATGATAGTTTTCTTTATGAGTTAATTGCCCATGAACATAGGTTTTTTTTAAAGAAAGATAATTTGCTTTATGAGTTCACTGCCCATGAACATAGGTTGCTTTTAAAGAAAGATAGTTTTCTTTTATTCAATATTTGTTCACTTAGAATAATGAATTTATCATTCCTAGTTGTGGATTACTCTATAAATTTAAAGTAAATATCTGCCTTATTTGAGTTTATTGGCATTAGATTAGATTAGACTAGACTAGACTAGGCTAGATTAAATCTCTAGACTTGCACATACAGTGCTATAACCTCAAATACTATGAGCCCCGGGTTGACAATTTAATGTCAAAATAGATAACATATATTTCATTTGACACAACTTAAGACCAACAAACCCTTGCATACCTTTTCAATTAGTCATATAACCAAAAAATTCATAAGACTCAGACCAAACCAAGAAGAAATAAGGCAAATCAATCTTAGAATTTGTAAAAGGTTGCAATATCAAACAAGACAATGAAAAGAGTGCTAAGGAGCCATATCGTCAACCTAAACAAAGTCAAAAGAAAAATTACATACTCTTAGCAAAAGACCTGTAACAAAGGGCTGAGAAAAATAGCGAAGATAATCCTGGATCTACTCAAAACAAAAGAGAAATTGTCCCTAAGAGACCACTGAGGAGCACTGATTAGGTAAACAATGCCTTGGTAGCCCCTCTAGGGGAGCGCTAGTCTTGTATATGCTTTAAAATAAGAATAAAAAAGAAACAATTCAATAGAGACTAGCTTGGTAACAATGACTACTTCTTGATGAAACAAATGGAAGAGGGAAGGCTCAAAAAATAATCAACCAAACAATATCAAATTAGGAAAATGTTCAGACGATCCAAGGAAAGACAAGTCGATGTCCTTCCCCAGTGGAGTCGCCAATTTATGTTACATAAATATTCCCCTGAACTTTCCCTTGGATTACAAACCCCTATACTAAGATAAAAAGTTTCATTTGGACACTACCATTCCTATAAATTCATATTGTCCATCAAAAAAGACAGAAGGAGGGGAAGTGTGATGTATCTCATTTATGATGTTTATCCTAGCCGCTCCAATACCCGAGATCAATCCGAATCCCGACACAATTTGGTACCTGCAATGGACAACACAAGAGAAATTACTATCTCATACTCTAATGGATTAAGAAAAATCAATCCATCTATGCATATTAAGACAACCATATACAAGCACATATAAAAATACACTTGAAGGAAACATGCCAAGTATATTAATAATAAATTAGAAGGGAAAAATTACAATCTTCATATGGTGTTGTAGCATCCTCTCCAAGTCCTTTCCATCCAACCCTTTCTCGAAATATCCACAATAAAAATAACAATGCTTTGCCGGTTTCTCCTCTTTAGGATCAAAGGTTTGATATGCTCCAATCTCTTTTTTTTTTTCACCTTGTAAATCCCTCCTTATATAATCTTTGAAAGGCTTAACTACCATGATTATATTTTGGGATTAGTTGAGGATATGACTCCTTTAGGTTAGGATATGATCCTATGATAGTGCCATAATATATCATTTGATCCAAACCAACCTCATCTCCAAGAGGCAAGATTCTCCAAATTTTCCTCTAACCAAAAGTAGCATTCCCATATAGTTAGAGACATAGTGGTATAGAGCTCCCTAAATAAGGTACTAGGGGCACTAGCCTATGGGGTAGCACTCCCCCAACATGGCTAGGGGGGCGCTACCCTTCAAAAATCCCCTAAAAATGGTCGATTTTCCAAGTAAAATGTGTGTTTATGGCCTTGAAATGATGGGTTTCTTCCTCCAATATGACTTAAGGATCATGGAAAATGTTCTTTATTGGTTTCAAGGGGTTGAAAAACATAGAAAAACATAGAAAAACATAGAAAATTGCATGTGACACTTAGTAAGGTGCATACGACACTTGACAACACTTGCGACACTTACCAAGGTGCATATGACACTTACCAAGGTGCATATGACACTTTTACGAAACTTGCGACAGTTAGGGTGAGATACGTAAGTGTGTAATTTTGATTTTTAACACTCTCTCACTTTTCCACCATCTTTTCATCCCCCCCCAACACTAGGGGAGTCTTATTATCCAACTTGTTGGGCTCCATGTGCATCAACCCTTTCTCCAAAAACACAATTTTTATCTAGAGTGGGATTTCTTCTAACAACCTTCTTCTAGGATCTTCCATGAACTTTCTTTTAGACTCATTGAAAGAATCAATGTACTCATCAACAAATTCAATGGTATTCCCTTCCTTCAACTATGAAAATCAGAAATTGATGTCTTGAGTCCACTTGTTATCCAAGGCCTCCAGTCTATCAATCACAATATGATCCCAAACCAATGGTTCTTGAGGCCTCAAAGTAGTATTAGTAATCATCTATCTCTTCAACCATTCATACAATATATAGGGAAATTCTACAAAGAAAATTTTGTGCATATCATTTTGGAGATACCTATCCTTCGATTGTTTCATGTTAACTTTCATACCTTGAGTTTCCCGCTGAGAAAACTCATGTTTCTTTGCATTCAACCAATATTGAATTTCTTCCCAATATGCGAACCACCTCATTATCTTCCTTCATAACTAAATACAAAAACTTCAAGTCCCAACAACAGAACCATTTTTTGGCTCATTCCATGCTTGCGCATGTCTTTCTTAATGCTGGGGGGTTGAAGATCCATGGTTCATACAAAATTTACCAACAACACCCCCAAGGAATTGGCACATAAATACTCATATAGAGACCAAATAATGTCTCACTCAAGTCACCATGATAATCACAAATACCATTTGGTATTGTGTCGATAATGATGAAGGACTAATTGTACAAAATCCATCTGGGTTGGAATTCAGACAATCCATTGAAAACTACTTAACGAATAACAATATGAAACAACACACACACACACACACACATTCAATTTACACATGAGTAACACATCATAAGACCATAATAATTGTAGATTTATTATCTTCATTCCATCACCACAAACATACATTAAGAAACCCATAAATTAATAGAAATATAGCCTTTCTCTCTCATACATTTTACCAATGTTACATTACACAATCCCATGTGCTTTCCTTATAATCTGCACATGTCACAGACTTGGACTTATAACCAAAGACATTAAAAAACATAGGCTCAGAGTGAGCATACTAGCACCAATAAAACTCTTACAACAACAAAAACCATCTGACTAATGAGATAACTCTATTTTTGATGTTGTTGCTCCCTTTTATCCGCTTCTCGGATCTAATGCTCTGTCACTTTTAGTTCGGCCCCAATCATTCCTCTAACTGCATGTCCCACATGCTTCTTTCACCCACATGAATTCCATGTGACCTCTTTGGAATCGTGGTAATCTCAAATACCTTTCCAACTCATCGTATTTCTGTTCCACTCTCCTTCGCGATGCTTGTAGTAATCATTCAGGAAGATTTCCTAAAGATTCTTTTCTTGATTCCAGTGTGCATGAATTGTCTTCTTGATTTATGGCATGCGTCAAAAAAATCAAACCGATGCAAAATGATAGAAATCAAAATGGCGTGCATTAACAAAAATTGATTTAATGCGCACACCTTCTGTCACCCTTTGCATAACTACTTGAGCGTGCAAAAAATAGGAATAGGCATGCATAACTTAGTTTGTGCACGCACAAAATGTTTACCCAAAACTTTGGGTGCCAACATATCTCATTAATCAAAACCAATAATTATTCCATAAATGACTTCTTTATTATCGTGTAAAGTGCATAACTTGTGAGAATTAGTTGTACAGAGGTGTGGGAGTGCGAGAGTTTGAAGCAAGAAATGATGTGAGTTATTTGCACTAAAGAGTTAAAATAGAATCAATGTTGGATAATGTGTGCAAAAATTGACTAGTGTCGATGAAGGTCTAGTGCAGAGTGCAAGGAAAGGTCTTGTACAGAGTGTGGGTGGAGGTGATAGTGAAAAGGATCTCCGCATAAGGTGTAGAATCCCACTCAAATCAACAAAATGGATAAGCATAAAGGTTTTGGAAAATGATGGTTTAATAAAATGGGAAGAATAGTGGATTGGGAAAAGATTTAACACAAGATTTCAGATTATAGGGTGAGACATTAAATGGATTAACATGCCTATGCCCAATAGAAATAACCACTTTACAACACAATTAGTTGTGGGATGAGGTTGTTCATGGTCATTGTAGGCCTTTCCCCAACTAGTTTATAGATAATTAGCATCAATAAGAATCAAAACGTTCCACCCATTAGTAGGTGATTCTAGGGCTTGGGACCCTCTAAGATATTAAGTGATAAAGTGGGAAATTGTTTTCCATTGTTGGAGTGTCTAAAAATAGATCGTGTGCATACTATTGTCACTCAATAACTCATTGATTAATTTTTGGCGAGGCCTACTGTGATTTGACCCAAAGGAGACAGGTTGAGAAGCCCTCCCTTGAAATCAAGGTAAGCCAAACACACTAGGAGTGTTTGCAAAAAAATTGCTCATTGTACATGGGGCCCCATGGAAATACTCAAGAAGTTGTTGGAGATTTTCCATCTCTAGTAGTAATTTATGATTATGTAAAATAATCTACAAGATTAAGTTGGCATACATTAATGTCACATCATACCGAGAGAATTGATGTGATGACACAATAATAATAATAAAATCATCATTTCTTTTTTTGCATATTAAAAAGAGGGATTTAGTTTGGAAGTACATCCAAGTATCCTAAAAATCAATGTCCATGGTAGTCTACCACCTTACAATGTAGCTCAATGGGTTAAGCAAGTGAGGAAATACTACTAACAAATATATTCTACCCATGTCCATTCATTTTAAGTAGGGAGATAGAACCAAAAAATTCTCTTTAAGGTTTATGAACACCCAAATTATGGATAGTGTGGGTTTTTCAGTGATAGGGATGTGATTCTTATATTTGCAGGTAGACCTCCCACCACTAAGATCCATAAAAATATGTATTTTAGGGGAGCCAAGAATGAGTTTTCAAATGCCATCTAAATTAAATAACCATGTCTTTTTCCTATATTTTTATCCCTGAGATTTGTTCACTGGACCTTCAAGGAAGGGATTGCAGTAGAGCCTCTTATATCCCATTGTCAACTTGTATTTGTGAAAGCTGGTGGTCATACCCCATTTCCAATGTTACCACTAGGCACAAGGTGTTGAAAAGCCTAGTTGTAACATCAGGTCATTAAGGATGAGCACTTGGATTTTGTCCACAATATTCTTATCAATATTGACCAAGGAAATGTTTCTTTTGAGATTGACCCATGGTATCCAACTTCTAGATAGGTCATCCAATAAATCATTCATTGATTGAATGCCTTGCTTAAATAGCCTCAAGGATGAAAAATAGGAGGATTTGTATAATGAATTACCTACAAAAGAATCAAATGGAACCACCATAAGAAATTCCCAATAACACAAAGTCTAGTTCTGAAGGAGGGTTCTTTCTAGGCTAGGAAGGGTTGACACACTTCCTAGGTAAATATTCTATACAACAAAAGTACTTTGAAATTTGACCATAGAGAGGGTTACCAAGATAGTTTATAGGGAAATTCCTTACTACACTTTTTTCCCAAGAACACCCGTTGCATGATGTGATTCCTAAGAAGCACTTTCCAAGAATCTTATCCTTCTAAATCCTACATCACCCACTTGGAACACAATACCTAGGATTGAACCTTGGTTCTAATGATACCAAAGCCCCCCAATTCCATTGGGGTACAACATAAAATCCGTCTGGTCTAATGAAACCTTGTCCTTTGATCAAGTTGTGGACCATTAAACTTGCAAAGAGCATTTTCGAGGCATCCATATGTTTCTTTTGAAGGGAACCAACAAGAAGAGTAGTAGTCATGGGTAGCTTCTAGATTTTTTTTTTTTATATATTGTGAGATTGGCTACTAATTCCATGCATTTAGTGATCCACTTGTCAATATTGTTATTTACTCGTGGCACCACCTCTTCCTATAGATCCTTAGGAGAGGCTTGGAAAGCAAAGGGGATACCCAAGAACTTAAATATTTGGCTTGGATTAATACAAGGCTAGTTTTGAGGTGATAGCCACTCAAGCATTGGGTGTTTCCTCTACCTATAGCATTGATTCTTATTCCATTCAATACTAGACCCGATATAGTATATAAAATAATCAATCACTCCATTGTATGATTCTAAGATTTATGTGTTGAATTTTCATCTCAAACAATTAACTAGATTAGTGTTCTTAAACTTTTAAAAAATTAGCACAATAAATGCATATAAATGATCAATGAAAGAGAGACGCCCACAAAATACACAATATTTACCTTTGGAAAACCCTCTAGGAGAAAAAATCAGGAAGACTTCCTCAATATAGATTCAACAACCAATAACAATGCCTCTCTCCAAGAGATAACTAAAAAAGCAAAAGATCCTTCTCAAACCCTTGACTAGAGAAGAGTAGTGCACCACTTAACCAATATAAACAAAAGAGATAGACCAAGATCCTCCACGAAATCACCTCCCAGCTATAGTAGCATCTCCCTCTAAGACTTGCACACTTCTCTTCTTGACTAGATAGCTTGTGTTGTGTGTTAAGACAAATGAGGCACTAGCCTCTCTTATAAATACTAGTTTGGCTCGCCTAAAATTAGATATGGGACAACCTAACAGTTTGTTAGGGAACAATAGGGCTGACCTTACAAAATACACTTTATAAAATATATTTGACCTTTTACTTTGGCGCAATAGGTCCGACTTGACAAATGACACTTTATAAAATACATTTGACACTTTACAAAGGCGCAATAGGGCCAGAATGAATAATTACATCACAATAAGAATATATTCCACTACTACCAAAAAAATTAACATTATGGTCTTTTGATATAGTTGGGAAACAATAATTGATGAAATTCCTATTAAATAAATGACTAGAGTCTGGCTCAAGGAGAGGAACTCCCTAAAATGTGCCCTAGTCTGACTCTGGAGTTAATAAAATACCCTGGCACCTTAATGACCATGACATAGAGGGTTAATACCAAGAGATATACTTTCTTAATCGACCTAAACAACCCAATTTCCTTTGATTTTCAATTATTAATAAAAAGGTAGGTTAAGGAATATGTAAAGAGGGCTTCAATACGAGAGAGAAAATATGGCCCAATGCATAGGTATTTGAGCATAACTAAGACGAAGGGCCACTCAACTCAGTCATACGATTTCTTAAAGTCAACATTTATGAACAAGGCATCCAAACTTGAAGTTTAGGCCCACTCTATTTCTTCCCAATATTCAATGACATTGTTGAGAATGAATCAACCCCTAATAAATTTAGTTTGTCCAAGCCAAATAATCTTAGTGTTATCACACTAAATTGCCTTGGGTTTTTTAGTTTGTTTTTATCCTTTTTTAAGCCTTAGATTTTAATTTTTTAAGTTTCATCCCTTTAAATTTTATGTTTGGTAGGACCCCTTAGATAAATAAAGTGTTGGATTATAACTCATGTTTGATCCTCAAATTGATTTTTGGACTTAGAACCATTTTAGTTCATGACTTAAATTTTGGTCCGCTTCATGATTTGTCACTAGGATCAATACCTCTCACGACTAGACTGATTTGACACACCTTTCTCCTCATTCATGATCTCGTGGGCATGCCTTGCTTTCCTTGCTTACCTGTCCAATCATTTTTTAAATTGGAGCATTGCCCACTCATCAGGTAGTTTCATAGTGCCTTTCCCGTTCATCATCTTTCCATCACGAGTTACGATTACCATGACTGATTTCATGTTCCTTGTTAGGAGTTGATTAAAGATACCTTCAAGATCTTGTATTTACGAGCCCCGATAATGGTTTGTCATTTGAAAATTCAAGAATGCTGCGTTGCTCAAACTCACAATTTTGACCAAGCGACAACAATGCGACCAAATCTGATGCTGAGGTAGATTCAAGGGCCAAACTGTTCGTGAATTCATCCTGAGATTTCACTGAAGCTTCAAATAGGTGTTCACTCCATATGTATCCCATGTTGCCTCCTCTACACATTAATTTTCACAAAGAATTAGCGCTCAAAGTTTGGTTTATCGGGCTTGCACAGCTGTACGGGACTCATCTTCGCATCATATCCTTGTCTCCTCCCTTTTCAAACCTTTGAGCTTCATTTTATTTTATCAAATTATGATTACATCTGCTCGCCATAGCTATTGAGGTTGCATGCATCTAAACAATCTATCCTCTGAATACACATCGCACTACCCAGAGGCGTTACTTAACCCCTCTGTGTCTCCCCTGCTTCCTTTCATATATGAGTTAAGCGTTTTTACCAAGATACAAAGGGCCAATTACAGATTACTCCCTCATTGTATAAAATTTCATTCTTGTACAAATCTAAGGGTGGGATTCCCATAGTCAAAACTTGGGTTACTAGCACCAGTCTATTTTAAAAATGTCATCCTTGTACATTTGAAGCCTGATTTTAAGTTCTCCTGGTTATTACTACCCCATAAGACTTAATAATCTCTCATTCTAAGCCATGGATACTCCTCATATGAATAAGACACACAAAGGGGGAAAGGTGGTTAGAACAAAACCTGTGGATATGCATCTTTTTGATACAAAGCCCATGGCAAGAGAGGTTTTTCAAAGAGTGGGATGCCTCTCCTTATGCCAGAATATGCAAATAGGCCATCTAGAGGTGACAAGACACTTTTCATTACATTTTGATGGTAGGAGAACCAAGGTTTGGGATTTAGAGTTTGAGGTGACCGAGGCCTCTATTTCAGCTGCAACAGGAATTCCTATTATAGGTGAAAAGTGGTTTAAAGCCATGGCTTTGAGTTCATCCTATGCCAAAGATATCCTTAAGCTTTAACATCAAGCCAATGATTTGTATAAAGGTGTGCCAAGAAATCAATTGATTGAGTAGTTGGATAGGATACTGAAGATCATCCAGAGATATTTTACATGTGAAGGGATATTTAACACATTGTACCAGTACCATATAAGGTTGTTGTTTCATTTTACTAGTAAAGTGGAAATGAATATTCCCTACTATTTGTTAAGGAGAATAGGTAAGATGTCATAAAGTATTCAATCCAAGTCTAAGGGTGTGGATACTAGCATATTTCACTCTGGATTGATCAGAATGCTAGTGTCTGAGGAATTGGGTAAGAAAGAGATTTCTTGGGAACATTTTGCTGTGGCTTCTCACTTCAATTTGAATATAGCGTCTATCACTCAATCATAGAATGCAAGTCCTTTATCACCCACCAGTGTTGTTAAGGCAGGGACCAGTAGGAAGAGAAAGGGAAGAGCTCATGTTCAAGTTTCAGAGGTCATCACACAGGTCACATGAATTGAGGAGGAAGGTTGTCCTTCCCCATAGAGAGATTTTTCACCACCTCCTCCACCAGGGTTAGAAGAGGTTCCTTCTTCTACCAAAACTACATCCAAGAAAGGGAAGAAGCTACACTTCCCATCTTCTCCTCCAACAGCCAATACCAAGGGCATAAGACCTTTCACGAGATCATCAATTCCTAGGGAAGTTGTTGAAGAACAATCCCTACCAGAAATCCCTGTACAAAAGAAGAAGGGAAAAGGCATTGGAAAGCCTTTGGAAAGAAAAGAAGAAACCCCTGTGAAAAAGAAGAAAGATAAAAGAAAATCCACCAAGAAGACTAATGAGGCAGACAAGGAAATTCCTATGTAGGTGGAAGAGGAGACTGAGAAAAATCCTGTTGAAACTGTGCATGGCACTACTCCACCTGTCAGTCACACATTTAAAAGATTAATCAAAAAACTTAGGGATGCAAGGAAAGAGGTGGCTTAGTTGAAAATAAAATTCATATCTGACATGGTGAAAATGAAAGAGCTCATGGATGGCTATAGTCAAAATCTTGACCTGGAAAGGTTTGCAACAAGAAAGATCCAACCCCTTCATAGGCAGCTCCAAAACCTTTACAGGAAGAATAGAGGTTTTCAATCTCAAAACAAGAAAATCAAGGCAAATTTGCAACATTTTCAAGATGAAGTAGCTCAAAGAAACCTGTAGGTATTGGTTGAAGCTGCTATTGAGAAAGAGACACCAGCAGTGAAGGAGAGCACAAACCCATTGAAAAATCTTGTCATTTCTAATAAGAAGAAGTCTGTTGTGCCAAATGAAGATCCTCCTTCTACAATAAAGAGTGTGAGGTTAAGTGTCACAGTAACGAAATAGTTGGTGAAAGGTGAGCCCCATTTTTTAGGATGTTTCCTTTTTTGTGAGGGTTAACTGATATTCAAATATTACCTATGCCACCTATATAGGATTTTAAGCACTTGATTCTCAGAGTTTTGGGCTTTTTGTGAAGTGTTAACTCCCTTAGTAGTAAAATGCAGACATTCCGTAGCGCCTTGGTGCTACGGGATAGTCCACTTTGGTATTACACTGGTATGCTACCTATAGTGCTGACAAGTCACCTAAAGATGATGGGTTTTATACTATGCAAAGTCACTACTTTCTCTACACATGTTCAAGTTGGAGGTGCTGCGTTTTTGATAGTGCTAGCTAAAATTTGTACACAAACACATAGTGGCACTACCGAAATTCGCTACCTAATATATGGCAAAGATGAAATTTGCACACATACACAACACAGTGGCACTACCTAAATTCACTACCTAATATTTCGCAAAAACCAAATTTTGTACAGGGGATAGGAAGGTTTGGCACTACCTTTTCTACTTGTCTAGTTTTGAAGTGCGCTACCCATATTTGCTACCCAAAGAAGCTAGCAATAGACACCAGGGATCCAGGAGGGCCAAATTGACAACTTTTTGGATAGATGTTGATGGATAAGATTGTAGAAACAACAGCTGGCATCATGAGGACAACCACATGCTTCTGAAAGACAAATGGAAAACAAGGATCTGCACAACAAAAGGGAATCAAGTCATTTGAAGATCGGTTGGATTAGTCACCAACATTTTCCTATTTTATAGCATAGGTTGTTAACCAAGTTGTTAGATGAAATAAATTATTAGATATTTTCAAGGGAAGGAGGCCAACTCGTACCTCCATCTGTTGCCTCCATTTTTTTATAAATAGATATATCAAATGCTTTAGTAGGTTCAGATGGTTGAGCAAGGCTCCCTTACACTATAATATTTTTATGAAGTGATTGTGAATTGGCTATGAACTGGACTTAAGACATTTTGGTTAATGGAAATCAACTTCTCTTTCAACTTATTTGCTTCTGATGCTAAATGTTCATGCTTTGAATGATTCACATGAATGATTATGGTGATGTTATGGTGGATGTTTGATCATTATATTATCATGATGTTTATTTAGCTTCCTTAGTTTCTGAGTTCAAGAAGATCTTGTGTTAAGAAACTTTCTTCCCTAGGATTTTTTTAGACTTGATGTTTACAATGGCCCCTATGGTCCTCTCATTCAATTCTTCCCTATATTCATACTTACTCCCAATTAATGATTGAAGTTAGCCAAGACCTTGATTTCTGGTGCATGCTAGCCCTGTTTTCTAAGTTGGAACATTATCATTTTGAGTCTTTTTCCATTTGACCCTTTAAAAAACTCTTACATTCACATATAACCTAATGGGTATTGGGCTTGCCTTCCATGTAATCTGAAGATGATTCCTAGTGATAAAATTCTTTGCGCCATTGCCAGGGATGATTTGAATACTTTTCCCTGGGACTAAATGACACAACATACTAGTCCTAAATGTGCATTAGAACTTAGTATTTTGAAGATTGCAGCTTTCACCTGGTGACTCCATTATTTCAACTCTGGCACCTAAAGGTAGACATACAAGATAAAATCCACAACTACCTTTGGTTCCATCTGAAGCTGACCCAGAGAAAATAATCAAGAAGGGAAAATCTTCTCTAAAATGTTTTTCTACTACTGCTACAAGTTCTTCTGGTCAGTTTCCTGATTCCACTCTTGATACTCTAGCTATTTTATCAAGTAAGATTTCTTTACCTTCTGCTGAAGTATCTTAGAAATTTTATTTTGAAGAGTTTCCTATTGAATACTCTTCCTTTGAAACTGAATTGAAAGAAGAAAACATTGACATATTCTCTTCCCCTGACATTGAAAAGTGTTTTAGTCTTGATAGTTTTGAAGATTTCCCTACTTTAGGTTTTCCTACACCTCTTTCTATTAAAAATTTTGTTGCCAAAGAAGTGGAAACTTCATCCCCTTCACAGAATTTACCATCTTCTTCAAAGACTTAGCCCTCTGCTGTGAAAACTAAAACCCCCCCTTCATACTTACATTCTTCTCTTAATCTGCACATAGTCAAGTCTCCTTCTCGTTCTTGTTCACCAAGAGTTCAAAATCAAATGGCATTTGTTAACCCCCATGCAAATAGGATGGATTCCATAGTGGCTGCAAGATATTCTCCTCTAGTCTTACCTCAGCCTGTGAATGGTCTCCCTCCTGGAGATTATTTGAAATACATGCCCAAGTTTACGGGAGAAGAAGATATAACAATTGAGGAACATATTGTTGCTTTATACAACTATGAAGATAATCAAAACATTGAAAATTAGGATATGTGGATGAGGGTTTTCTTCCAAAGCCTTTTTGGTGAGGCTAGGTAGTGGTTTAGGGGTCTGGCCCTTGAATCCATTGCTGGTATTGAAGCATTAGACGAAGCATTCTTGAGGCACTGGGGGGACAAAAAGGAATTTTTGTACTACATCACCGAATTTAGATCCCTAAAAAGGAAAGAAGGAGAGTTTGTCTCTGACTTTTCTAAAAGATTTAACAAAATGTACAACAAGATTCCTGATGAGATAAAACCCACTAAAATATCTACAAAAATCACTTATGCTAGTGTCTTTGACCCTGAGTTCTGCCTCCTATTGAGAGAAATAATATCACATTCCTTAGTTCATATGCAATATGCCACCTTGGAGGTACATTCCAATATAGTGGCATCAGATAAGCTCATGGGGAAATCTGATAGGGATAGGAGAAAAAACAGAGTTGAAGCTTCAACTTATGATTCCTCTGTTGTCCATTATCAAGTAGATGAGCTGACCAAATTAGTAAAATCTCTTTCTATTGAGATTGAGAAGTTAAAATCAGAAAGGAAACAAACATATAGAAATGCTCAAAACACTGACAATAGAGGTAACTTCATGATACCAAATAATGCTCCCCAAATCCTTCCCAGAGATCCCATAAATAG
This sequence comes from Picea engelmannii, assembly GCA_009831015.1. NCBI lineage: Eukaryota > Viridiplantae > Streptophyta > Pinopsida > Pinales > Pinaceae > Picea > Picea engelmannii. The sequence continues at coordinate 517,217 of ML778210.1, forward strand.
AGAAAGAGATGATCACAAGGTACAAGCTCCTTTCCAAAACAATTTGGTTGTTGATGAAGAAGAAGAGGAGGTAGAAGTTGATCTTGAGATCCACTTCTTAGGTGACACATCCCCATCCCCACACTTGACTCAATCCTCTTATGAGAAATCCTTGATGGATATTAAAATTAATGAATTAATTAAGGGGGAGAAAGCAAAAGAAAATACTAATAGATATAATCTGAGATCTAAAAATAATGAAGAAAAAATGATGCTCCTAATCAGCCTGCCCAAAAAGAAGATTTTGTCAAGGCTATGCCAGTGAGTAGCAAGGAAAAATACTCTCAAAGTTCACAAGTTCTGATCATAAATCCTTCTCCTGAAACTAAAGAGATCTTGAAACCTTCTTCTTCCTTCAGTTTTGAGAATGAGATCCAGAAAATAAATATCCCTGTACCCTTTTTGGAATTAATAAAAAATGAAGAATTTAAAAAATATCTATCCAAAATGTTACAGCTCGAAGCCTCTCCAAATGCCACTGATTCAGTAAATATGCAAGATGAAAAGCCAGTAGTGATTTTGGGTCCATTGATAGAAGACAGAGATGATTCATCCCCCCCTTTCTATACGTGACTGAATATTCATGATAAGGTGTTGCATAATTGTTTGATTGATTCAGGAGCATCCCACAATCTCATGCCAAACTTTGTTATGGATGAACTTGGGTTAGAAATCACAAAGACTTACCATGACTTATATTCTTTTGAATCCAGAAAAGTGAAGTGTCTTGGAGTCATTAAGCATATGGTGGTGACTTTATTTTAGTTTCCCATGAAAAGTATACTTATGGATATCATAGTAGCTGATGTTCCCCCCAAGTTTGGCATGATCTTGTCAAGATCCTAGATAAAAAGACTTGGGGGAACACTGCAGATGGATTTATCATATGATACTATTCTCATTTTTGGGTGAGAACATAGAAGACTTTATAGGAAAGCTCAATTGGCTTACATAATTAGTGATGAATAAAACCCCACAAATCACCCTGTTTTTTATTTTGATACAGATCTAGGATCTAACATTTTGCAGCTCACTGACTCTCTCGAAGCCCTTATAGAAATAAAAAAAAATACATTACCTTTTGTGAAGAGCCTCCTCTAACCACTTCTGTCTGGAAAATGCTCTTTGATGGAGCCTCTTCTAAGGAAGGTTTTATTGTTGGGGTGGTCTTTATCTCACCGGCTCAAGAAACTATATCTTTGTCATATAAGATGGAATTTGAAACTACTAATAATGTGGTAGAGTATGAAGTTCTTTTCTTGGGATTGAGGGATGCTAAGGATATGAGGATAGAAGAGCTATCAATATTTGGGGATGTTGAATTAATAGTCCATTAGATTAAAAATATTTATCAAACAAAGTACCCTAGGCTTAGATCTTACAGAAATGAAGGTGGGATTTGGTGGACAATTTTTTCTCTTATTTTAACATATCATTTATTCCTAGAGAAGAGAATACCATGGATGATTCTTTGGATGTATTAGCAAGCAACTTCAGAATTCCTATACCACCTAAAATCAAGTATGATGTAGAAGTCAAGTACAGGCTTTCTATACCAGACAATGTAAAATATTGGAAGGTGTTCGAAGATGATTTAGAACTTAAACTTTCCTTGAGACTATTGATGAGTTTTCTGCATTACACATTGATTAGGATCATGATTAAAAAATTACTACTCATGCTGATGTTTTCCTCAATAAAATTTCTAATCATCATATTGTGCAACTACCTAGTAATCATATTCCAAAAGGACTAGTTCCTTTGGAAATATTATTTGACGGGAATGATGAGGCAGTGAAAGGAAAGGTATCCACTAATGATGCTGATATAAATGAGTGTAATTTGGGCACTAAAAAGAATTTGAAATATGTCAAATTGTCAAGCATCCTATCAGAAGAGCAGAGGGCAGAATATACTAAGTTGTTGAAGGAATTTGTTGATGTATTTTCTTGGAATTATGAAGATCTCAGAACTTATTACACAAGCATTATAGAGCACAGGATTCCATTAAAAGAAGACACCAAATCCTTCAGGAAAAAGTTGAGGCAAATCAATCATACGTTATTGCCTGTCATGGAGAAAGAGGTAAAAAATATTTTAAATGAAAAAATTATCATTCCTTTGAGGTATTTTGAATGGGTGGCCAATTTGGTCCCAGTAAGGAAAAATAATGGAGAAATCAGACTTTGTGTCAATTTCTGAAACCTGAACAGAAGCTCAAAAAAGGATAATTACCCTTTTCCCAAGATGGAGCACATATTACAGAAGGTGACAGGAGTAGCCAGGATGTCCATGGTTGATGGTTTTTTTGGGTACAATCAGGTCTCTTCTTTTGTAGAATATAGAGAGAAGACGACCTTTACCACTCCTTGGGGTACATTTATGTACGCCAAGATGCCCTTTGGTTTGATGAAAGCAGGGGCAAATTTTCAGTGAGCTATGGACATAGCATTTATTGGAGATAAGGATAAGTTTGTTGTTACCTATTTGGATGACATAATAGTGTACTCTTATTCTGATAAAGAAATGCAAAAAAATTGGCCTCTCTTTGAATCCGAAAAAATCATTGTTTTCCATGAAGGAAGAAAAATTATTGGGGCATATCGTGTGAGATGAAGGAGTAAAGATTGATTCTAGCAGGGTTGAAGCTATACAAACATTGTCACTTCCTAGATCCAAAAAAGAGGTTCAATCTTTTCTAGGAAAAACTAATTTTCTTAGAAGATTTGTGTCAAATTTTGTTGAGTTGGTTAAGTATATCACAACCATGCTGAGGAAGGGTAGTGAAATCAAATGTACTGCTGAGTCCCATGATTCTTTTGACCAGATAAAGAAAGTCTTGAATGAAGCCCCGGTTCTTGTAATCCCAAAATACTCCAAGGAGTTTCTTATTTTTTCTTTTGCCTCTTTTGAAACAGTAGCAACAGTCTAAAATTGCAGAAGAATGATGAAGGCTTAGAGTATCCCATTGCCTTTTTCAGCAGGGCATTGAGAGATGTTGGATTAAAATATGACATCATGGATAAGTAAGCCTATGCATTGGTTAAAGCTCTTAAGTCCTTCAGATTTTATGTCCTGCATTCAAGAGTTATTTCTTATGTCCCATCAGCTGCTGTAAAAGAAATTCTTATTCATCTTGATATAGATGGAAAAAGGAGCAAGTGGATTGCTCAATTAATTGAATTTGATTTGGAAATTAAGCCTACCAAATTGGTTAAAGGCCAGGGTTTAGCCAAGATCTTGGATGAATCAAATTGCTCAACATTGGGGGTGAATTTCATCCACTCATGTTCATAAAATCAATAGGATGAATTAACTGATAAAGGTTCTCAAATCATCTCTACATTGGCAAATTGCAGCTAGTACAAGGACATTATATTTTTTCTACAAAATTTATAGCCTCCAAGTGGTATGGAAAAGAACAAGGTGAGAGCCTTAAAACTCAAATCAATAAAGTATTGCCTTGTTGATCAAATTTTGTATTGGAAGGATACATTAAGAGTTCTTTTGAGATGCCTAGACCCCCAAGAAGCCCAAAAGATATTGTCTGAGTTTCATGACAGTTTATGTGGGGGGAATCATTATTGGAGAACCACGACATACAAGATCCTCAGGGCTGCATACTTCTGGCCTAGTTTGTTCACTGATATTTGTGCTAAGATCAGAGTCTATGCTAAGTGTCAGAATTTCTCTGGAAAGCAACAACTTAATTCTTTTCCATTAAAGCCAGTGGCAGCTTCAGGACCTTTCCAACAATGGGGCCTATATTTTATTGGGGAAATTCATCCTGCTTCTAGTGGTCAACATAGATGGATCTTGACTACTATAGATTACTTTAATAAATGGATTGAAGCTATTCCTACAAGGAATTCTTCCCACAAAGTGATCATTGGTTTCCTTGAAGACATTATGGCAAGGTTTGGGTGTCCTGACAGAATCATCACTGATAATGTTGCATATTTCAAGGCTAAACCATTGATTCAGTTCTATGAATAGTTTGGGATCACTTTGATTCATTCTACCCCTTACTACTCTCAGGGAAATGAGCTTGCAGAATCCTCAAACAAAATCCTTATAAATATCATTAAAAAGCTGTTAAAGGATAACCAAAAGGCATGGGACTCAAAACTCAAATTTTCTCTATGGACTGACAAAGTGATGTTAAAAAGGTCCCTGGGACTTTCCCCTTTCCATATAGTGTATGGAGTTGAGGCAATTTTTCCTTCTCATCTTGCCTCACCTGTGGAAAAATTCTTCCAAGATTACCAAAGGGAGCCCAATCATATGATCAGAATGATTTAGCAGCTATTTGAAGCGCAACAGACTCATGAGTATCTTGTAGACAAAGCATATGATCATCAACTAAAGATCAAGCATCCATTTGACAAGAAAGTGAGCAAAAAGGATTTTCAACTGGGCGATCTAGTGCTCAAGTGGGATGCACTGAAGAAGGATAAAGGAAAGCATGGTAAATTTGAAGCTTTATGGATCAATGCTTTCAAAATATCTGAGGTATTCTCTAATAACACTTTCAAGTTGCAGAACAGGGAGAATGAAGAGGTTTTTGGTGGCCCTGTAAATGGGCATTTCCTAAAAAAGTACTTTTCTTGAGCCTTGAGTGGCTCTTCATGTCATTGTTAATATCATTTTATTTTTATTTTTGTTTCAATAACTGACCCCATAGCCCTAGAATAAGGCACTGAATCTACTCATTCTTGGCAGCCTGCAGGGGGCATGCCATCCCATGTGGAGCCAATGTTATCACACTAAATTGCCTTGGGTTTTTTAATTTTTTTTAATCCTTTTCTAAGCCTTAGATTTTAATTTTTTAAGTTTCATCCCTTTAAAGTTTATGTTTGGTAGGACCCCTTAGATAAATATAGTGTTGGATTATAACTCATGTTTGATCCTCAAATTGAATTTTGGACTTAGAACCATTTTAGTTCATGACTTAAATTTTGGTCCCCTTCATGATTTGTCACTAGGATCGATCCCTCCCACGACTAGAGCATTAGAGCATTTCCCACTCATCAGGCGGTTCCGTAGCACCTTTCCCGTTCATCATCTTTCCATCACGAGTTATGATTACCATGACTAATGTCATGTTCCTTTTTTTCATCGTCAGGAGTTATTAAAGATATCTTCAAGATATCGTATTTACGAGCCCCGATAACGGTTTGTGATTTGAAAATTCAAGAATGTTGCGTTGCTCAAACTCACAATTCTGACCAAGCGACAACAATGCGACCAAATGTGATGCTGAGGTAGATTTAAGGGCTGAAATGTTTGTGAATTCATCCTCAGATTTCTTTGAAGCTTCAAATAGGTGTTCACTCCATAGGTATCCCATGTTGCCTCCTCTGCACATTAATTTTCACAAAGAATTAGCGCTCAGATTTTGGTTTATCGGGCTTGCACAGTTGTAAGGGACTCATCTTCACATCATATCCTTGTCTCCTCCCTTTTCAAACCTTTGAGCTTCATTTTATTGTATCAAAGTATGATTACATATTCTCTCCATAGCTATTGAGGTTGCATGCATCTAAACAGTCTATCCTCTGAATACACATCGCGCTACCCAGAGGCGTTACTTAACCCCTCTGTGTCTCCTCTACTTCCTTTCATATCTGAGTTAAGCATTTTTACCAAGATACAAAGGGCCAATTATAGATTACTCCCTCATTGTATAAACTTTCATTCTTGTACAAATCTAAGGGTGGGATTCCCACAGTCAAAACTTGGGTTACTAGCACCAGTCTGTTTTAAAAATGTTAGCCTTGTACATTTGAAGCCTGATTTTAAGTCCTCCTAGTTATTACTACCCCATAAGACTTAAGAAGCTCTCATTATAAGCCATGGAGACTCCTCATATGAAGAAGAGACACAAAGGGGGCAAGGTGGTTAGAAAAGAACCTGCGGATATGCATCTTTTTGATACAGAGCCCATGGAAAGAGAGGTTTTTCAAAGAGTGCGACGCCTCTCCTTCTGCCAGAATATACAAAGAGGCCATCCATAGGTGACAAGACACTTTTCATTACATTTTTATGGTAGGAGAACCAAGGTTGGGGATTTAGAGTTTAAGGTGACCCAGGCCTCTATTTCAGCTGCAACAGGAATTCCTATTACAGGTGAAAAGTGGTTTAAAGACATGGCTTTGAGTTTAGCCTCTGCCAAAGATATCCTTAAGACTAAACATCAAGGCAATGATTTGTATAAAGGTGTGCCAAGAAATCAATTGATTGAGCAGTTGGACAAGATACTGAAGATCATCCAGAGATATTTTACATTTGAAGGGATATTTAACACATTGTACCAGTACCATATAAGGTTGTTGTTGCATTTTACTGGTAAAGTGGAAATGAATATTCCCTACTATTTGTTAAGGAGAATAGGTAATATTTCATAAAGGATTCAATCCAAGTCAAAGGGTGTGGATACTAGCATCTTTCACTCTGGATTGATCAGAATGCTAGTCTCTGAGGAATTGGGTAAGAAAGAGATTTATTGGGAACATTTTGTTGTGGCTTCTCACTTCAATTTGAATATAGCTTCTACCACTCAATCATAGAATTCAAGTCCTTTATCACCCACCAGTGTTGTTAAAGTAGGGACCAGTAGGAAATGAAAGGGCAAAGCTCTTGTTCAAGTTTCAGAGGTCATCAAACAGGTCATAGGAATTGAGGAGGAAGGTTGTCCTTCCCCATAGAGAGATTTTTCACCACCTCCTCCACCATGGTTAGAAGAGGTTCCATCTTCTACCAAAACTACATCCAAGAAAGGGAAGAAGCTACAATTCCCATCTTCTCCTCCAATAGCCAATACCAAGGGTAGAAGACCTTTCACGAGATCATCAATTCCTAGGGAATTTGTTGAAGAACAATGCCTACCAGAAATCCCTGTTCAAAAGAAGAAGGGAAAAGGCATTGGAAAGCCTTTGGAAAGAAAAGAAGAAACCCCTGTGCAAAAGAAGAAAGATAAAAGCAAAGCCACCAAGAAGACTAATGAGGCAGGAAAGGAAATTCCTATGCAGGTGGAAGAGGAGACCGAGAAAAATCCTGTTGAAACTATGCATGGCACTACTCCACCTGTCAGTCACACATTCAAAATATTAATCAGGAAACTTAGGGATGCAAGGAAAGAGGTGGCTCAGTTGAAAATAAAAGAAATATCTAACAGGGTGAAAATGAAAGAGCTCATTGATGGCTATAGTCAAAACCTTGACCTGGAAAGGTTTGCAATAATAAAGTCCCAACCCCTTCATAGGCAGCTCCAAAACCTTTACATGAAGAATATAGGTTTTCAATCTCAAAACAGGAAACTCAAGGCAGAGTTGCAACATTTTCAAGATGAATTAGCTCAAAGAAACCTGTAGGTATTGGTTTAATCTTCTATTGAGAAAGAGACACTAACAGTCAAGGAGAGCACAAACCCATTGAAAAATCTTGTCATTTCTAATAAGAAGAAGTCTATTGTGCCAAATGAATATCCTCTTTCTACAATAAAGAGTGTGAGGTTAAGTGTCAGAGTAAAAAAATAGTTGGTGAAAGGTGATCCCCATTTTTTAGGATGGTTCCTTTTTTGTGAGGGTTAATTGATATTCAAATATTACCTATGCCACCTATACAAGATTTTAGGCACTTGATTCTCAGAGTTTCGGTCTTTTTGTGAAGTGCTAACTCCCTTGTTAGTAAAATGCAGACATTCTGTAGCGCCTTGGTGCTACAGAATAGTCCACTTTGGTACTACACTGGTATGCTACCTACAGTGCTGACAAGTCACCTAAAGATGATGGGTTTGATACTATGCAAAGTCACTACTTTCTCTGCACATGTTCAAGTTGGAGGTGCTGCGTTTTTTACTTCATCCTGAGATTTCTCTGAAGCTTCAAATAGGTGTTTACTCCACAGGTAACGCATGTTGCCTCCTCTGCACATTAATTTTCACAAAGAATTAGCGCTCAGAGTTTGGTTTATCGGGCTTGCACAGTTGTAAGGGACTCATCTTCACATCATATCCTTGTCTCCTCCCTTTTCAAACCCGTGAGATTCATTTGCTTGTATCAGAGTCTGATTACATATTCTCTCCATAGCTATTGAGGTTGCATGCATCTAAACAGTCTATCCTCTACATACACATCGCGCTACCCATAGGCACTACTTAAACCCTCTGTGTCTCTCCTACTTCCTTTCATCTTTGAGTTAAGCATTTTTACCTAGCTAAAAAGGGCCAATTACAGATTACCCCCTCATTGTATAAACTTTCATTCCTGTACAAATATAAGGGCAGGATTCCCATATTCAAAACTTGGCCTACTAGCACTAATTTATTTTAAAAAGGTCAGCCCTGTACATTTGAAGCCCAATTTTAAGTCCTCCTGGTTATTACTACCCCATAAGCCTTAAGACGCTCTCATTCTAAGCCATGGAGACTCCTTAGATGAAGAAGATAAACAAAGGAGGCAAGGTGGTTAGAGTAGAACCTGTGGATATGCATCTTTTTGATACAGAGCCCATGGCAAGAGAGGTTTTTCAAAGAGTGGGATGCCTCTCCTTCTGCCAGAATATCCAAAGAGGCCATCCAAAGGTGACAAGATAGTTTTCATTACATTTTGATGGTAGGAGAACCAAGGTTGGGGATTTAGAGTTTGAGGTTTCCGAGGCCTCTATTTCAGTTGCAACAAAAATTCCTATTACAGGTGAAAAGTGGTTTAAAGCCATGGCTTTGAGTTCAGCCTATGCCAAAGATCTCCTTGAGACTAAACATCAAGATAGTGATTTGTCTAAAGGTGTTCCAAGAAATCAATTGATTGAGCAGTTGGATAGGATACTGAAGATCATCCAGAGATATTTTACATGTGAAGGGAGATTTAACACATTGTACCAGTACCATATAAGGTTGTTGTTTCATTTTACTGGTAAAGTGGAAATGAATATTCCCTACTATTTGTTAAGGAGCATAGGTAAGATGTCAAACAAGATTCAATCCAAGTCTAAGGGTGTGGATACTAACATCTTTCACTCTGGATTGATCAGAATGCTAGTCTCTGAGGAATTGGGTAAGAAAGATATTTCATGGGAACATTTTGTTGTGGCTTCTCACTTCAAGTTGAATATAGCATCTACCCCTCAATCACAGAATGAAAGTCCTTTATCACCCACTAGTCCTATTAAAGAAGGGACCAGTAGGAAGAGAAAGGGAAGATCTCCTGTTCAAGTTTCAAAGGTCATCAAATAGGTCACAGGAACTTAGGAGGAAGTTTGTCCTTCCCCACAGAGAGATTTTTCACCACCTCCTCCACCAGGGTTAGAAGAGGTTCCTTCTTCTACCAAAACTACATCCAAGAAAGGGAAGAAGCTACACTTCCCCTCTTCTCCTCCAGCAACCAATACCAAGGGAAAAATACCTTTCACAAGATCATCAATTCCTAGGGAAGTTGTTGAAGAACAATCCCTACCATAAATCCTTGTACAAAAGAAGAAGGGAAAAGTCATTGGAAACCCTGTGGAAAGAAAAGAAGAAACCCCTGTGCAAAAGAAGAAAGATAAAAGAAAAGACACAAAGAATCTTGATGAGGAAGACAAGGAAATTCCTATGCAGGTGGAAGAGGAGACTGAGAAAAATCATGTTGAAACTGTGGATGTCACTACTCCACCTGACAGTCAAACATTCAAAGTATTAATCAGGCAACTTAGGGATGAAAGAAAAGAGGTGGCTCAGTTGAAAATAGAATCCATATCTGACAGGGTGAAAATGAAAGAGCTCATGGATGGCTATAGTCAAACCCTTGACTTGGAAAGGTTTGCAACAAGAAAGGCCCAACCCCTTCATAGGAAACTCCAAAACCTTTATAGGCAGAATAGAGGTTTTCAATCTCAGAACAGGAAACTCAAGGCAGAGTTGCAGCATTTTCAAGATGAAATAGCTCAAAGAAACCTATAGGTATTGGTTGAAGCTACCATTTAGAAAGAGACACCAGCAGTCAATGAGAGCACATCCCCATTTAAAAATCCTATCATTGCTAAGAAGAAGAATTATGTTGTGCCAAATGAAGATCCTCCTTCTACAAGAAAGAGTGTGAGGTTAAGTGTTAGAGTAACGAAATAGCTGGTGAAAGGTGAGCCCCATTTTTAAGGATAGTTCCTTTTTTTGAGGGTTAAATGATATTCAAATATTACTTCTGCCACCTATACAGGCTTTTAAGCACTTGATTCTCAACGTTTTGGGATTTTTTTGAAGTGCTAACTCCCTCAGCAGTAAAATGCAGACATTCGGTAGTGCCTTGGCGCTACAAAATAGTCCACTTTGGTATTACACTGGTATGCTACCTATAGTGCTGACAAGTCACCTAAAGATGATGGGTTTGATAATATGAAAAGTCACTACTTCCTCTACACATGTTCAAGTTGGAGGTGTTGCATTTTTTACAATGCTACCTAAAATTTGTACACAAACGCACAGTGGCACTACCGAAATTCGCTACCTAATATTTGGTAGAGATGGAATTTTCACAAAAATGAAACATAATGGCGCTACCTAAATTCTCTACCTAATATTTCATAGAGACCATAGTTTGTACAGGGGATACGAAGGTTTTGCGCTACCTTTTCTACTTGTCCAGTTTTGAAGTGCGCTACCTAGATTTTCTACCCAAAGAAGCTACCAACAGACACCAGGGATCCAGGAGGGCCAAGCTAACAAATTTTTGGATATCTGATGATGGAGAAGATTGTAGAAACAACAAATGGCATCATGAGGACAACCACATGCTTCTAAAAGACACATGGAAAACAAGGAGCTGCACAGAAAAAGGGAATCAAGTCAGTTGAAGATTGGTTGGATTAGTCACCAACATTTTCCTATTTTATATCATAGGTTGTTAACCAAGTTGTTAGATGAAATAAATTCTTAGAGATTTTCAAGGGAAGGAGGCCAGCTCATACCTCAAGCTGTTGCCTCCCTTTTGTTATAAATAGATAGATCAAATTCTTTAGTAGGTTCGGATGGTTGAGAAAGGCTCCCTTAGACTATAATATTTCGATGAAGTGACTGTGAACTAACTATGTACTAGAATTAAGAAATTTTGGTTAATGGAAATCAACTTCTCTTTCATCTTATTTTCTTCTGATGCTAATTGTTCATGCTTTGAATTATTCACTTGAATGATTGTGGTGATGTTATGGTGAATGTTTGATGATTATATTATCATGATGTTTATTTAGCTACCTTAGTTTCTAAGTTCAAGAAGATCTTGTGTTAAGAAAATTTCTTCCTTAGGCTTTTTGTAGACTTGATGTTTACAACAACCCCTACATTCCTCTCATTCAAGTCTTCCCTCTATTCATACTTACTCCCAATTATTGATTGAAGTTAGCCAAGACCTTGATTGTTGGTGCATGCTATCCATGTTTTATGAGTTGGAACATTATCATTTTGAGTCTTTTTCCATTTGACCCTTTAAAAAACTCTTACATTCACATATAACCCGATGGCTACCGGGATTTCCTTCCATGCAATCTGAAGGTGATTCCTAGTGCTAACACTTAGGATGTCTACACTTTAGCTTCATGGCTAGATATTTTGTTAAGATTTTGTTTGAAGTATTGAGCAGAGTAATAGGGAACCAATTCATGATAACCTTTATACCTCCTACTTCACATATGAACAAAATAATCCCTTGGTTAATGCTTGTCCTTAAGGACTAATTGTGAAGAGCTTCCTTTTAATATTGTAAGAGGTTTGTCCCAAAAAATACTAAGTGACCTTGTAGAATTTTTAGGGAAACCCATTGATTTTTGGGGGCTTATCATCAACCATTTCATGAAGAGTTACAATTATCTCATAGAGACACATGTTTGTCTCATATCCTTTGCTTTGATCATATAAGAGCTTATCAGGTACAATGTCAAGACATTTTTGGGTAGCTTCTTGTTGTTCCACTAACATCCCTTAGGATTGGAACACCATCCTATAGTGTTACATAAATTCATCTTCAATTATTTTCTTGGTTGGTTGGATGACCCATGGAAAGCTTTAAGGTAGAAATGGATTCTTCAACCTCCATAGTGGCTAGGGATTTAAATAATTATTTGGTAATCATGTCATCAATGTTTCTCAATTCTAATCGAGCATGCAACTAAGCACCTATAGCACAAAAAATACCATCTACCCATCACAATTGGCATAATTTTGTATCCTAGGGTTGCTTATCTTCATCATATGGATCCCTTTGTAAGTCTCTCATAAGTCCATCTAGCTCATTGTGTAGCACATAATTGAATCCCCACATGATTTAAAAAGGCATAGTTTAAGAGATAACATCAACCCGCCAAGTAACCTAATCAAAATCCCCGAGTGGCTAAGGAATCATAATCCACACTATTAAAATGTAGGCTTTGTATATGGGAGACATTCAAAATATATCAATTTTTGGGCATATTCAACTGCTTATCCCCCCAAGAGATAGAAATCCAAATGGGTTGGCGGTCAAATAGAATGGAAATGTTTTCCACATGGATTGGTCAACTTCCTATAGAGTCAGACAAGGGTGTTTTTCTCTAGTAATAGGGATATGTTCAGTTGCTAGTAAAATCTTGAGGCCCCTTTGTGAAAATTAGTCCATGTAAACCAAAGTTCATTAGAGTCTTGTCTTTGATTATAGTTAGGGTCATAGAGCCCATGTTAGGTATTTAGTGCCCAATACACCTCTTTCCCTCTAATTAGTAACCATAGAGGAAGTGCCTCTTGTTTGTCTTCTTGGCACTTCACCATATTGAAATCCACATAGATAAGCCAAGGGGCATCAGAGAGGTTATCAACTATACAAATCCAAAATGTTGTACATTGATGGACAACTTTAAAGGCATAAACATTATCCAACCCTAAAAATTAATCATCCAGGTTAAGAAGAATCCACACAAGTCTCTAGGAGGGTTTTGCATCCTACTAAACAACAAAATTGGAAATCTTAGGAGAGTTATGGATAATGATCCCCCCTTTTCCGTTAGTATGATTTGATTAAAATATTCTCACACTAAGCCAAATGATTGACAACGTAGTATGAAGCATAAAATCCACAATTTCGACCTCTTGTAAACAAAGAGGTCAATAATTGGCAAGCAATGTGATTTATGCTACGATCATTGAGGCCTTTGGAATTCCATGAGGTTACTTTCATTAAAAGTTGATGGCATCATGCATCTATGCCTTATTGTTCTCAAGGGTTTGAAGAATGCCAAAGGAATTACTAAAGGAAATAATGCTTATTGAAATATAACCAACGATATCATGTTTTAGTTGTTTGTTCACACCATTTGTAAAGATGGATACAATTTATTAGGAGTCCAGAAGAGTTTGTTGAGGATTGGTTTACTTCCCAACCATAGGAATGAACTATGGAATCCACCCCCAAGATAGGTCATGATACCAACATGGAGAATGAAGCTCCTGTGGGGTTCTAATATCACTCATCCCAACGCATTAATTTCATGACATAGTCAAACTTCTCACTACTAAGAAATACATGCATCTCATCCAACCATCAATCAACCATGGGACTCTCTTCCAATTCCCTACACAACATGAGAAATATCTTATTTTTATCTACTCTAGATCCTCTCAAATATTGCTTCCCTTTATGTTCTCTTAAATGTATCCAACAACATCCCAAAATGTTGGCTGCTTACTAGAAATAACATGGAGAAACATTTGACTCCAAATAGTCAATAAGCAACAATAATAAGGTTTCAAATTTAATGTGTTTTTCAGTATCTATTGTGAACACTCCAACCATGGTTTTACCCTAAAAAATATCCCATTTTCTCTCATATTTTTAGCAGTAAGTCATCAACTTCCATATCCTCTTACAAACCATAATTCCATGTGATTATCTTTCCATTTGTAGGCCTAAACAACCAAAAGTTCCCGTATAAACAAGAGGAGGAAAAATGCTCATAACATGGGAGATGAATGATAAATGGAGAGCATGGTATCCCTCCTTTCCCATACAAGGATGATAATGAAAGAAAAGACAAAGAAAAACCTTCTCTTCCAAGAGATATTCTCTCTTCCCAAGGATATGACAACTCATACTAGGTATACACACACAAGTCAAATATTGACGAGGAAAACATGTAAGGAAGCATGTGCAAGAAAGGGTAGGACTTCCCAAAGGATAATGTCAATGTCAAATCACACAACCACCCCATTTTTGCTTCAACTCTTATGGTATCATGGTCCCCTCATTGCTTCTTCAAGAAACCTTTTTGTTGGATATTATATTAGATATATTTCTTATATTTCATGATTTTACATAAACATAAGAACACCATGAAAAAAATAACAACCACATCATAACCCTAGCATAATCCTAGCTCGCTACTGAGACTCATATGCATTAGCTAGTCATGCCCTTCCCTTGATCTCTACACCATGAATTTTTACAATGAATTTCATATTATTTGCAACATGAGATCATTATAACTCAACCCACATGGCTCAACTCCATCACATGACCTGATTATGCAATTAATACATGGTTTAACATTTTATATTCAAGGGATCAAAACCAAGGTATTACATAGGAGGAGAGCCATTAACTCACTATACATATTCGAAAAAAACTTCCAAGAATCCTTGAGTTCCATCACTTACCACTGATCTCAACTTATTGTCGAGGATTACGATCATAAAAAGGTTAACCAAGGTCATTACACCTCACCTTATGACAAAAAGTTATTGGTCATCCAAGGAGACATCCAATACTGAAAAGTTAGAACTCAAAACCCTAACATAATAAGAAAAAACCTCATATAAAGTAGTTTTTAAAATATTTCTAAATAAATTAAATAAAAATAGGTTAAGATCGAATCTAGAGAATCCCCTAAGAATAAAGGACACAAAAGGAAGTAAATATGCATATGACTTTAAAAGTGGAAGTAAATATACATATAAATTTAAAAGTAGAGAGATTGTGATTGTAAATAATTTAAATAGCGAGATTAGGATTGTGTTGGAAGCCAAATCACATTTTTCCACTGTCTTATAAGCTGCCTACACCAATGTTTTGCAAACATCGATTTTTCGTTGCAATTTTCAAATGAACGACACTTTTATTCTTTGCGCCTTTTTACAGACTTATTTTCATTTTGTTTTCACGACTGTAAGCGTGAAAACATTGGTCTTTCGAAGCTGCGTTAGGATCACTATGTGAACTATCATTATCTTTCTTGTCAGTATGCCTATTGCGTTTACATTTCATTTATCATCATGCAGTTTGCGAAAGCCCTTTCGATCTGTACTCATTGGACATTCTTGGGATGATTTTGTGACTTTGTCTCGCTAAGTTTGTAATGCATTGGCATATGGATTTATGTGTTTTGATCTATTTGATCATTGGTTTCATGAAAATATGTCAATGTTATGATTAAACCCTTGATATATTTCATTTGGTATGACACCTAGTTTCAAACATATTCGCACATTGGTTAAACTATTGATATCAGTTGATACATTGGCGCATGGTTAAATATTTGATTTTGGTTTCAAATTGAATAATTGATGGTTTAAAACTTTGGCACAACGTTGATTGCGCGTTGGTTTATACACTTACCATTTGATTCATTGGTCGGCCGAGTGACATGACTGTTGAGTTATGTTATAATGGGTAGAATAGCTATAAGCCGACGGTTGTACTTTGGCAATAACTATTATGCATGGCAAAGATAAAATCCACCACCTTCGCACGATGGCATTTATGCCTATCCCTTATTCATCGTTTACCTCTGTTAGCTTGGATAGCCCGACATGAATTTTACTCCTGTGTGTGCTATGACCAGAACCATGAACTTACCGTGTGCTCGGCTCCATGGCACCAGTCGTGCGAATCGAGCCAAATGGTATCCAAGCCTTGTTAATGTTCGACAATGCCCGGAAAGACTTGGAGGCTAATGGTTGGCTCACCTTCGTGCAGAGATTTGAGGGTTTTAACTTATTTGTGGCACAACAGTTCGCTATGACTTTCGATGGTTGTAGAGCCAAGGTGGGTGACATCCAGTTGGAAATCGATGAGGGATTTATCAGTTCTAATATAGGGTTACCTGCCACGGGTCAGCATTGGTTCAAAAATTTGAAAGTGCAAGAGGTTCCATGGCTGCTGCTATTTCTCTCGCGCAAAGTCACCTCTTGTGACAGAGGTATGCCCATATCTATGCTTAAACCATGATGGCACGACCTTTTGATGCTAGTCAAGCAGTTCGTGACCTATGAAGGTCGATACAGACTCATTTTTCTCTACCACCTGCGGTTGCTAATGAATTTTATAGGGTATCCATTGAACATGCCTTTCTACTTTCAACGCAGCTTATATAAAATGTTGAAAAGGTTTAAAAAGGAGAAGGCTGACAGTATCCTGTTCCACCATGGGCTTATTAAACTTATCATTGTTTATCACTTGAGTTTACATGGTGATAGCTGGAGATATTTCGTCACTCGAAATGGTTTCGATGACATGGACCCTATACAGGTTGACAAGCCTGTGGTGAATGAAACCAAGGTCCGACCACCCGTGCCCTTCCATATCCTATTGCCCGATCCTAAGACTTCGGTCGACCCTACTTTTGACTTACCATACATTGGAACTGTGAAGGCCGAGATTATTAAAAATCCTATAAGCAAGAGCCCAAGGCAAACCCTACTGCTAATGCCAAGGGTAAAAAGAATGCTCGGCTTATTTCAAGGATGGCTAGAAACAAACCTAAACCCACGATTGAGCAGAAGCCCATTGTCCTTAGTGAGGATTCGAACTCTGACATAGAACGTTTTATAGCCAATGAGTACCCTTACTCACAGGGTTTATGCCCCAAGCCACCTTATGATTTCATTTCAAATATCACCCCTTGCCTAAGGAATAACCCTAGCTACCCTGGTATCAAATTGCCTAATGAAACCCTCAACAATACGTCCAAACCCTCACCTTCTCTTACAAAACCCGCACAGTCGTCATGTGACCAATGTGACCTATGGTTAGAACAATACTACATTGATGTTTCCCTACTTCAATCGAAAATTCAATCGCTGGAAAGTCAAGTTGCAGTGTTGACCAGCCAAAGAGACCAACTCCAAACAACTAATAAGAAACAGAAGACAATTGGCTCCATCGTGTTCAAGAATGTTGAATCGGCCACAACCATTATCAACTCCAAATTGTTGTAATCCAGCCATACAGGTATGAATTTTGATATCATTTTAGTTTTGTGGATGATCAAGGTTAATATAATGATTTGAATTCTGTTTTCAAATACCTCTGTCTCTCATTCAAATGCTTCTGTCATTCGGTGTTCATCCTGTACATTTTTTTGATTTTCTAAAAATAAATGGAGTTTCGTTTTGATACATGATTTGATCATTCCCAGTTTAGTCATCGGTACATTTTTATCAAGATTTGATTGGTTTTCAATTGCATTTGATTTGATTGAGTTAACGAAACTCATGGTTTTCTCTCAATTGAATTCATTTTGCATCTACTCCGAACAGAAAGTTTTTCATGCTCAATTTAGAATATGATGATGTTTGGATTCGATTTTGTTATGGTTCATATGTTGCGATTGGAAAGCGATTTCAATAAGTTTGATTGTCACGATCTTGTGATATGTCATGTAATCTTCTCAGAACAGGAATACAACTCTGTTCTGTTTCAATTTGGAAGGAACTGCTCTGTTTCGTAGGAAAACAATGCTCTCAGTTAAACCTGTGCAAATGCGCCCGAATCGTGGAATGGTTTTGATTCGTAATGACTATATTATTACCTTTTCTGTTCGATTCACTCTTTTTCTGATTGGATTATCCCATATCTTGAGTTGGAAAAATTGTTTTATGAGCTAGATTCGTGTTTTAATTACTGCTCTATTTGATTTGCAAAACAAATTGATCAACATTCGTTATTTTTTTCTGATTATAATTCATTGTCAAATGAACGATTTTGATCAAAGACAATCGATCTTTTTTGCCCATAACAAATTACGAATTCTGTTACCGGTCAATCGATCCTGTTATGATATTATTTGAATTGATTTTCGCACCAGTTTGAATTGATCTATTCGTGGCATGAATCGTTTATTATGGCAATGCAGTTATAACGATTCGAAATTGATCTTGTCGAATTCATATCTCTTGTTGATAAGGTAGCATAACAATTGCTGGAGGTTTGTTTTGATTATGTTGAATTCGATTTGATATGAAACGATTGCATTACTGTTCCATATAATTTTGTCACCCGACTTTGTGGTAACAAACAAAACAGAGTACGCCTATCTCTGTAGTCTTTTAATTGATTTGGATCATGTTTGACTTCAAATGGTATAACAACTTCAAATTGAATGATTCTTTTTCAAATAGCTATTGGATGTTAATTGAATTTGATTTTTTAAAAAAGATTTTTAATCGATTTTGATGCTGATTCCGTGTCTTATTTAGACCAGCTACAGGATCGCAAGATTATGTAGCTAGTCTATAGGATCAGATTTTTATCATTTTGTTAATAAAGAATCCTTCTAACTTGTTCATTTTTGGCCCTTTTCAGGTAAATTCGAATTGAATGGGACATGTTGGATAGGCTAGGGGAATATTTGTGTATTTTAGTTTTACTTTAGATTCCTAGTTTAGTTAAACTTGGGATATCTTCCCAGATTTTATGTAAAYAGTTTGATAACTTCCACAGGGAGGTTTTACCCTGTGGAAAAACTTATAAATACTTATTATTTTTGTAATAAGGATCATCCTCACTTGTGGGAGAACCAGGACTATGGATTTCTAATACAAACTGAGACAGAAGTTGATGTTCTGCTACAACTTTCTCTTTCATAATATCAATCTTTTGTTTCATGTTTATGCATATCAATTTGCATTTGATTAGTGACTACTTTAGCTATCATACTCTTCTGCAGAATGATATGATTAAATTAATGTGATCCATTCCTGATTTATTTCACTAATTTAAAGAATACATCAATTACTTAGTTCATCTAATGAATGACAGATTTCTCTTCTTGATCAATTGAACTATTATGTATAGATCTTTGCACACAGGTTTATCTAACTGTGAAGATTTTATAAATTATAAGATTGTTGTCATTTTTATGTCTTGTTTGTCCTGTAATCAAACTTGTAGAGCATTGCAGCGTATCATTTATGAGAAGCTTCTGGATAATTTAGTACAGGTTTCCTCCCTCTGATCAACTAAGACAATCATCATACACAGGACAAATCTGGAGCATTCCTCCAGGTCAGTTTGTAATTTATTTTCATTAATTTGTTAGTATAATATTAGTATTTTAGTTAGATATATTTGTATCTTAGATTATTGGTTTAGTTTAGTTAGTTTTGTTTTATTTCTTGTTCATAAAATCATAAAATCAACAAAAAATATCTTTCTTTGTCTTAGGGTAGAATATAAATGAGTTTTTTCAGGTTTTATGTAAATCTGTAAATTGTCGATATTGTACATTTTGTGAATAAGTTATATTTCAGTTAGTAGTTAGATAGTTTATTAGTTAGAGTTAGTATAGCAGTAGTTAGTAGATTGTTTATATAGAATAGTTAGATTAGTTTAGTTTGTTTAATAATTAGTTTTAGTTAGATTAGTTTATTAGTTTGTTTTATTTTGTTTTTAGTTAGTTTAGTTAGTTTAGAATAGTTTTTCTTTTTGTTTTCTTAAGACCTTAGATCGGCTAATGGAGCCGCTAAACCCGTCAGGGTGGTTCATACCAAATGGCTTGGGTTATTAGACAACCCCGAACCAGTTCCACTCTCTCAGTTGATGGACGATCAATTTCGCCCGTCAACAAATGGCACTAGAAGGAGGGCCTGAACTTAATTAATGGCACGAGGTGGTCGCAAGACTCCTCCACCCCATAATCGATCACCTATAGTGACTAGAAGCCATTCAAACGATAATATCCCCCCTCAAACAACAACTACTTCAACCGACGATCCACATATCACAGTTGAGCCAGCAACCCCTAATCCTACAGGTGGTGACATATAAGAGATTGTCCGTCAATCTCTTATAAAAACACATAGTGCCTTAGCCCGTCTGAGGCAACCAAACCCTCCGTGGGGTCAACCTTTGGACTTCTCTGATATTAGAGAACAATTAGGAGACACTAACCTCATTTTGAATCCCATAGATCCAATCTTAAATCCTGCTGCAGGAGGATCTGGGATACCACCTTCACAACCTCCATCATCTCCTTCCTCTTCTGGAGGAGATTCCTCTGACGAAGGTGATTCCTCTTCTTAGCCTTCCACACCCACTACCCCAATGGCAAATCAAAACAACCCTACTAGACCCTGGCTTGATCAGGATGCCGTAGTTGTACCTGGAGCTCAACACCCTCTACCTAAACACCCAGAGAAGTGGCTTCCCAAGTTTGACCCTGACTCAAAATAGATCGCTGAAGATCACATTAGAAAGTTTATGTTAGCCATTAGACTCCATAATGTCGAACATGAAGACGTTGTATGTAGGTTGTTCCCTTATACCTTTGAGGGCAATGCATCCACATGGTACTTTCCCCAACAACCCCATACCATCGCGTCTTGGAAAAAGTTCGAGTCATGCTTTTTGGAAAAGTTCGGAGACGGTAAACCTCCAGAAGTCCTAGTCATGGACCTTTCTAGCTTAAGAATGAACCCAAAAGAAAAAGTTAAAGACTTTAATCAAAGATTATTAACACTTAAAAATTGAATCCCTGCAGATTCCATGCCTGCCGAGAGTCTTATAATAGCTTACTACACTAAAGCTTTACATCAAAGCATAGCTATTTGGGTTAAACGATCTAAGAAATCCACATTGTTGGAAGCCTTCGAGGAGGCCACCCAGATTGAAAAAGACATACTTAGTCTTAAAGACCCTTCTAGCAACGAAACAGAGACTAGTTTTTCTTCCAAAAAGAAGGTCGAAATTCTCCCCAGACCTACTCCAAACACAACCTGAAAGCTCGGATTTAGAAAACTTAACCAAAGTTGTTCAAAAACTGTCAAATCAAGTTATAGACTTAAAAAGGTCAACCGAAGAAGCTTCCTCAAGCAAAGGACCTTACAAACCCCTGTTTTGGAAGCCTTTTCCTACCAACCGACCTAATCCAACCACTGAAGGCCTTAATCTATAAAGTTTGCAATGCGCCCTTCAAACAATTCTAGAAGCCCAAGATAACTTGATGCCCCCTGAGATTCCTCAGGAGGTAGTTGAACAAGAGACAGTTCAAGAAGAAGATTCTTCTCCGAATATTTTTGGGCACTTCTCGGATATAATCTTTCAAGCTAACTTCGAGACAATCCATCCTTATAATACCAGGAGTAAGACCGCAAACAAATCTTCTACCGAAAACACTACAACTTCGCCTCCAAAGAAATCTAAACCAACTGAGAATAAACAAAGTAATGTGAACCCCAACTTAGATTATGATGTTGTTGAAGATCTTAAAAAGTTAAGGGCTAACATTTCTATTTATGAGTTATTGAAGTTTCCATTTCTGCTTCAAAAAATGTTGCAAAATATTTTAGATAAGGGCAAAAATGGTAATTCTAATGGTAACAAGGTTGTGCAAAACAAAGTCCCTCAGAAGACTTCCACTAAAAATAATCCTGATCCTCAAGATAAAGGAAGCCTTCCTGTAAGTAATGTAAATAATGTAGATAAAGTAGCTTTAGAAACAACGAGTAAAAATCCACAAGCTGCTACTTTTAGTACTCGCAAAAATGTACCTCCTTTCCTGTTAACTTTCGAGATTTTCAATAGAAACATGCATAATTGTATGGTGGACTCAGGGGCGTCATCCAATGTGATGCCATGGTCTGTCTTCCAGAAGATTAACGCTGAAGTAGAACCCTTGACTTTAAAAATCATACAACTTGATCAAACCAATGTTAAAGTTATAGGCGAACTAAAAAATGTGCTTATTATATTATCGTCTAACCCCAAGGTTCATTAGGTTATTGATATAATCGTTGTGGATATTACAAAAGTGTATGGTCTGTTTTTAAGCATGGACTGGTCGAAGAAGCTACATGGTTACTTCGCGACATACTGGTCTCACTTATGGCTTCCAGAGAATGACAAGCCCAACAAGATCAGGGTGAATCGTGAACGCTACGTTAAGTTCACGGTCACAGATTTGAACGATCCTAACGAACCATTCACACCTTTTGCTGATTCACCCGAAGTCCAAGGGATGGACACCTTCTTCGGCAATTTCATGGCCGAGGCTTCACCTATCATCAATCCAGAACAACAGTCCGAGATTGTAGCATATATGCAGCCAACAACTTCTATGCAACAGTCCCATGTGCCCGATGGAAATCAAATTTGGTATCGATATTTCGATGAGTCTAAGTCTAAAGAAGGAGCTGGTGCAGGTTGCATCATTATCGATCTGGAAGGTAACAAGACATTAATTGCATGTAGACTAGAATTTGAATGTACTAATAATACTTGTAACACCCTGTTTCCCCAAAATTTGTAATTAATCCTAATACAGGAATTACCATGCTAAAGCATGATGAAAATGTGAACGTATGATGTGAAGGGACCTTATGAAGAAGGTCAATAAATGTAAATAACATTATGAATTTATATTACAGAACTGCTGAGAGGGGATGTGCGGAAAAGAGACCACGATGGTGGTGGAGGGCACCTTGAAAAAGGGGCGTTAACTTCCGCCGAGAATTTAATACCGTATTTGGACTCCA
>ML778210.1:549168-580230 GCA_009831015.1 Picea engelmannii
CTGGGAGGCATCGAGATTTCACTCATCGGAGATTTTAGGAGTGTAGAACCGTTGCACAATGAAATCGCGATACACGATTTCCCGATCGAATCTGGACCGTCCATTATGCGTGACGCGTGTCAGGAGATCCGGAGGGGGATCGGAATATTTTCCATCGGGAAATCGGCATTCCCATGGACAAGTGCTCGGGGAAATCCAAGTGAAAACCTCGACAAGATCTAAGCCGTCCAAACAGTAGGGACACGTGTCGAGCATCCGGAGAGAATCGGGAGTCGAGATATCGCGAGTCCCGGGTATATGTGTTTTGTGTCATCGCAAATGCCAAAACCCCGATGGAAGGTTATACGACTACAGTCATATGGTAAGTGGTCACATGGACCATGGTATGACCAAGGGGGCTATCCAGTGTAAAGGCGCACCGAGAGCCCAGGGGACTTGTGCGCCATGACATGGAAAGGCGCCAAACCCTGACGACGATCAACAGATCATCAATTTTCTGCACATTGAAGAAACCTTTCAAGGCGCGGTGATAGATGAACACACGCACGACGAAAATTTGCACGATTTTACGGTAATACCTGATCCGAAAACTCCCGAAGCTTTGTCGGACATGGTAAATTCCATACCCAAATCTATAGTTAGATTAGAGAAGTTTTATGATTTTGAAGATAAATTTAAAAAGACGGTCAACTGTAAAACCAATAGTTCCTCGTTGTCTTATGAAAAAGTAAACTTAGGAACTAATGAAAATCCTTAGTGCATTAACTTAGGCTTGGGATGTTCTCGACAAGAAAAAGATGCATTCATTAAATTGTTCAAAGAATTTAAAGATGTCTTTGCATGGACGTATGATGATATTAAAACTTTCAATCCTAATATCATACAGCATGTCATCTCGATGAAGCCCCAAACCTTACCCTTCCAACAAAAACTGAGGAAAATGCACCCTAAACTGGAACCAAACGTTCAAAAAGAATTGAATAAGCTCCTTAATGCTAAAATAATTTTTCATGTTAGGCACACTCAATGGGTTTCTAACCTTGTCCTAGTTCGGAAGAAAAACAGGGAAATCCGACTCTGCGTAGATTTATGAAACCTCAATAGAGCGTCAGATAAAGACAATTATCCTGTCCCACCCATGGAACAGATCCTTCAACAGGTATCTAGTTCCGAGAGGCTATCCCTATTAGATGGTTTCTTTGGATACAACCAAGTCCTGATGTCTCCACCAGACCAACTCAAAACTACCTTCCGTACCCCGTGGGGCACTTATGCTTATCGTAAAATGCCCTTTGGATTGATTAATGCTGGTGCCACCTTTAAGAGAGAAATGGACATCGCTTTCCGAGGCTTAATCAATCAGTCCATCATAGTTTACTTAGATGATGTGACTGTATATTCTAAAAACAAAGATCATCATCTAGCTCACTTACGAGCCGTTCTACTGCGATGTCGTAAGTACGACATCTCCCTGAATCCTAAAAAGTCCATCTTTGTAGTAGAACAGGGTAAACTCTTAGGATTCATTGTGTCTAGCGAAGGAATGATTATTGACCCCGATAGGACTCAAGTCATCACAAAACTTCCCCCTCCTACATCCAAAAAATCCATGCAGTCTTTCTTAGGCCAGATTAACTTCGTGAGGAAATTCATCCCCAGTTTCTCCGAAATGGTCAGGCCTTTACATAATTTGATTAAGAAAGACACCCAATATCACTGGGGACCCATAGAAACTCAGGATTTCAATGCAATAAAGAAGGCCATAATAGACGCACCATCTCTCATGAGCCCTGACTTCTCTCCAGATTTTACACTCTATACCTTTGCTTCTGACCGTTCCTATTCCACCATCCTAACTCAGAAGAATGCCGAGAACCATGAAGTACCCATCGCCTTTATGAGATCTTATTTCAAAGGCACTGAACTTAACTATCCAATGGTTGATCGGCAAGCATACGCTGTTTTCAAAGCAGTCAAGCACTTCCGGTCCTATCTTTTGAAGTCAAGGACGAAAGTCATTGTCCCTTACCCAGCCGTGAGGAACTTGTTAGTGCAGAAGGAGTTAGGAGAAAAGAGAGCTAACTGGGTCACCTCCTTATAGGAGTATGACTTAGAAATCACCCCAGCTCAGATTGTGAGAGGCCAAGGATTATGTAAGTTAGTTGCTGATTCGGAGACATGACAACAAGAAGAAAGTGATACGTCTAACCTAGGACAATGCGATCAAAGTCTAATCTGTTGCACACAAAACCTTGTTAGTCCTTGGTACGACGATATTAGATTCTGTCTTGAACATGGATCAACAACTCGTCACTTAGATCCCCCTAAGAGAAGAGTGCTGAGGTTAAAGTCTGCCTCCTTTCATTTTATTAATGGTATCCTGTTTCATCAAAATGTTGACGGCGTACTAATGCGCTGCCTCGAAAAAGATGAAGCAGAAAAAGTCTTGCTAGAGTTGCACACAGGAGAAGCTAGCGGTCATTTTGGTGGTGACACCACTTCTCATAAAGTTCTAAGAGCCGGTTATTACTGGCCTACTCTTTCTATATATGCCCATGCCTTGTGTCGTAAATGTATCATCTGTCAGAAAGCATCGGGGCGGTTACAAAAACCAGCCTTTCCCTTGCAACCCGTTTCAGTAGATTCTCCTTTCTAGCAATGGGGCCTTGATATCATAGGTCCAATCAACCCTCCATCCTCGCAACAGCACAAGTTTATTGTGACATCCACGGATTACTTTACACGATGGTCTGAAGCTGCTGCATTAAGAACTGTCAACACCAGTCAGGTAATTGCCTTTCTAAATTCGAATATTATCACTCGTTTCGGTATCCCTGACTGTTTAGTCTTTGACAATGCTTCTTACTTTTCTTCTCTTGAGATGAGCGAGTTTTCTTTGGAAAAAATAATTAAATTGAAGTATTCTTCTAGTTACTACCCCTAGGGCAACGGATTGGCAGAATCAACAAACAAGAACTTGATTAAAATTATCAAGAGAACCGTGGTTGAAAATCACAAAAATTGGCACAATGCGCTATTGAACGCGCTGTGGGCTGATAGGGTAATGCTAAAAGCTATTGTAGGTAACTCCCCCTTTTTTCTCATTTATGGCAGAGAAGCAATTTTGTCACCTCACATTCTTCTTCCTTCGCTTCAGTTGTCACAGAAAGTTCAAGAAGAATATTGTCCCCCTTTAGAAAACCGAATTAACGCTTTGATGAAGCTAGAAGAGGTAAGAGCCCAAGCTAAACGTAAGTTAGATCAACATCAAAAATTGGTTAAAATCTGGTTCGATTCTAACTCTGCTTCTGATAGGAATTTTGAAGTAGGTGATCTCGTCTTAAAATGGGACAAACCGCATGAGGGAAAGGGAAAACACACAAAATTTCAAAACTTATGGCTTGGACCGTTTTTAATTGCTGAAAAGTTGGGTCCTAGTTCTTTCCAATTGCAGAATCTTGAAGGGTAGCTTGACACCTATCCGGTGAATGGCCAAGCCTTGAAAAGATACTTGGCTTGATAACAACCCTTGTATTTTATGTACATATCTTGATTTTTGTGTGCTTTTTCATTTGCCTTGTTGTTTTGATTTCTATTTGAATTTATCAGTTGGTGTTTTCTTTCAAATACACATACCTGTACACTGAACTATGCAGACCTAAGAAAATTCCTTCGCTGAAATAACTGCTAAGAGAATTTGTATAAACATCAATGGTATTTCTAAAATTTATATTTATGTTGGTTGTTTAAAATAAGATGGCTGATTTTGATCTCTGAGTAAAGTTCGTCATGATCATCCATTATCTTTTTATGCTGTCCCTATTCCGTAAAGGAATGACTCAGAGGATGTCTCCCTGCCTTAGGAAGTTGTTTTTGTAAATAAAACATCTCTGGATCTAAATTGAGGACAGTTCTAAAAAAAAAATTCTGATGAGGTCTAAATAAATATGAAAAATCATGATTTTCAGCGTCACCCCGCTCAGCTATATATCTATGAAAAACAAAATTATTAATAAGAGATGTGGGAAGTGCTTGTAAACCTGCCGGGATACTGAACAGGTCTGCTGCCAGTGAGTAAATGCATGCATGGCACCAAGACAACTTCGTCGGGGTACTGAACAGGCCCGCTGGCAGCGAAGCAATGTCGGGTATATGAAAATTCGTAAATAATAATCCTCTTAACATCCTTTATTCTGATCCATAACTTCTTGGCAGGATACATATGTCAGAGTGGGTTAAATGGCAACCCTAACGAGGCTATGGATGCCTGCTGGCAGTAGTGGCTATGCCAACATTATTGAAGATTTTATCTTTAATATCGTGACTTGATGATCTTAAGACTGTTATCGGTTTTCATCTTTTGAAACACTGCTGGAATAGTTGGTTAATGATGATGTTTATACTATTTTTTGGTTGTTGTTTTTGAGTTGAAATTATCTTTGCTATCCTAATCTGAATTTATTCTTTTTGGCAGAGATAACTGCTTCTACCAGTGTGTCGCCATTGTTGGCAGCCAAATCACATTTTTCGACTGCCTTATAAGCTGCCTACACCAATGTTTTGCAAACATCGATTTTTCGTCGCAATTTTCAAATAACGACACTTTTATTCTTTGCGCCTTTTTACACACTTATTTTCATTTTTTTTTCACGACTGTAAGTGTGAAAACATTGGTCTTTTGAAGCCACGTTAGGATCACTATGTGAACTGTCGTTATCTTTCTTGTCAGTATGCCTATTGTGTTTACATTTCGTTTATCGCTATGTAGCTTGCAAAAGCCCTTTCGATCTGTACTCATTGGACATTCTTGGGTTGATTTTGTGACTTTGTCTCACTAAGTTTGTAATGCATTGGCATATGGATTTATGTGTTTTGATCTATTTGATCATTGGTTTCATGAAAATATGTCAATGTTATGATTAAACCCTTGATATATTTCATTTGGTATGACACCTAGTTTCAAACATATTCGCACATTGGTTAAACTATTGATATCAGTTGATACATTGGCGCATGGTTAAATATTTGATTTTGGTTTCAAATTAAATAATTGATGGTTTAAAACTTTGGCACAACGTTGATTGCGCGTTGGTTTATACACTTACCATTTGATTCATTGGTCGGCCGAGTGACATGACTGTTGAGTTATGTTATAATGGGTAGAATAGCTATAAGCCAGCAGTTGTACTTTGGCAATAACTATTATGCATGGCAGAGATAAAATCCACCACCTTTGCACGATGGAATTTATGCCTATCCCTTATTCACCGTTTACCTCTGTTAGCTTGGATATCCCGGCATGCATTTTACTCCTGTGTGTGCTATGAACCAAACCCTGAACTTACCGTGTGCTCGGCTCCATGGCACCAGTCGTGCGAATCGAGCCAAATGGTAGCCAAGCCTTGTTAATGTTCGACAATTCCCGGAAAGACTTGGAGGCTAACGGCTGGCTCACCTTCGTGCAAAGATTTGAGGGTTTTAACTTATTTGTGGCACAACATTTTTCTATGACTTTCGATGGCTGTAGAGCCAAGGTGGGTGACATCCAGTTGGAAATCGATGAGGGATTTATCAGTTCTGCTACAGGGTTACCTGCCACGGGTCAACGTTGATTCAAAAATTTGAAAGTGCAAGAGGTTCCATGGCCGCTGCTGTTTCTCTCGCGCAAAGTCACCTCTTGTGACAGAGGTATGCCCATATCTATGCTTAAACCACGATGACATGACCTTTTGATGCTAGTCAAGCAGTTCGTGACCTCTGAAGGTCGATACAGACTCGTTTTTCTCTACCACCTGCGGTTGCTAATGAATTTTATAGGGTATCCGTTGAACATGCCTTTCTACTTTCAACGCAACTTATATAAAATGTCGAAAAGGTTTAGAAAGGAGAAGGCTGACAGTATCCTGTTCCACCATGGGCTTATTAAACTTATCATTGTTTATCACTTGAGTTTACATGGTGATAGCTGGAGATCTTTCGTCACTCGAAATGGTTTCGATGACACGGACCCTATACAGGTTGACAAGCCTGTGGTGAATGAAACCAAGGTCGGGCCACCCGTGCCCTTCCATATCCTATTGCCCGCTCCTAAGCCTTCGGTCGACCCTGCTTTTGACTTACCAGACATTGGAACTGTGAAGGCCGAGACTATTAAAAATCCTATAAGCAAGATCCCAAGGAAAACCCTACTGCTAATGCCAAGGGTAAAAATAACACTCGACTTATTTCAAGGATGGCTAGAAACAAACCTAAACCCATGATTGAGCAGAAGCCCATTATCCTTAGTGAGGATTTAGACTCTGACATAGAATGTTTTCTAGCTAATGAGTACCCTTACTCACAGGGTTTATGGCCCAAGCCACCTTATGATTTCGTTTCGAATCTTCCCCCTTGCCTAAGGAATAACCCTAGCTACCCTGGTATCAAATTTCCTAACGAAACCCTCAACAATACATCCAAACCCTCGCCTGCTCTTACAAAACCCACACAACCGTCATGTGACCAATGTGACCTATGGTTAGAACAATACTACATTGACGTTCCCCTACTTCAATCGAAAATTCAATCGCTGGAAAGTCAAGTTGCAGTGTTGACCATCCAAAGAGACCAACTCCAAACAACTAATAAGAAACATAAGACAACTGGCTCCATCGTGTTCAAGAATGTTGAATCGGCCACAACCATTATCAACTCCAAATTGTCGTAATCCAGCCATACAAGTATGAATTTTGATATCGTTTTAGTTTTGTGGATGATCAAGGTTAATATAATTATTTGAATTCTGTTTTCAAATAACTCTGTCTCTCATTCAAATGCTTCTGTCATTCGGTGTTCATCCTATACATTGTTTCGATTTGCTAAAAATAAATGGAGTTTCGTTTTGATACATGATTTGATCATTCCCAGTTTAGTCGCCGGTAGATTTTTATCAAGATTTGATTGGTTTTCGATTGGATTTGATTTGATTGAGTTAACGAAACTCATGGTTTGCTCTCAATTGAATTTGTTTTGCATCTACTCCGAACAGGAAGTTTTTCATGCTCAATTTAGAATATGATCATGTTTGGATTCGATTTTGTTATGGTTCATATGCTGCTATTGGAAAGCGATTTCAATAAGTTTGATTGTCACGATCTTGTGATATGTCATGTAATCTTCTCAGAACAGGAATACAACTCTGTTCTGTTTCAATTTGGAAGGAACTGCTCTGTTTCGTAGGAAAACAATGCTCTCAGTTAAGCCTGTGCAAATGCACCTGAATCGTGGAATGGTTTTGATTCGTAATGACTATATTAAAACCTTTTCTGTTCGATTCACTCTTTTTCTGATTGGATTATCCCATATCTTGAGTTGGCAAGATTGTTTTATGAGCTGGATTCATGTTTTAATTACTGCTCTGTTTGATTTGTAAAACAAATTGATCAACATTCGTTATTTTTTTCCGATTATAATTCATTGTCAAATAAACGATTTTGATCAAAGACAATCGATCTTGTTTGCCCATAACAAATTACAAATTCTGTTACCGGTCAATCGATCCTGTTATGATTTTATTTGAATTGATTTTCGCGCCAGTTTGAATTGATCTATTCATGGCATGAATCGTTTATTATGTCAATGCAGTTATAACAATTTGAAATTGATCTTGTCGAATTCATATCTCCTATTCATAAGGCAGCATAACAATTGCTGGCGGTTTGTTTTGATTATGTTGAATTCGATTTGATATGAAACGATTGCATTATTGTTCCATATAATTTTGTCACCCGACTTTGTGGTAACAAACAAAACAATGTACGCCTATCTCTGTAGTCTTTTAATTGATTTGGATCATGTTTGACTTCGAATGGTATAACAACTTCAAATTGAATGATTTGTTTTCAAATAGCTATTGGATGTTAATTGAATTTGATTTTTTAAAAAAGTTTTTTAATCGATTTTGATGCTGATTCTGTGTCTTATTTAGATCAGCTATAGAATCGCAAGATTCTGTAGCTAGTCTATAGGATTATATTTTTATCATTTTGTTATTAAAGAATCCTTCTAACTTGTTCATTTTTGGCCCTTTTCAGGTAAATTCAAATTGAATGGGACATGTTGGATAGGCTAGGGGAATATTTGTGTATTTTAGTTTTACTTTAGATTCCTAGTTTAGTTAAACTTGGGATATCTTCCCAGATTTTATGTAAACAGTTTGATAACTTCCACAGGGAGGTTTTACCCTGTGGAAAAACTTATAAATACTTATTATTTTTGTAATAAGGATCATCCTCACTTGTGGGAGAACCATGATTATGGATTTCTAATACAAACTGAGACAGAAGTTGATGTTCTGCTACAACTTTCGCTTTCATAATATCAATCTTTTGTTTCATGTTTATGCATATCAATTTGCATTTGATTAGTGACTACTTTAGCTATCATAGTCTTTTGCAGAATGATATGATTGAATTAATGTGATCCATTCCTGATTTCTTTCACTAATTTAAAGAATACAACAATTACTTAGTTGAGCTAATGAATGACAGATTTCTCTTCTTCATCAATTGAACTATTATGTATAGATCTTTGCACATAGGTTTATATAACTGTGAAGATTTTATAAATTATAAGATTGTTGTCATTTTTATGTCTTGTTTGTCTTGTAATCAAACTTGTAGAGCATTGTAGTGTATCGTTTACGAGAAGCTCCTGGATAATTCAGTACGGGTTTCCTCCCTCTGATCAACTAAGACAATCATCATACACAGGACAAATCTGGAGCATTCCTCCAGGTCAGTTTGTAATTTATTTTCATTAATTTGTTAGTATAATATTAGTATTTTAGTAAGATATATTTGTATCTTAGATTATTGGTTTAGTTTAGTTAGTTTTGTTTTATTTCTTGTTCATAAAATCATAAAATCAACAAAAAATATCTTTCTCTGTCTTAGGGCAGAATATAAATGAGTTTTTTTAGGTTTTATTTAAATCTGTAAATTGTTGATATTGTACATTTTGTGAATAAGTTATATTTCAGTTTGTAGTTAGATAGTTTATTAGTTAGAGTTAGTATAGCAGTAGTTAGTAGATTGTATATATAGAATAGTTAGATTAGTTTAGTTTGTTTAATAGTTAGTTTTAGTTAGATTAGTTTATTAGTTTGTTTTATTTTGTTTTTAGTTAGTTTAGTTAGTTTAGAATAGTTTTTCTTTTTGTTTTCTTAGGACCTTAGATCGGCTAACGGAGCCGCTAAACTTGTCAGGGTGGTTCATCCCAAACGGCTTGGGTTATTAGACAACCCCGGACCGGTTCCACTCTCTCAGTTGACGGACGGTCAATTTCGCCCGTCAACAGATTGCAAACAAGAGTTGCATAGCAATGCAGTCCCTGCCGAGTTAGTTGGAAAATACATGTTGAAAAATGAAACTTAATATAACTAAATGCACAAGTAATAAATAGTTTTTGTCAAAAGATAATAATTAAATAATACATATAATAAAGAAAAATAGCATTAATGTTTATTATCAAATTATCAAATAGCATAAATAACATTAATGTTTATTATCAATTTTTATTCTTAGTAAATTATTCTTAGTTTATTATCAAATAATTTTA
Source organism: Picea engelmannii (assembly GCA_009831015.1). NCBI lineage: Eukaryota > Viridiplantae > Streptophyta > Pinopsida > Pinales > Pinaceae > Picea > Picea engelmannii. The sequence goes on from ML778210.1 coordinate 558,766, forward strand.
ATTAAAGTATAATGTAATATTTTTTTATAAATATATTAAAGTTATCAAAAAATTTCTATATTAAATTAAATATTATAAATTAATTTTAAATTTTAAAACATAAAATTTTATTTAATTATTGATTGATATTTTTTATAAGATTAATTATTGTTTGGTCAGTGTATCCATCCAGTCTGCTCAGAATAGGTAACAACTGGCAAAATGGACAGGAAGCCAACAACCAAGTACACATGTTAGCGGGTCGACATGAGGACAAATGGTTAAGTCCATGGATGAGAAGATTAATTAATGATGGCGGTGGAGTGGAGACCAGGAATGCTAGTCTGAAGTATGGTGGATTATTTAACAATGTCACCGCATTTATAATAATATTTATAATATTTACATATCATATATTTATAATATTTCCCATTTGGATAAGAAGATCCATATTGGGATAGGAAGATCCATAGTGGGAAACGCACTTTATTGTGGTGGTGTGGTAAGTCTTTCATATATGTTAGATTTGACTTTTAATAACTATCATGTAGACAAGGAATACTTATACAACCAATTAGAATCTCTTGTATAGATATATGAATATTAATATTATTTCTTTAGTGCTAAATAAAAGAATAGTTTAAAAGCAGATGGTACTTATAACAAAGTTTATTGATTATGTAATTAATTTCAAATATTGAAATACATGAAGGCAACAATAAGACTTGAAATATATTAGCCAATTAGAGATGAAAAAAAAAATATTTTCATTTTATCAAAAAATATATATTTGTTTTCATAAGTTAAACATTATAGTCACATACAAATTTAAAATAAAAGACAAATTAATGTCAAATCAATAACAAACTCATTGCTATAGTCCTAGGCCTTTGGTAGGGACTAATAAGAATATATTGAAAAAATGACATATAAACTAGAAATTTAATCTGGTGGAAAACATGAGAGTGTTAAAGTAGAGTAAGATGATGTAGAAGCACACTGAAAGGAGGGATTGGGTGATTAGGAATTACTTTAGTAGGATTAAATTTGGATTGAGGAAGGGAAGAGGTGCAAGGTATAAAAGGTAAAGTAAAAAATAAAAGGAGAGTGGGAGAAAAGGAAGGAATAGGGGTTCTCCGAAGGAGGACACCAAAGTGTGAAGGAGCACACCAAAGTATGAGTAGGACTCACACCAAAGTATGAGAAGGGGGAAATGATAAATATGAAGCAATAGAGGGTTCATGTGGGATTAAGGAAAGAAAATGAAATAATATCCTTAGAAAGGATGTGATATTAGTATGTCGAAGTATGAAGTTATGAAATGATTTTAAGGAAGTGGAGGTGATTTAGAATAGGATGTTAGTTTTGTTATGAGAACGGGGAAATGATAAATAGGAAACAATAGAGGTTTCATGTGGGATTAGGGAAAGAAAATGAAATAATATCCTTAGAAAGGATGTGATATTAGTATGTCGAAGTATGAAGTTATGAAATGATTTTAAGGAAGTGGAGGTGATTTAGAATAGGATGTTAGTTTTGTTATGAGAAGGGGGAAATGATAAATAGGAAGCAATAGAGGGTTCATGTGGGATTAGGGAAATAAAATGAAATAATATCCTTAAGAAAGGATGTGATATTAGTATGTCGAAGTATGAAGTTATGAAATGATTTTAAGGAAGTGGAGGTGATTTAGAATAGGATGTTAGTTTTGTTAAAGTTTATATGTTTTTTTACGATTAATGTATTTTTTTTTATTTGTTTAAATATTTGTTAGCTATATACTTGGTGCACATCCATTTATTCATTTATTTGTAACATTATTTTATGTCATTCAATTTTCTTGATGATTGTGTAAAGAATTCACTTAAAACATTAAACTTAATTTTATTTTTTTTAATTACTTTCAAAATTTTCATAAATAATATGTTTAATTACAAAAAAATACATTTTAAATTAAATTGTATATTTTTTTAATAATGAAAAAATGTTATATATATATATAGTGAATTAGAGGAATCAATAATGATGATGATATCGTACTTGTGTGATACATGGTTGAATCTCATCGGCTGTCACTATAATCTCTAGGGAGAATCACACGGCTCACACGCACGACCTCCAGTTAAGTCAAAACTTAAACTCGTGACCTGCTTAACAACACATACTCCTTAACAACACGTCCATTGACCACTAGACCGAACCCTACAAACATATATATATATATATATATATATATATATATATATATATATATATATATATATATATATATTATAATTAATATGAAAATTATAAAAATTACCATAAAATTTGTATAGTTCAGAAAAGCTCACACCTCCTAATACTAGGTGATTTCTTATTCACATTTCAACCTCTATACATGGAAAATATGAGCTATCCCACACTATGGGAACAAATAAATCATAAACCATAAGAGCTAGAATTTAGTAGAACTAAAGAATTTGAGTTATTCCTAAGAAAATAATAAAATAGTTTTTATTTTTGGAGCTTTATCAATTTGGAACCTACCCAGAAAGAAAACAATTATAATATATAAAGCTAAAGATGGGCCCTTTCACAATTTGTGGGAGGGGTTGAATTCAATAAAACTAAGGAATTTTAGATATGTATAAGAATAAGAATAAAAGAAAAAATTACAAAATATAAAGTTAAAGATGGGCCCTTTAACAATTTGTGGGAGGGGTTGAATTCAATAAAAAAAAACTTGAGATATGTATAAGAATAAGAATAAAAGAAAAAAATTTATAAGGTTAATATAAGATTTATTTACTTTTGAAACCTAAGAATAATAATTTTTTTTTTGTAAGTGAGTTGAGATTCTATATTACTAAGAAAATTATGGTACAAAAAGGAAAAGAGGGGTATCCCCTGATCTGCCAAAAAGGAAACCAGATCAGGGATCCCAAAGTTGCGTTGTCTACATAAGTGAGGAGAGGGTTGGGCTGCCACCCGAGGAAACTGACCCAATCTCCGAAAATTCGTTTAAAAAACCTATACCCTAAGATATACATAAAACCAAGAACGGATAACAGGGGTTGCTCATACACTGATAAAAAAAATGACCATGGGTTGAGGCTGCGCTAGTCCAAGAGGATTGGATGGATTTCATATCCTTCTTTTCTTGCCTCGTTCTCCTTTTTCTGCTCCACCGTACACATCTTTCTGATGCAGGCTGGTGTTCTGCATCGGTATGCTGGAGTGATGTCCATGTGGTGGACATAGCGGAGGTAGAGGTGGAATTGTCCAGCTATTCATTCCATTTTTTCATTTTGGTTCCTCTGGTCCTTTTCTATTCTTCTTGCGCTGGCCTCCAGGTTGCTGAGGCAGCTCAAATTTTTTGTGAGCTCCTTCTTGTGGCCACGGTTTTCCACCCTATTGGTCTTGTTCTTGTCATCTCTCATCTTACTTATCAACATTTTTGTGTGCCAAGCTTCCTCCACCATTTTGTTGTAGAGGGTTGTCTTGGGCTATGTGGCCCCTAGGTCCCTTATTCCATTTGCTTCTTGGATGAGTTCCACCCAGGATTTTCCCTGGTGCTTGGTGTTGAATTCTTTCTCCCACCTATCAATGACCACGCTACCCTTAGGATTGATCTGCTCATGAAAGGTGCCTTTGGCCTCTCTAGCCGCATGCTCCATCCTAGTGATCTTCCAGGGGCTCATTGGAAGTTCCTCCCCCTGGGGCCCCCTCTTACTCTGGGTATTATTCATTCTTACCATCTCTGCTTGAATGCAGTGGATTTTGTCTTGACTTCGTCCTCCGCTTCTATTCGCCCCTTCCTAGTCTCTACAATTACTGCTCACTGGCAAGGATGATTTTAAGGATGAAAAATTATTTTAAAATGTAGAAACCTTGGTGAATCTTGCTAATCCTTCATATGCCAACTATAAATTTTTGGAGATATTTTTGTAAAAATATTCAAATTTATAAGGATTTTATATAATTTTTATAATTTTTTTGCAATTTTTAAGGTAAAATAATTTTATCCTATAGAATTTGGGAGAATCATTTTTAAAATAGCGAATCTCATTTTTGGAAAAACCATGGAAAATTAGCCCATGAGCGAAATTTAGCCCCTAAAATCATCCTTTCGAGTCGCTGGTCTATAGCTATCCTTGATGCTTCTTCTTTTAAGGGTTTTCCCCAGATGCGATCTTATCCTGCTAATCATGGGTCTCCCATAAAGGCGTACCTTTTGGTCCTTTTTCACTGTTTTAGAGTGTGTGTTCTTGGGAACCTTGCCGTTGTCGCTGCGCTAATCCTTTGCCTTCCACGCTCTATGCCAATCATTTCCTCCAACTGTATCTATGTGGGGATGAGGTGTACCCATTCCTACCCACGGGCTATCCTTTTGATAGTTGTCCTTTGTCGTCTGTGGATTAACCTTTTTTCTCTCCCATAGACAACCCCTGTACTTCATTCTATTGACAGGACCGTGGTGTCATACCTCCTCTTGTGGTGTGACCGTGATATGCATTGTAACTCGTGTTTACATGGTGGCCTATTGGATTCTGCCTGGATCCTACTTACCCTTCAATTAATTCTGCACCTTCATCCTCGATGTGGTCATCCGTACTTCGACTGTCATCCTAGTCCTTTGCCGCTAGTTGGGTACAGTCTGTCCGAAATTGGCCATTCGGGATGTTACTCCATGTGGAATCTAGTTTTGATCCTTCCTTGTCGACCCCTTCGTTAGCGATTCTATCCACTAGTCCATTTGCTAACCTTCAGACCCAACCCAACTACACTATGATCCCTGTTTGCAAATGCTCCTGAATTGTTTGCAGGGAGTAAGCCAAGCGCCAGTGCCTCTGAATTTTTCCCACTCTAGTGCAATTTTGGAGTTTCCTTATAGTGTTGATGACCAACATGGAATCTCCTTCCACTATGACGTTGGTCATCCCTTCCTGGTGTAGTATCTCAAGGCCGGTCTCCAAGGATCCAAATTCCGCAGCGTTGTTGGTTGAGTTCCCCAGACTCCCAGTGTATAGCCGAATAAGTTTTCCTTGACTGTCCCTGATTACTCCCCCCGTACCTGTCCGTCCTAGGTTACCTTTTGACTCCCCATCGAAATTTATCTTGAGGGATCCCTCTAGTGGTGGTTTCTAGTTTCCCTCACCTACTTGTAGTTGCGGAAACCTTCTTACCTGATTGGGGTTGCGTCCTTCTTTCAGTTGAAAAGGCTCTAGAATTATGAGATCCCGGTCTGTGAGTTGCGCTCCTCCTATTTGGCTGTTATGGCTATGTACCGTTTCTATTGTCATGGATATTATTTTTTCCTTGATCTTTCCTGCCGTCCATCTTTGGTTCTTGAAGATGCACCGGTTCTGTTCCTTCCATATTGCCCAAATTATCATGCCAGGAATGAGGGTCCAATAGAGATTCACCTCTTCGTTTTTGCTGTAATTTTCCTTCCATGTGTTTATAGTTGCGGAAATATTACCTCTGATCCTATTAAACTGTCGAAAGATGTCTGTTTCCCAGTCCTAGACTTTTGCTGCATAGGGACATTCATCCAGGAGATGGTTCATTGTTTCCTCCTTTTCTTCACATAGGTGACATCTTGAAGGGCCTATGAAACCTCTCTTCTTTAGGTAAACCTGAGAATAATCATAATACAAAAGTGAAAAACTATTAAATTTTCAAGTGAAATTTAAATATTATAAGGTCAACTTCTGGTAAATAATAACTCAATAATGATTGAGTTTATTTTTATTTTTATTGGGAAAAAAATCATAGTTCATTATATTAATAAACCACATTGTATATAGTTTTCAAGTATTTTTTCCAGGTAAGTATATTTGTTGCAAACTATCAACTATTCCTTCTTATGCATACAAAATACCATATAAACAACTCATCTATGAGCATATCAGTGAACTCTAGAAATGATTCTCGAGTCTATGATAAATTATCTTGTATAACTAAACAAGATATATACAACAACATAAGTTGATTATATATGTGGACCTAAAAAAACTTGTAAATATTAAAATAATCATATGTTAAAAGGTCTAGGATCAAATTCCTGAAGGATATCTCCTATTTTTTCCCATCACTGCCATGTGCCCTTAGTAAGCTGCAAACCCGTCTTGGATAGAGCATCAACTACATGATTCCTTTCCTGGTAGATGTATGCAAAATTGATATGGCTGAAGAGACTCAAAAGATGAGTCTCAAAAAGCTATTTTTTGGTGGCCTTTTCAGTCTAAACCAATCTATGATGAGTTTTGAATCACCAAAAATTTGGAGATTCTGAACTCCTTTATCCCGAGCAACCATGATAAGCATCTTAAGAGATAATATTTTATCTTTGTTGTTGGAGATATTTCCAAGACCAACAACATATTTGAGCCAATGGTGCTCATCTAGATATAGAATACCACTCGCCCCTCCAACATTGTTTTTGGAAGCACCATCGAAATATGACCAACATATGACATGATCGATCTCTTCCATACTGATGTGCCTAGGCCTATCTATTTCAACCACCTGTGGAAAGGATCTGAGGAGGGCCATTCCCTTTGTGGCCATATATCTAACCGAGAGATATATGTCCTGGAAAATTGCAAGGTTCCGAGTTTTCCAAACACCATGTATGAAAATGGCTGGGAGGGCTTGGAACTCCTCAAATGTGCCCGAGTTGTGCTAGTCTATGAAATCCTCTTCAATGGAGGCTCCCTGCCATAAAAAAATGATGTTATATGTGTTAGAGGAAAGATCCCACATATCTCTTATATAAGATAAATGCACAAAAATATGATCACATTCGTCTAGAAAACCTTTACATAGAGGGAATATACTAGGTCCCTGCTAGAAAAGAGAGAGATTATTTTCCCATGTGGGGACCTTGTGGGACATGACTAGCCAAAATAATAAATGGATTTTCATCGAGAAATTGAGTTTCCATGAGAGATAATTCTAGTCAGGGGGATCCAAGTGATCTTCCTCCTCTCTAATGACTGTATAGCCCAAACTAGGTGAATAAGAACCACCCTTTTCATTCTGGGTCCATATAAGGGAGTCCGGCTTATGAGAGATGTGGATATGACTGTGTCGAAGAGAAGTGATGTATGATAATCATAAGCCCGAATCATCTCCATGAAAACCAAGCATATCTGCATGATACCAGACTTGGTTATTAGCTATAGAAGAAATAGGGTCCTATATATGTGCCAGAAAATAAAATCCTCTATCATACAAATGGGCTATCATATGGGGCAGGAGGATATAGAGGCCATCAAAACCAATCCAGGGATCTTTTCCTATGAAAAATTTATGACCTTAATCGATATTCCAGGCTAGCCATTCTCCAATAATATAGAAAGCTGAGAGCAGTGCATGCCACATATGGGATATATTCATGGATTCTTTGTTTCAGTTATGAATCCATTCCACTACAAAAAGTGGGTGTATATACTTATGTGTAACAACTTTTGTCCATAGGCCCTCATCAATAATAATCCTCCATGATACTCTGGAAACTAAATCTTGGGTGAATGAATGTAAGTCCTTATAAACCCAACCCCCCAATGCTTTGGGAAGAACAAGTTTGTCCCAGTGGATCCAATTAAAAGTGGAACCCGATTCGTTATTATTCCATAGGAAATTGTTGCATAATTTGCTGATCAAATTAAGAACACCTTTAGGCACATAAGGAATAGACAACCAAAAAACTAGGATGGCTTGGAGGATGGATTTAATTAGAGTATGATGACCACCCCTGGATAGCCAGTGATTGCACCACAAATTGAGCTTCTTTTATAAAGTTTCCACCAACCACATCCAGTCCCTGATAGAATAAGAATTTGGTTTTAAAATAAAACCAAGATATTTTAATCTCACTTCTATGTCCACCACTGGAAAGTCAAATTGAGAGGAGATCCATTCTTGTTGATACCTCGATATATTAAGGTGGGATATGGATGATTTTAGAGCATTGAATATCATACCTTCACCCTCAACAAATCTATTTAGAAAGGATTTCATCTTAATGATATCTCTATGTGAACCATTCACAAATAGGAGGATGTCGTCTACAAACAATAAGTGGGATATATATAGCCGACCTCCCATGTGAATCCTTTGAAAATGAACCCCATCTTTTGCCTAATTTATAATATGACTTAGTCCTTCGAAAACTAGAAGAAATAATAAAGGTGCAAGGGGGCAACCCTGTTTGAGCCCCCTGCTGGGCTGAAAGAAACTAGAAGTTGCTCCATTTATAAGGATGGAAAAGGAAACTAATTGCATAGTGGACATGATATAGTTAACAATATGTAAGTGGAAACCCATTTGTAGAAGTACTAACCTCATGTACATCCATTTGACGAGATCATATGCTTTCGATATGTCCACTTTGATGATGGAAGCTAGATATTTGTGAGTCTTGGCTATGTGTAACACTTCTTTCACTATGCCAATAGCATCATGGATCTGACGATCCAATAGAAAGGAAAATTTTTCTTTTGTAATTTCATCTGATAGGATGCTTTTGATGTGGATAACAATGACCTTTGCTATAATCTTATATATGCAATTACATAAGGATATCAAACATAAATCGTTCATGCTTCTTGGTGATGCCAACTTTGAAATACAAGTAATAAAAGGTTGTGAATGCTAGCCCTTACTTCTTCCACAACACCAGTAATATTGCATTTTAAGAGATCAATGTGTTGGTTGTGGAGCCTGATTATCTTCCTGATTTAGAGGTACTTGCTTTCAGCCGTGTTTATACCCCATGAAGACTTTACACCCCAGAATAATGTACACTCTTCCACCCGAGGGAGTGTAGAGGGGGATTACCCCCTCCACGGAGTTCGGGGGGGCTATCCCCTCAACTGGGGGGTCTGGGGGCAAGAGGGCCCCTGGTGGGGGTTCGGAGATGAATCCCCTGAAGGAAAAATTGCCTTGTAAAAGTATATTGTAATTTCATTGTAAATCTTGACCGTTCATTATAAGGTCGTAGATCTAATGGTAGAAATTATGTTAGGGTTTTTTTCCCTAGAAGGAAACCCTCTGTTATGAGGGAAATGTATTGCGGCTATGCATTATGGAGAATATTGTATTCTGAAATAGGAGATTGTGAGAGGAAGAAGAGGAAGTTACAACGAGTTTATTGTAGGTTATATCCCTTGATTTGCTGGATAATAATAAAGGAAGGACCTGGCAATTTCTCTGATGGACGTAGCCCACACTAGGTGAACCACATAAATCCATGTCTCTATTGTATTGTGTATCTTCTGTGTTTTTTTCCATATTTTATTTTATTTTATTGCTCCACGGTCCTGTTTTTCTAACACAATGAACTCGTTATATAATTCAATAGGAAATCCATCCAAACTAGGGATTTTATCTTGTTACATAGATGTAATAGCTTCATCTACCTCTGCTTCACTAAAAACCTCTTGAAGATATAGATTATGTTCATTGGTCACATAACATTGGAAGATATTGATAATATTGATGAGTTGATCCATCGATACCTGATTATCATTGTGGAAAACATTTTGGAAATTCTCAACATTGAGTGTTATAACCCTAATTTGCACTAGACACACTTACCTGGCATCAAGCCATCTCAGATTCCTTCTTTTCAAAAAAACTGCTGAACAACTCTTCTTAAAAACCCCTTTTATAAAGGCCCACACACCTTGCTCCATTACTGCACGTGTGTACACGCTAGCCGACCCAAGACAGCTCGCATGTACCTACAAAATCATGAAAAAAGGGAAGTTGTTGATAGAACACACAACTTTGAGTGAGTTAACTAAACCTTTTGACCATGCATGGCCGAGGGTTCAACCAAATACCTAGCTTCTTCTAGCCTATAAAAGAAGGGTTAGGGGTCCCATTTGAAGGAGGAGAATCATAGTAAAGAAACTATACTTGATTGAGCATTCCCTTTGTCCCAACCTTTAGCCATCCTTGTGTAAAGAGAAGTATAGAGCAAAGCAGTTGGAAGACAGTGGAAGAAGAGCCTAGGACCAAGATCGAGGAGAAGTAGCTGACTTTATCATTGTAAGGTATCATTGTGAAGTTAATAAAAAAATTGTTTTTCCCGTCCTGCCATATGAGATTGTTATTATTGGAATATTGATTGTATGATTGATTAAATATCTAACCCGTTAGTTCATAGATCAAATGCATGTGGAGTTCTTTATTTGTCTTTAGTGAATGCAGGTCATCACTAGGAGGAGAGTTGCAGTCAAAGAACGACCAAGCGCGAAAAGGGATCGACATCAAACACAAAGAATAAGGTACGTCAACTTAATCTCTTGAGCCTTGTATTTACATATGAGTAATGGGGGTCTAGGCATGGGATGATGGTAAAAAGTAAGAATCTTTAGGTCATTTTTGCATGCATGATAAAACCCTTAGTGCTAGTCCGTAGGAGGGATTTCCCACCCACAACACTGAGTTCCTTGAGATTACTATGCCCATTGATTGTGTCTCCACGATCATTTTGTAGATGAGTGATAGTATTCAGGTGGTGCCTATGCCTTACAAAGTTACACAATAACTTTGTATTTTCATCCCCCTATTTGAGACAAATGGCTTTTCTCTTGAGACGCTAGGTGGCTTCCCTCAAAATATCTCTTTTCTTGGTTTCTAGCTGAGAGAGGTTTGCACTGTGAGCCCGAGTTTCACAACCCGCTAGATATGCCCCATGGAAATTGGAAATGTCCCATTCAATCTGTGAAAGAGAGGAATCCTATGCCTTCCAGTGGTCCAAGGCCCATGGCAAAGAGAATGTATTAATGCATTTAATATTTTCATGGAATTGTAGACATGTAGATACATTATTGGTTTCGTCAAAAAGTTGCCATTGAGTCTTTACCATCTGTACATAATCTTCATGGTCAAGCCAACAAGTATTAAATTGAAATGGAATCGGAGGTTTGGCTTTGGCAAAACTTGCGTCGGGAATAATTGGGAAATGTCCCGAGTCCCCTCCCGACCTAGTCCATTGTCAGATGTTGTCTGTAGTATTCAGTATGCCCTCATTAACCAAAAAATGATCTAGTATATTGGATAGATGTTGGTCGTCTGAGAGCATATTCCGCCAAGTAGGATTGAGTCTATGAGGAATGATGTCAAAAAAATTGTTTTCCTCCAGTTTTCTGATAAATTAATACAACAAGTTGTCCCTGTGGGCATGAGGGCCCCAAATTTCAGCCTCACCAATAGAAAAATTAAGGTCACCGTCGAGTATGACCTTGTTATCTTTAAGCATATCAGTATGGAAGAGAGTGTCCCATAAAGGTACACGATTCTGGTATGGGCCATATATGTTAATGAAAGTGTAAGCCTCTCCTAGAGATTCACAGAAAAGTGTTGTTCCCAGACTTGACACAGTAGCCCATGAATTAGAACAACAAAAAGATTTTAAATTCCAACTAGTAATGATTCCACCAGATCTACCAATCAAATATATATTGATGAAATCCCAGTCATAGAACATATTCTTCAGGTCAAGTAAGATCATATCACTTGAAGACATGGTTTCCTGTAGCATGATGACCTTTGGTTTATAAACCTCGATCATCCTTTTGAGGGATAATTTCTTGGAGTGTAGCCCCAATCCTCAATAGTGGAAAGAGAGCATGATCATGGGGGAACCCCTTTTGAGAAGGGATGGATAGGTCTAAGAGTCCCATGAAAATATTTTTTGTGGTTAGAAGCCACATCATAATAATTTTTTTCTCGAGCCGATGCAAGGGATGACTTACGACCCCATAATCTAGTCAATGGTGGGCCCAAAAGAGGGTGGAGGCCTCAATAGATGCCAGATACATAGGACAATGAAAAATTCTTTCGAGATCGTAGGTTGTATCTGGATGATCCATGAGAGTCAAAAGGCTCCTGAGGTGGAGAGATATGGGGGAAACAACCAGGAGGACTAATGGAGGTTGAAATAGGGTTAAATCACTCTTGGTGCAGGTGCTGAGAGTGGATAGGGTCATGTGTGAATCAGTCCGCGAGAAGATTTTATTAGGGTCTACATATGAATGAGGATATTGAGGAAGCAAGTGAGGGATCAAATACCAATGGCAAGGAGGGCCTATGATCGAATATAAAAAGGGTAACTGATTGTAAGACGAATAACTAAACTCGTCCTTCGAAAGTACAAAAATATTATCATTTGGGAGCTATGGAATGATAGATAAATGGTTAGAGATAGACTTACCATTTGTAGAATACTTATGCTCTGGAAAAGAGGTCCCACAAATGATGGAATGATATGTAATATCGGTGGGTAGGGTCATAGGAAGAATCTGTTGGAGCCCATCAGTTTTCATAATCATGTCCTCCGAAGGATGAAATTGTGAGAGCCCGATTGATACTAGAACCATGTCCACCGATAGTTGATGTTGTGAGATCCCATCGAAGGTCAAACCCAAGCCCACCTCATTGTGCAGAATATATGTCCGAGACTCTGTAGAGGCTTGAGCTGGCTCAGGGGACGTTGTAACAATATTGACATCTTCTCCTAGGGCTTGGATGGTAGAGGAGTTGGGTGTCCAAATAGACTGTTGAGAAAGTTCATAATCCCTACGATATGATTGTGTGAATGGTTTGGGAAAATCTTGAAGCATGTGGTCGTGGACACGACAATGTTTACACTTGAATGGAATACCATTGTATTCCATTGTTTTTACATGTGAACTTGAGCCATGAATTTTTTTTATCTCTCCCAGCAAGCTGTCACGTAGGTCCACATCAACCAAGACCCAGGCTATGGAGTAATCATGAGGGTCCTGGGAGGCCTTGTACAATGAGATGAAATCCCCAAAATAATCACCCAGTCTATGAAGGATTTCGGGTGTCCAAAATTTTGTGGGTAGTGCAGGTAATTTTATCCATATATGATGTTGAATTTGTTTTCCCTTTAGGGGTCAAAAAATGGAGACCAACTCTTAAGTTTTAGTGGAGCAGTGCCCCAGAGCCATATATCAAATAGAAGCTTGTCTTCATCTTCCTTAGAGAACAGTACAAACTCGAGCCATCCCTTGGCCATGGTGAAAACCTTAGGATTGCAACCGAGAGATGGCTTCTTTTTTACTAAGGACCAATGACGAAGAGTAGTAATACCCATGTTGCACCCCATAAATCAACTCACCAATGCAGTTTTTGTAAGGGATACCATGTCATTCATTGACACAGCTTCCCCAAGGACAAGATATGTGGTGCTCTGCTTGAGCTTGACAAACTTGTAGTGGTTATGGTTACAAGCCTTCTCTGAAAGACATACATCATTTGGGTCTTGACGACGGGGCAAAGTCCATCCTGAGAGAAGGATCCCAAGAGAGGGCGCACAGAGTCCACTGGAGTCTCTGAGAAAGGTGAAGACAGAGCAGGCTTTTGTGTATCTCGTGAAGGTAGCGGAAGAGGGGAGACTACATGAAAAAGTGTGGGAGAATATTTCGTGGAAAAATAATGGGATTGGCGAAAAGAAGAAATTTCTCGAGGGAGAAAAGGAGGTCTGGAGAAATACCCAGGACACGAGAATCCCCATGTGGAGAGTTGTGACCCCATGTGTATAAATGTGGGGATGAGATCGATTAAAATAACTGGAAGATTATGCTCGATCGTTAGACATTAACATATGTGCATAGATCTTCTTGCTCAAAATTAATGTCATTTAAACTGGAGGTAGGCCAGGGCAGATTAAATGAGGTAATCAATGAGGTAATAAATGAAAATTTAAAATAAACACCAGTTAGGGTTGAAACTTCTCCCATAAAATGCACCAATCTATGCTCTAGAATTTATAATTGAAGAGAAACAAAATATTCATCAACCTATAATCAAAATTGCTTATAAAAAAGTTTAATGAAAAAAGTTTTAATACGTTTAACAATATTAAATGATTAGCATCCACAAAATCAATAATGAGAAAAATATATTTCTTAACATTTTAAAACTTTTCATTATAAATACATCAATATATTCATCATACAAACATCTTTATGATTTTGAATTTTCTTTTCAAAATTAATAGAATAGAGCTAAGGGATAAATAATTGAATTACATCTATGAAACCAATCCACTTATACATATATCAAAATAATATTTTTGTGTAAAATTTGGATTTTAAATCCATCAAAAGATATTTTACAGAGAGATAAAAAAAAAATCAAGTTTATAAAAAGTTGGACATAAAACTTTTTTTCGAAGCCTACTATTGTTTTGCATATCAACCAAGCTCTATAATCCATCTACACCTCTTCCTTTAACAAAACATTGGTTGGTTGGTTATGTTATCTGTATATGTGTTAAAAGGTGATGGAGTCAAAAGATAAAATAATACCATTTATCTCCTTAAATTAACAAAACATTGGGTGGTTGGTTATGCTATCTGTATATGTGTTAAAAGGTGATGGAGTCAAAAGATAAAATAATACCATTTATCTCCTTAACTTAACAAAACATTGGTTGGTTGGTTATGTTATTTGTATATGTGTTAAAAGGTGATGGAGTCAAAAGATAAAATAATACCACTTATCTCCTTTAACAAAACATTGGTTGGTTGGTTATGTTATGTGTATATTATCTCCTTTAACAAAACATTGGTTGGTTGGTTATGTTATGTGTATATGTGTTAAAAGGTGATGGAGTCAAAAGATAAAATAATACCACTTATCTCCTCCTCCAAGGGATACAACATAAAGTTTCTTACCTCATTTTCCTTGTTCATCCATTTAATTACAAGAGTTATTTGAAGATTTGTAAATTTGATACACTTTTTTTTTAGTAGTTAAGATAACACACCTGATCATCTAGGTTGAGTCACATCTTTTAAATTTCTCTTGTCATCAACACTGATACCATATTGTAACACATCCGATCATCTGTTGGGCTATGCTACATAAAAATTTTAAACTGCATATGAATTTTTAAACAAATACAAATACTCTAAGCAAATGTCTAGATTCATGCGGAATAACAATAAAAATACACAAACAAATCTTATAGGAACAACCCATAAAATTAAACACTTAAATAATAATGTAGGAAGTAATTTAACACACAATTGATACTTATCTTTGATAAAAGACCACCAAATGCATGCAGACCTTCCATGATCCTTCCATCCTTAAACCACACTACTCATAACTCTCAACAATGAATCACAGTAGCTAAGATAAAAACTAGTTTAATAACCATTGACTCTGCAAAGTTTTTGGTTCCCTATTATAACTTTAATTTAAATTTTAATACATGAGAAACCTTTAAAACTAATTTAAACACCTTACTCTACAAAACCTATCATCTTTGTGAAACTCCATCAAAATATACCCAAAGTATTGATGTCTTAATTAAATTACTTCATAGTAATCTACCTAATAATCTGCCTAATCTACCTAACAATCTACCTCACAAGTCCTTTTTTTCTTTATTTAATTAAAATTATTTAATATATTAAACCATTAAGAAGGGCTCTATAATGGAGAAATGTGCTTATCGTCAAAGAGAGTAGCATTCCAATCAATCCATATTCCCCAAACTCTGATCAACGGTAGTTCCTTATATGCTTTGGCATTCATATTTTCACACCATGACTTTAAATCCTCCTCAATTAATATATACATACATAACAATATAAATCCATTTTAATTTGGGTTCTTTTAAGTATTAAAATATTTTCATTTGAATTTTTAAATTTTTTTTTAATTGTTTAATAACATAACTTAAAATGGATTTAAGTCATATTTATTCAAATAAAAGTAAAAAATAATAAAAAAATATTTAATTTTAAAAATATATATACATTATTAGTGAAATAAACTCATAATATAAAATATATAATATTATCACAATAACTTTTAAAAAAAATTAATATATTTATTATTAAAAAATAAAATAACACTTTTTTTCTCAACTATTTAAACTAATTTTAATTTATTAAAATTTTAAAATATTATTAATAACCCTAAAACAAATGATAATAATCTTAATAACACTACTAACCATTATATTAAAATGGATAGTACCACTAACCATTATATTAAAATGGATAGTACATATAACAATATGGTAATATTTAATATGATAAAATAATATAAAGTTTCATCATTGCATTTTGTCACCTCACCATCCATATTGTGTCAATGGGATAGTGGCATAGGTGTTTCATTGCAAGTGACAAGCATAAGTCCCATCTAGCAACAAAATAATATAACTTAGTATGGAAACTAGAAATAAGGCTTCATCATTACACTTTGTCACCTCAGCATCCGCATTGTGGCATGAGAGTCCCATTATAATCCATATTTTAAGTGGGTTTCATCATTGCATGTGTGCACTGTCATGCATATTGTATCATTTTGATGGTGGCATATGAAGATTCTATGATACTTTTATGTTTGGAGAGACTAGGTACTAAAAATTATTTTGTCTTGTTTTTTCTTGCACATGCTTTCAACCACAATCACTACCTTATCTCAATGAAATTAAAATTACCACCAACATGGTCAATGAAATTAAAATTACCACCAACATTGTGTTATCTAAATGAAATTCTATGGCCTATGGGTTTAGATTCTCATAGATATAGGTTTAGATTCTCTTAAATATGAGAGAAAAGTTTGGAAATCAAATCATTCTATGTATTTTATATTTTAGTATTATAAAATTTATTTTTTTAATAGAGGATATATATTTTTGAATGATTAAAAATATGTGTTTTCTCCTAAAAGGTTACATGTTCAAATCTAGAGAGGTAGGGTATGTACATCTTATTAGAGTTTATCAGTCAAATCGATATGCAAAGGAGTTCCCTTGTTTCACAAACAAGGGGTCTCATACACCAATTTGGTATTTGGTTTGACCATGACCTTAAAATTACATTATTATTATTATAAGATATAATTTTATTTTGTTGATAAAAAAATTTATTATAAAATTTTATTTTAAATTTTTGGACAAATAATAATTTTAATATTTATTTCATAGAAACACACTTTTTACAACCCATAATAAGGAAGATGTGTAGTTGTTTTCATGCTCAATATAAAATTGATACATGATATTTGAAAAAATATTAATAACAGAAAAAAATTCAATGTATAGAATGATACACAAGGAAACTGGTTGGTTATATTTTTGGTGACCTAACTCAATGGGGACATTGAGTAGAATCCAAAATATTTTTAAAAATAACCAACCAAAAAATATGAACCCATAACACTTAATCACTTAAACTAACCCATTAACCTTTATCTTAAAATACTCTTATCATATTCTTATAATCTATATACACAATTAAAATTAGACTTTAATGAATTATCACTATTAAAACATGTTATGTTAAATTCTCAAATAAAATGTTTTTAAACCATCATCCACTAAAAATCAATCAACACTAACATTAATTCCCCAAACCACAACTAACTAACATTAATTCCCCAAACCACAACTAACAGACATTAATTCACAATATTATACATACCTCTTAATTGAAAATGTAATGCTTTAACACTTTTACGTTCAAAGGATTATATATGTAGATTGAGGATGGGAAATGAACTTAATTTAATTGAAAAAATATTTATGTATGGTTGATAGAATTTTGAAAAGATATTATGACTTTCATTTGGTTAGATGATATAATTTTAAATGAAGATATTTATGCATGTAGTTTGGGTATGTGAGATATTTATTTATTGTTGGTAGAATTTTAAATAAAGATATTTATTTATGAATGTATTTTGATTAGGTAATAGAGTGTAATGTTATTTTCTCAACAAAATTTTAAATTTGGAGTTTTTTTTAATTTAAATTAAATGTAAGTATTAAAATAAATCTTTTAATTATAATAATTTAATTAAAGATTATTTAGATAAATTAAAATAAAATAAACTTAAAATATTTATATTGTTTTCATAGAAAAACTAACTTGCACAAGTATAGATGTTATTTTATATATATAATATTTTGATTTTTTAAATACATATTTTTATGGAATTAATACAAATTCATTTTATTCATGAATTCATTAAATATTGAGAAATTAATATTTATTTTAATCGTATATTAATCTAACACAAGGTTTATTCAAAAGCTTTACATTGTGTTGTTGATGAGACTTGAATTTTAGTGTAGTCTACATTATTACACTTTTACATACTGACCAAGTTATTGATGCTGATACATATGCATACATACATACATATATTCAAAAAAAACTTTGTATGAAAATCCAATGATGTTTCTCCATATTTATGGAAGGTATTTTGTATATCCATTGACATTTGAATTGAGCACCTACTTCAACATAATTAACCAAACAATATCGATAACAAAAAAATTAGTTAATCAATATTAGTTCCCATAATATATATTAAATAAGGAAACAATACCTTCAACTATATCAAGAGTTAAAGAGTTTTACTAGAACCTCCATCAACATCAATCCACTTATTAAGTAAAGAATCATTAAGATAAAAAGACTAAGAGAAAAGTAAACCTCTAAATATTTAAAATACTCAAATAAAAAAAATACACTTTTAAAAAATGTAAATCAATAAAGACAAACATAAACCTAAATAAATATAATTGTAATTAAATATTCAAATTTAATAAAAAAAATTAAAATTTCAATATCACATTCAAATTTATAAAATTTAAATATTAAAAATCAATAATTATAGTGAAATATTATAACTAAACTTGATATCAAATTCAAATTTACATGATTTAAATATTAAATATTAAATAAAAATATTATTTTATTTATTTTTTAATAATATAATTTGCAACATTTAAAACGTCGATCCATTTGACTTTAGAGTAATACTCTCCAAAAAAAACTTGGTTTATGAGAAAAAAAAATAAAAGAATTCGATAAGTCTTTTTTACAATTGGATACTACTTAGCCATTATTTACCAGTGATACTTAACATAATTAACCAAACAATATCTATAACACACAATTTAGTTAATCAATATTAATTCCCATAATATATATTAAATAAGGAAACAATACCTTCAACTATATCAAGAGTTAAAGAGTTTTATTAGAACCTCCATCAACATCAATCATCAATCCACTTATTAAGTAGAAAATCATTAGGATAAAAAGACTACGAGAAAAGTAAACCTCTAAATGTTTAACATACTCAAATAAAAAAAATACAATTTTAAAAAGTGTAAATCAATAAAGGCAAACATAAACCTAAGTAAATATAATTGTAATTAAATATTCAAACTTAACAAAAAAAAAAAACAATTAAAACTTCAATATCACATTCAAATTTATAAAATTTAAATATTAAAAATCAATAATTATAGTTAAATATTCGAACAAATTCAAATTTACATGATTTAAATATTAAATATTAAATAAAAATATTATTTTATTTATTTTTTAATTTTATAAAATTTAAATATTAAAAATTAATAATTATAGTTAAATATTCGAACAAATTCAAATTTACATGATTTAAATATTAAATATTAAATAAAAATATTATTTTATTTATTTTTTAATAATATAATTTACAACATTTAAAACATCACAATTTAGTGATCCATTTGAATTTAGAGTAATACCCAATTGTGATCCATTTGAATTTAGAGTAATACCCCCCAAAAAACTTGGTTTATGAGAAAAAAAATAAAGGAATTCGATAAGACCACTTTACAATTGGGTACTACTTAGCCATTATTTACAAGTAATACTTGAACATAATTAACCAAACAATATCCATAACAAACAATTTAGTTAATCAATAATAGTTCCCATAATATATATTAAATAAGGAAACAATACCTTCAACTATATCAAGAGTTAAAGAGTTTTACTAGAACCTTCATCAACATTAAAAGTAGAAAATTATTAAGATAAAAAGACTAAGGGGAAAATAAACCTCAAAATATTCAAATAGAAAAAACACAAAGCTATGTAAATATAATTGTAATTAAATATTCAAACTTAATAAAAAATAAATATTAAGATAAAAAGACTAAGAGGAAAATAAACCTCCAAATATTCAAAATATTCAAATAAAAAAAAACACAAAACAAAACTATGTAAATATAATTGTAATTAAATATTCAAACTTAATAAAAAAATTAAAACTTCAATAAAAAAATTTAAATTTATAAAATTTAAATATTAAAAATTAATAATTATAATTAAATATTAAATTAAACTTGATATCATTCAAATTTATATAATTTAAATATTAAATAAAATTATTATTTTATTTATTTATTAATAATATAATTTGCAACATTTTAAAACATTAGTGATCCATTTTAAAATATTAGTGATCCATTTGAATTTAGAGTAATACTCCCCCACAAAACTTGGTTTATGAGAAAAAAAGATAGAGGAATTAGATAAGGCCACTTTACAATTAGATGCTACTAAGCTATTATTTACAAATGAGTAAATAATGGTTAGGTAGTGATTGATTTTAATATTGAAGAGATGTAAGACATTTATGTCAATTTAGTAGTGAAATAACAAAATTATCTATAGTGAAGTTGAAGTTTAATGGAAATCTTCTCATTGTAAGTTTTGCAAAGGATAATTGTTATATAGAAAATTTTTGATTTTATTGAACATAATAATAATATAGAAATTATGTTAAAATATATATATTAAAATATTAATTAATATTGTTAATTGAATTTAGTTTAAGTAAATGAATGTTATAAATAATATGTTAAAATTTTATGAATATATTTTTATAATAATCTTGAATCTTGTATTGATAAAGTTTGGAGTTTTTAAGAAATCTAAAATTTTAAATATCATTTTCCACAAATCTCGAAATAAAAAAAAAAAGTTTTACAAATTTTCTAAAAATATATATTTAATATTTTTTTTATATTAAAACATTAAATGCAATTTTTTTATCCACTTTTTATATAAAAAATCAAAGTCCTTTGCTTTTCAAATAAATTCAACGCTCAAAGAAATGTGAACTAAGGTGGCTTCCACTCTTGGAGTTATATACTCAACACTCCAACCTTGTACATTCAAAAAGTGTGTGCATTATTTAATTTAAAAAAAATTAAAGTGGTTTATGAGGTAATCCTTTCTCATGAAGAATCTACCATGGAATAAAACACCTATGTAAGACTTACTCAAGGTTGAATTCATAGTTTCCTGGATAAAAAAGGAAAAGTGAGTAATTTAGAAGCAAAGGATAAAGAAAATGAAGGTTTGTAAAGGATATATGTTAATTATGGTTGGAATGATTTCAAGCTAATATCAAATATATTTTTGAAAGAATGACACCAAATATTAAATTTAATAAAAAAATATATTTGTGGGATTAAGAAGTCATCACGCTACGGCAGACCCCGTATGGGGTGACAGCTGGGGAAGGAGTGACATTTGGCTTCCACTTGAGCCGAGGTTTAAATGACAGAGCCCATCCATTTAACGCCAGCCCTACGGATGCAGGGTAGCCATTATCGCTCTGCGATGGGAGGTCTAGTCG
>ML778210.1:581068-636199 GCA_009831015.1 Picea engelmannii
GTTTCCTTCGGGCAGAACAGGTGCCAATGGATTATAGTTGTTTTTCCTTGTCTCTATGCTGGTTTCCGGTCTCCGACAGCATTTTGGACGTTTTAGACTGTTGACCATGTATACTCTGTTACAGATTTTTGATAATATATAATAGCAGGATCTCCCCTTTTTTATTTAAAAAAAAAGAAGAAGTCATCACGCTTGTAATTCTTCTATAAAATTGATATCTTTCACATAAATTATTCAATTAATTTTATACAATAGTATAATAGTATATATGTTAATTATGGTTGGAATGATTTCAAGCTATTATCAAATATATTTTTGAAGGAATGAGACCAAATATTAAATTCAATAAAAAGTTATATTTGTGGGATCAAGAAGTCACCATGCTTGATTCTTGAGGTTCTTTTTAGGATAATGGAAAATTTTAATAAGGAGAATAATTAAATATTTGATTAACTTTCATAAGCTTTTTAGCATGCGAATCAAGAATGATTTCTCGAAATGATGGACTCAAAGCCTCATTGTTTCTACTTTTAAAGGTGATGATGAAAATAATCCCTCAAATTATAGGACCATTATGATTAGACCTGTTTTAGCCACATTATATGAAACTATTATGGGAAAAAAGGTTCACATATGGTTAAAACTTTAGGGAGAAAGGACTAAAGGTTGTGTTGGTTTTAGAAGCCATTTCAACCATGGAACACTTAGTTACTATTAGTATCGTGGCAGAGAAATGCCAAAATAATAAAATCAATCTCTTGTTTCTCTTTGTTGACTTAAAGAAATATTTTTATATGGTTCTTATAAATAATCTTTGGAGTATATTCGAAGAGATAAAGGTTCCTTTTGAGTTAGAGAAGAAAGCAATTGCTAAGTTTAGGAATAATGAGGGTCGATTATAAGAAATTAATTATAATATTAGGGTTAAGCAAGGTTGTCGCTTGTCCTTAGGGTTAAGAAATGTTGTTGCTTTTCTTTACCCTTTTTGGCAATTATTTTGACAAATTAGAGGCATGCTTGGAAAAAACATGCTATGCATGGAACTACTTTTGCTATAATAGTCATCTATCTTCTTTATGTTGATGATATTGTTCTTATAGTGAGGTGCCCCTCTGACCTTGAAAAACAACCAAGAATTCTCAAAGATTTATGTTCTAGCATTGGTATGTTAGTAAATACAAATTAAACAAAGGTTATGATGATCAAATCCAAGGATATCACTTACACAAAATTTTTTGTATGACAATAACGGCTTGAAGGAAGTTAATTCATAAAAGTGTCTTGGAGTTTACATTCATCACAAGCTTAGCTGAAACTGTAACATTGAGAAAATGATTAATGGAGGATGGAAAATGTATTTTGGTCTTGAGAACACTTGTAAATAACCATATTTTTTGTTCTAGGAAAAAAACAATTCCTCTTTGAGACACTTGTCACTCCAATTATCTTATATGGATGCGAAGTTTGGTGCTACAACATCTCTAGAGAATCTTGGAGGAAAATCGAGCAAATCCAAAAAAAAATTATATATATTTTTTTAATTTAAAAATTAAAATCAATACACCCTATCCAATACTCCTTTAGAAGTTGGTCTTCCACCCATTGAAAGTCTTCCACCCATTGAAATTATGGCTATGATTAGGCACCTAGCACAAAATAACTAACCTGAAAGAAAAGGAGATTCCTAGCATTGCTTCACATTTTAGTCAATGTCACTTGTAGCTTAAGAGAGTATGGCACAAAGATGTTAATTCTTGGCTAAACTAGTGGAGAATAGAAGAGGAGGCCACTACACAAATAATTGATACCATTAAAAATATTATCATATCTAAAAATTTAAAGAGAAATTGTGGTAAAATGGAGAAATATAGAATGAAAGAAAATTAATGTACTTTAAAGAGATCATTAACCCCAAGCTAGAAGATCAAAAGTGTCGTTTTACTACAACTATCTTAGTATCTTTGTGATACTAAGAGAGTGAAGAATGAAAATCACTTTCTCTTCGAATATCTTACATATGGTAATACCAATCAAACAAAGGTTATGATAATCAAATATAAGAAGATTACTTACACTAATTTTGTGTATGACAATAACTACTTAGAGTAAGTTGATTCATAAAAGTATATCATATTTTACCTTGATCACAAGATTCACTAGAACTGCAACAATAAGGAAAGGATTAATGGAGGATGGGAATCCTATTTTGGGATTGAGAACAATTGTAAATCAACAAATTTACAGTTCTATGAAAAATAAATTCCTCTTTGAACACTTGTCACTCACATGAAAGAAAAGAGGATTCTTAGCATTGCTTCAAATTCCAGTCAATGTGACTCACGTATTAGGAACACATGGCATAAAGATGCTAATTCTTGGCTAACACGTTGGAGAATATAAGAGGAGGTCACTTTGTAGATTATTGATACCATTAAAATTATTGTCACATCTAAATTTTAAGAGAAATTGTGGTTCAATGAAGGAATATAGAATAAAATAAAATTAATGTACTATAAAGAGATCACTAAACCTCAATATAGAAGGTCAAAAGTATCATTTTACTATAACTAGCTTAAATAAAAATATCAACATTGCTATAATAAGAACGAACTCTCGGGAGCTTCATAGTGAAATTGGGTGTTGGAAAAATCCTAAAATGTTGTAGGATGAAAATCTTTGTCATCTCTGTGATATGAAGAGGTCGGAGGATGAAAATCACTTATCTTAGAATGTCCCACATATGGTTTAAATACAAATCAAATAAAGGTTATGTTGATCAAATCCAAGATTTACTCTAATTTTATGTATGAAAATAACAACTTACAGGAAATTAATTCATAAAATTATCTTGGATTTGAACTTCATCACAAACTTAACTAGTACTATATCATTGAGGAAAGGATCGATAGAGGATGGAAAGACTATTTTAGGCTTGAGAACATTTGTAAATCAACCAATTTTTTGTTCTAGATTTTTTTTTTTCTCTTTGAGGCACTTGTCACTCTATTTATGTTATATGGATGTGAATTTTGGTGTTGAAACATCTCTAGAGAATATTGGAGGAAAATCGAGTAAATATAGAACTGTTTTATATTTTTAAATCTTAAAAATTAAAAGAAATACACCTTATCCAATCCTCCCCTAGAAGTTGGTCTTCCATCCATTGAGAGTATGTCTATGATTAGGTACCTATAAAACAAAATAATTAACATGAAATACAAGAGTCTTCCTAGAATTGCTTCAAATTTCAGTGAAATTCACTTGGGGATTAAGAGAGTGTGACATAAATATGCTAATTCTTGGCTAAACAATTGAAGAATAGAAGAGGAGGCCACTCTGTATATTATTGATACTATTAAAAATACTATCACATCTAAATTGTAAGAGAAATTATGGTGTAATGAAGAAATAAAGAATAAAATAAAATGTACTATAAAAAGATCATTAAACCCAAGGTATATTATCAAAATAATAATTTTATAACAAACTTAAAGAATAATATCAAAATTGTTAAAATAAGAATGAACTCTCTTGAGCTTGATAGTAAAACAAGGCATTGGAAAAATCCTAAGATGTCACAGGATGAAATAATTTGTCATCTTTGTGATACTAAGAGGGTGGAGGATGAAACGTGATTTCCCTTAAAATTTCCTATATATTCCCACATTAAATATCAATGATATGTTTCTCTCCATATTAACTTGTAGTTTCTCATTCATAGGATAGAGAGAAGCCGACTGAGATCTTCTCTGAGGAAACCCTAGACCCTTTCCCTAAGGCCTCCATGTCTTCCCTTGGTGGGGGCTCTGCAACCCCTTGCCTCCCCCTCCACCCTCCGCCGACATTGTTTCTTTCGTCTCTGTTGTGTCCAGTCTTCCCAAGCATCTGAATCAGGCTCAATCACAATTTGTGAAGAAGTTGGAAGTAATTCCATAGGTCCCGATTCAAGCAGGTTCAATATCTCTTGCCCTGATGTTTGTGGAGCATGGATTGGTCGACCAGTTCATTGGAATCTAGACCTTGAAAAAATATATTGCAATTTGGATTGACAAGAACTGGAGGTCTCTTTTGAAAGGTAGGATGTCTCATTCTTTTTGTGCTCGGGGTTTCTTTGTTTTCCTCTTTGAGGAAAAATAAGATACAGATCTTATTTTCAGGAGTGGCCCCTATTTCATGGGGGATTGTCGGCTCTATATAAATAGATGGACTCCAAAATGTAACCCAAAAAATGAAATTCGTTTAGCAGTTTCAGTCTGGGTTTGCCTCTCTTTCTTGTCGCTTCATTGTTGGAATGAGGAAACCTTTTGGCCCATTCTAAAATCTCTAGGAAAATATATTGATAAGGTAGAAACAAAGGATGGAATTCAAGTGTGCACTTAGATCTGTGTGGAGGTTCATTTGGAAAAAGGCCTCCCTTAGGTAGTCAAGCTTAAATTGGATAACTAGACCTATTTTCATAAAGTAGACTATGAACAACTTCCTTTTAAATGCAAGATATGTCATGAATATGGAAATTTTTCCAAAACTTGTCCAAAATCCCCCCCTAAATCCCCTTTGGATGAAGCACAATATCAATGGAAGCAACCGAAAAGGAAGAAGTAGAACCCCAAGGGAACACATCAGCTTGGAAAAGCTCCTCCCCAAGAGGGAGCTCCCTCCAATCCAAAATCTTAGGAATCTCCTGCCACCTCTTATGTTGTCACTAGTAAGTCTAGGATACCAATCAAGAACCAATATGAAATCCTTTCAGAAGAAGATGAAGAAACAAACCTAGATGTTCCTCATGTGCAGCATGAGACCCAGGGAATGGATGAATCCATCCCCACTCCTCTGATCATTCAACAAATCGTTCACCTTCCCGAACAAGAAGAAGGTGAAATCGAGGAAAGATATGAAGAAGAAACAAACTCTAGGAATGTTAGCACCCAACCCTCCAAAAAACCAATAAGAAAATCGAACAATCAGTGTCGAGAAGCAGCGGAAAGAAGGGAAATAGATATGGTAAAACATAGTACACTTGATATTAACACAAAGAAAGAACCCAGACCTACTATAAATCAAGGAGGTTTGGCTCCCCCTAAAGGGGGAAACCCTAAACAATCTTCTAAATGATTATTTTCGTTTCCTGGAACTGTAGAGGCTTGGAAGTGAAAGAAAAAAAGAAATGGTCAGGAATATTCTCAGATCGAAAAATCTTCACGTCCTCTTCCTCTAGGAAACAAAAATGAAGGAATGTGATGTCCTTTAAGCTAGTACTTATTTTTTCAAAACAATTTAGTGCAAGGTCGTTGGCTCAAAGTGGGCCTCTGGTGGGATATGTACGCTATGGAACCCCGAAATATTTGAACAAAAAGACTGAGAAAGTGACTCAAATTGGTTGATGGTCTCTCTTTGTCATATCCCCTTTGGTAATATTCTCTCTTTCCTAAATATTTGTATGCCTTCCATAAATAAATATAAAGAAATTTGTTGGCTCTCCATTTTTTCTCTTCTGAACCAAACCAAACATACCTGTCTCATATTTGCTAGGGATTTCAATACCACATTGCATAATTTTGAAAAAAGAGGAGGGTCCATAATTAGAGAAACCTCAAGAGAAATCATGGAATATCTCCTCTCTAGATTTGATCTCATCGATATTCGACTGGGTGTCAGACCTCGGTCTCTTAACTTGGTCAAATAAAAGGCATGGTCCAAGCCACATTGTATCCATATTAGAAAGGTTCCTTATTATTAGTAGTCTTATGGAAGATTCTCTAATTCCTTCCTCTAGAATCCTCCCCTGGTATGGATCTGATGATTGACCTATTACTCTAGAGTTTACCCCTCCAATCCCTCTTGGTTTGATCTCTTTTCACTTTAACCCCCACTAGGAAGAAGACCCTGATTTCTTTGAAGTTATTGAAAGCGCTTGGAAAGACTGGATTAATGGATCACCCATCTTTATCTGGGAACATAAGCTAAAATCCATGAAGAAGGCCCCAAGGGATTGGGTCAAAATCAAATCAACCCAAGAGAGGAAGGAGACCCAAGTCTTGAATGAAAAAATGGAGGAAATTAGGCTTCCCTTGGAATCTCAACCCATCTCCCCCTCTCTAATGATGGAAGAAGACGTCGTGTTCCATAAACACCAACAAATTATGAAGGAGGGAGAACCGGACTAGAGACTCAAATCTCGTAGTATATGGCTCAAAGCAAGGAATAGAAACATAATTTCTTCCATCGACAAGACAAAGCTCGGTTATGGAGAAACTTTATTTCAAATATCAAGGGGGAGGGTAACTCACCCATCTCAGGCCAGAACCATCTTCTGTAAGTTGCTAGAGAACACTTTGAAAATTTATACGAGGGTGAATATGGGGATTCGATGGCTCACAAAAACCTCTTAATCCATATTCCTAGGCTTATTGATGATGAAGATAACACTGCACTGTCTATCAGGGTGAAAAAACAATATGTTTTTGAAGTGCTTAGACAAATGAATCCAGACAAAGCACCTAGACCTAATGGATTCACAACACATTTCTTTATTCTTTGATGGCACATCATAAAAGTAGAGTTAGTGAGAATGATCCAATATGTGAAAAAATCAGCTAGAATGGGTGGTAACACAAATTCCTCTTTCCTTTCCCTTATTTCCAAAGAGACTAATCCCTCCTCCTTCAGTCCCTTTCGACCGATCTCTCTCTGCAACGTCTCTTATAAAATCATCTCCAAGATCATAGAAAGGCACCTAAATCCTTTTATTCTCTCCCTTATTTCTCCTAATCAAGATGGATATGTGGATAAAAGACATATGATTGACAATATTCTAATAGTCTAAGAGGCCATTCACTCAATCAGGGAAAGGAAGGAACGAGGGATGAGAATTAAATTGGATATGACAAATTCCTTTACTAGAGTTCGACATAGTTTTTTATTTGAAGTCCTCGACAGATTTGGGTTTGGGGATGACCTCCTTGCTTGGATCTCCTCTTGTATCATCTCTCCTTGGATTGCACTAATGATCAGTGGGAGACCGATGAAAATTTTCAAATTATCAAGAGGACTAAGACAAGGCTTCCCATTTTCCCCTATGCTTTACATATTAATGGCATAATCCTTAAGTAGATCATTGGAGGCAGCCCAAAGGAGAAAATATATTCCAGGCATCTCAATAATGAACTGGGAAAAAAAAAATCACTCAAATTTACAGATGAAACTATGTTTCTAGGGGTGCATCCACTGTAATTTCCAAAAGGCTCAAATCAATATTGGAAGGGTTCATGAAAGCTTCAGAGGGGAAAATAAATCAACAGAAAATTCGTATATGTGTATGGAATACTAGTACAAGAGTAGCTCATAAGATTTCCAGTATCCTCCAATTCCCCCTTGAGGAGCACTAGACTTCCTTCAAGTATTTGGGCATCCCTAGTTGTTTTAAATCCCTCCCTAGATCAACTTAGTCCCCCTTTCTTGACAAAATTAAATCCAAATTTTCCCTCTGGGGTTCTCAATGGATTAACCCTGCTGGCAAGATGGTGTTGATCAAGTCAGTTCTTTCGACTCTCCCCATTTTCCAACTCTCCTCTCTTTTTGCTCCAACAAGTGTGTCTTTGGATATTTCCCAAGAAATCAGAAAAATTCGTTGGAAAGGGGGAAGAAAAATAACAAGATAATTCATCTAGTAAATTGGAATACAGTAAGAGAACCAAAAATCCACAGAGACTTAGGAATTTTGGACCCATTGTTGTCAAATGTCACCTTGGGGGAAAAATTATTTGGCGGTTATTAACAAGTCGACAAGCTTGGTGGAAAATGGTAATAGTCCATAAATACCTGGGAGGAGATTATCTCAGAGGATTGGATTCCCCCCCCACTCAAAACTGAGGGTCCACTATTTGGAAACTGTTAAAATCCTCCCTTCCCCTTTTTCAAAGAAAGGTTACTTGGATCCCTGAAAATGGAAAGAAAATATTCTTATGGAAATACAATATCATGGGAAATAAACCTTTATAGGAATTTCGAGAATTACAACCTCTCTCTAAATGATGTTTAGCTCATGGAATTAACACCCTCTTTGATGTCTCCAAATGGCTTCCCTTAGGCTCCTGGGCTGGTTGGGTTATGGAAGATATTTTGCCTCACCTCTCCCCTCTCTTTCAATCTCTTTTCTCCTCCCTGCAATGATGCACCCCTAAGCATCTATCTTCTACTGATTCAACAGGATGGGGTTTAGGCTCTTACTTTGTTCACTCTAGTTGTGAATTCCTCTTATCCAATTCTAATCTCCCCCTAAGGAAAAGGTCTAGAATAGAATTTGGGACTCTAATTGTCTGCGTAAGATAAATATTTTATGTTGGACCTTAACCCATGGGAAGATCCTTATAGAAGAAAATTTGTAAAAGCAGGGTTTTCATGGCCCCTTCAGATGTGGTTTGTGTTGTCAAGCCCCTGAAACTATTAGTCACATATTTTTCAAATGTCCTTTTTCTCTGAATGTATGGTCTTTAGTTCTTTCTGATATCTACCCCCTGATTAATTGGTCATCCTCCCCTTATCACTTTTTCCACAACTAGCCCTCTCTATATCAAGGCTCTATGAAAGGAAAGACACTCTTTAAA
The DNA here is from genome assembly GCA_009831015.1 of Picea engelmannii. Lineage (NCBI taxonomy): Eukaryota > Viridiplantae > Streptophyta > Pinopsida > Pinales > Pinaceae > Picea > Picea engelmannii. The sequence continues at coordinate 589,672 of ML778210.1, forward strand.
TATAGTCTTATGGAAGTCCCTAAATTTTTCATCTGGAAGGTTTGGTTTGCAAGGAATAGAGCTATCTTCTCCAGAATTATCTATCCTGCAGAATTAGTGGCCAGTAAATGTGTGAGCTAAATACAATAGTTTTTTTAGTAGAAGAGTCAAAAATAAATAAATCCAACAACAACTAACAATAGCAAAAAGTAGGTGGATAGAACATTTTTCACCCATGGACGAGAGAAACCCTAACAACAACAAGCGAGTGTCTCTACACTACCCATGGAAAATTCAGTTATCTCATGAGGAATTTTATCATTGGAAACGTTCTCAACAGATGCACATTCTCTACATTGATGGAGCCTCGAAAGGTAGCCCAGGGGTGGAAGGAGCGGGTGGGGTTCTCTTCTCCCCAGGGGGACATATTCAAATAACCTTTTCTTTAGGTTTGGGAATAACATCCAATAACCAGGAAGAAGCCTATGCTCTTTATAAAGGTCTCAGTATAGAAAATATCCAAGACATTGAAGAGTTGATCATCATTGGATATTTTGATGTCACTCTTAACTAGTTTAGAAATTGATCCCTCTTGGATGATATGAATATCAAAAGCATCATGATTAGAACATTGTTGGAGGTGGATGCATTTCAAAATCTGCAATTTTTTCATGTTCTTAGAACCAATAATTCTGAGGCCGATTCCTTTGCCAATCTGGGTACTCTGGACTCACTGGGAACATTATGAACTAATGGTAGGGTTCTTCAAAATTTCATCCCCTAATGCGAGTTGCGAAGGATAGACCCACAAAATATTTGTTCCGTAGGAGGGACCCACCAATTAAAGAAATTGTGAATATTGCAAGAAGAATTAGGCTAAGGTTAGGAGTGTTGTGGGACATCAAAATTCAAAGCACGTTTTGGTTGGTGAGGAGGAAAAGTGACTTCTCCATACTTCTTATGCATGCACCTCCACATCCTGGTGTACCCTTGCACAAGCACAATTGAATGGATCCTCTCTCTCATCCAGTATCACAGGTGTGTTATCCGTCTAAGTTAATGTTTTTGGTACACCTACGTACCCCTTGGACGTTACCTTTCCCTCGACGTTCCTCATCCACTACATGTAATAATGGATTTGTTTGGCTAGGTTCTTATCGCATGCTTGGAGATGTATATGTTGTTCATGGGGGTAAGCTGTGGTTCTTTCTTCAGCCAGGGTGGTGACCCTTCATCCATCGTCAAGCCATTATAGAGGATATTTGCATCAAGAAAGGTATTATGAATTAGAGTGGAAAATATTTGGATGTAGCCTTAACTCCAGTGTTCCAAGTAGAATTTCCCTTTGATCATTAAATGGGGAAAATCCCCTTCTTAGAAGTAGTCCAAGAAGGTGTTCGAGTAGGAAACATGGCCAATAGGAGGTCAGGTGTAGCATCATGGAATTGATGGATATAGGATTGGGAATATGAGGCTATGATTAATCTATTCAATTCATTTCAAATTAGCATGAAGAATGCTTAAGTTGAGTGGAAATCTTCAATGGACCTGCTAATTTCTTAGAGGTAGGGAATTCAACAACTACGGGATGAAGTGGATGCCAATGATATAGAGTCAGTGGATATTATCTCAATACCTATCTTTCTAGCCCAACCACATTCCAATCAGAAAATTTTGGATGTGGCTTTGTCTCCAACTCCTCCCAGGCAGATTCTAGACCTCAATTCGCCACCGAAATCTACAGAAGAAGCTAAGGATGGAACTCCATTAGAAAAAGATTAACCAGTATGCTCTATTTTTTTTTAATACTTGGTATATGTTATAGATGGTATATTAGGCTATGTAGTAGTTGTAATCCAATTTCATGGCTCATTGTTTGGACAATTTCAGATAGGGAAAAACTTCAACCTCATTATGAAATTTACAAGCTTAATTTGAATTTGCAATGACTCTCTCTGTGGCTAGAACACAACTTTTTTGAATATAAATTTTACTAGTTTTATTAAAAAAAAATATATCTATGATCCAGGTGGACGTTAGTGGCCACCCACCTATTCCACTGGCTCAAAACATAATTTTCCACCTTGGAAAATTTTCTACAGGTTTTTTGGGTCTTGAACTTTCAGGGCCATTTTTAGGCTCTAAATGACATTTTTGGGCCCGAAAGCATCTAGCATGTAGTAAAAGGTAAATGATAGGCCGAAAATAATGTGTATTCCTCAGCTCGACCTTTCAAGCAACGTACCAAGTGCACCAAAATGGAGATCGTATGAAAATGTTACACCCTTGGGAAGTTGACAACTACCCCCATTGGGGCCCATAAACCTTTTGGTGTTTCATATTTTGGGGTTAGGGTTTTGTATGTTTAGAGATTTATCATTAATGGTTTATGTTAAATGGGACTTTTGAGCCTCATTATAATAATATTCTTGTGAATGCACGTAACCATCACATCTCTCCTTAAAGATACACTACCACTATTCTACCAAGTTCAGTTTGCTCTGCATTTTATAGTTCCTATACATTTTTTTCATTAATAGAAATTGTGTATTACCACATCTCTACATTTCTTGCAATATATCTATGTATTTCCTTGTTAAATATATTCCTTCATTTTTTTCTCAGCATAATATGGATCAATGGTATCATAGTAGTCTACTCTTTATTTGCTTCTCTGTGCATGTCCCCAATGAGGTCAAGGTATAAGGAGTTGGGACTCAAACTACTTGAGCCTTTGAAATACCATCATTTTCAACCACGATGAACTCCCATGGTATAAGAAAAGAGACATGAGGGAGAAATACATCATCTTCATGTGTTGCTCAAGGAATCCCTCACGTGACATAGGGATGGAATGATGGAAAATTTTCCCAAATCCTTCGATGACTACTGACAATAGAAGAAACATCTTCATCAAATGACCACTTTGGAAGCACTTCCCCCTTCAAGGTACAAGTTAATTTTGATATTACTGTATTTGAAGGTAATATAGATGTAGATTCTTTGGAAAAGTGGTTAAATTTGCTAGAAGGTTATTTCTTTGTCCACAAATTTTATGATAGAGAAAAGATCACTTTTTCACTCCTTAAGGTTGTCCCCCATGTCAAAAATTGGTTGGAGACTTACTTTGAGAAAAATTCCACAGAGGAGTCTAGAATGTTTGAGGCTAAACCCACTTAGGATTGTTTATGGGTGACATTAAAAAAAAATATTACTCTGTTGGAAACTATGATGACCAGTACACAAGATGGACCACATTGCATAAGGAGAGGGACCAAATAGTGCCAGAGTTCACAAATACCTTCCATACCATGCGCACCAAGATGGGTATCAAAAAATTTGAGTGGCATATGGTTCTAAAATACCATGGGGGTCTACACAAGTACATAAAAAAAAATGTATTTTATGGACATATCGTCAATGGGAGACACTTATCAATATGTTTTCAAAATTGAGTAGAAATTTAAGCAATGGAATAACTGGGAGTTCGGGTATATAAATCCACAACAACTGAAGTATGGTAAAGGTGGCCTAACTCATAGAAAAAACAACCTCAAGAAAACTATTCCAAGCCACGGGAAAATAAGGGTAATAGGAAGACAAAGAAGGACACTAGAAAGTGGTGCAACTTCCAAAAAATCCCTTGGTACAACACCGAAGAATGTAGCTCGAAACAATCATTAGTGGTCAAGCTTAAAGAAAAAGAGCCAAACCCTGACTCAGACTCTGATTTAGAAAAAAATAAAAGGAAACAAATCATCAATGCAGAACCCACTTCTACCATCGTGACCACTACAATTCAACTTGAAGAACCATATAAGCCTAAGGATGGGGAGAACCTCTTCCATTCACAGATGTGGGTGAATGAGAATCCACTGTATTTCATTGTTGATAGTGGAAGCCAAAAGAACTTAATCTCAACAAAGGTTGTCAAGCAATTGCATTTTTTGAAAACACTACTCCTACAACCATACAACATTGGGTGGCTTTTCCATGGACAAGATATCTGTGTCAACTATCAGTTTCACTTGTCCTACGACATCAAGCCCTTCAAGGATGAGGCAATATGTGATATTTCCCCACTGGAAGTTTGTGATGTTCTTTTAGGCCAACCATATATGTGAAAGCATCATGTTGTTTATGAGTCTCGACCTTGTAATTTCATAGTTACTTTGGGGGGCAAGCTCTTGTTGATGGGAAAAATTGACCATCCGTCAACTGGGAGAGTGGAACCGGTCCAGGGTTGTCTAATAACCCAAGCTGTTTGGGATGAACCACCCTGACGGGTTTAGCGGCTCCATTAGCCGATCTAAGTCCTAAGAAAACAAAAGAAAACTACTCTAAACTAACTAATCTAACTAAAACTAACTATTAAAACAAACTAATAAAATAATATAACTATTCTATATACAATCTACTATCTAATACTATGCTAACTCTAAGAAATTAAATATCTAACTACTAACATAAATAAATCTTATTCACAAAATGTACAATTTTTACAATTTACAGATTTGAATGAAAACCTAAAAAACTCATTTATATTCTGTCCTAAGACAGCGAGAGCTATTATTTTTGATTTTATAATTTTATGAAAAGAAATAAAACAAAAACTAACTAAACTAAACAACTAAAATACTAACTCTAACTACAAATCTAAACTACACATATATCTAACTAAACTACTTAAATTATACTAACAAATAAACTATTAAATACTAAAAAAAAACAAACTGACCTGAAGGAACGCTCTAGGTTTGTCCTATGTGTAATGATTGTCTTAGCTGATTGGAGGGAGGAAACCCGCACCGAATTATCCAGGAGCTTCTCGTAAACAAAAAAGTTGTAGTGCTCTTTAAATATGATTACAGGACAAACAAAATATAAAAATTACAACAATCTTATGATTTATAGATCTTCACAGTTAGATAAACCTGTATGCAAAGATCTATACGAAATGATTCAATTAACGAAGAAGAGAAATATGTGATTCATTAACTGAAACAAAGTAATTGTTGTACTTTTAAATAATGAAAGAAATTAGATATGGATAGCACATTAATCAAATCATATCATTCTACAATATATTATGATAGCTAAAGTAGTCTATAATCATCTGCAAACTGACATGCATAAACTTGAAACAAAAGATTGATATTATGAAAGTGAAAGCTGTAACAAAACATCAACTTTCGTCTCAGTCTGTATCAAAAACCCATAGCCTGGTTCTCCCACAAGTGAGGACGATGATCCTTTATTACAAAAAAAATAAGTATTTAAAGACCTCCCACAGGGTAAAACATCCCTGTGGAAGTTATCAAAACTGTTTACACAAATCTGGGAAAATATCCCAAGTTCCTATCTCTAACTCAAACTAACAACTTAAAAATAAAACTATATCACACAAATATCTCCTAGACTGCCACAACATGTCCAATGAAATTCGAATGTACCTGCAAGAGGTCAAAAATGTACAAGTTAAGAGGATATTATGCTGATGAAATTGATAAAAATCTAATTCTAAAGACTAGCTACAAAATCTTGCGATTCTGTAGCTGGTCTAAATCAAACACAGAATCGTATTAAAATCAATTAAAATCTTAGAAAATACATTCAAACTATCAAAAGATATTTGATTACTAAAGCCTCATTCAAATCGACACTTGTATGCAAATGGAACAAACCAAATCAAATGATAACAAAGATGGATATTCTCTGTTTAATTCGTTACCAATTCGGGTATACAAAATCGTATCGAACAGTAATGAAATCGTTTTCATATCAAATTGAAATCGATACAGTCAATCAAATCATATGCAATCGTTTATATTGCCTTATCCATCAACAGGAAACACGATCGAATCTATACGAAAACAACATGATCATTTTCAGATTTGATATAACTGTCAAATCAAAACTGGTGTGTAAATTACCACAAACGAAATGATAATGGAATTAATCGGTTGATAACAGGGTCAGTAGGACTTGTCCAATCGTTTGTTATTGCTAATTGGGGCAAACAAAATCGATTGACATTGAACAAAATTATTTCTTGAATTCATTTATTAACCAAATTTTCTCATACGAATTCAACAGAGATAACATGTGTTGATCTGAGTTTAACAAACTCGTTTTGAAAATTAAAATCAACAGAGAAACATCGAGTCTATTTTCGATACGAATCCAACTCATAAAAACAATCATGCTAACTCAAGATACGTAGCAATCCAATCAAAGCAAGAGAGAACCGAACAGTTTGAGTTCAACATAGTCGTTATGAATCAACACAGTTCCATGATTTCGGCGAATAGATCTTTTGCACAGGTCAGATACAATCCAAATCCAAATGGAAATGCTGACAAAGCAGAGTTGTTTTTTCAAATTTAATTGACTACATCGTAATTATCAATCCAATTCGATCCTATGAAATCGTTTCAAAAATCAAATCATGAAAACTGAATCAAGGTCGATGTGATCGAACCACAATGAAATCATATTAAATCGAAACATAGTCGTGCTCTAATTTTAGCATAAAAACCTCCTGTTCAGGTCAGATACAAATAAAATGCAATCGAAAGCAAACCATTGATTTCTTTAACTCAAGTCAACAGGATTATTCAAAACGAACAAACTTAGTGAAAACCGATCAATTGCTAAACTGGGCACGACCAAATCATGTAACCAAATCATAACCTCATTTAATTTTAGTTAAACGAAAGCAATGTACAGGATTCATAACATAAACATTTTTTGATAACCAAACTATGACAAAGTCAATTCAAACAATGGATAGAGCTAATTGAAAACCAAACTCAATTCATTATATTAATCCTAGCAATTCAAAAAAAACAAATTTGATATTGAAATTCATACCTGGATAATGAAAGGGCATTCAATTATAACAGTTTGGAATTGATGAAGGATGTAGCTGATTCGACATTCCTAAATATGATCGAGCCATAGGTCTTCTGCTTCTTGTCATTAGCTCGAAGCTTGTCCCTTTCACTTGTCAACATTGTAACTTGGTTTTCCAATGACTTGATTTTGGACTGTAATAATGGAATGTCGGTATAGTAGCATTCCAACCACACATTACATTGGTCGCACGACAACTGCCCGAGCTTCGAAATAACAATCGAGGGTTTGGTTAAATCACCAAGGGTTTCACTAGGAAGCTTGATCCCTGGGTAACTAGGATTGTTCCTTAGGCACGGGGGCAAATTAGAAACAAAGTCATAGGGTGGCTCGGAGCACAGACCTTGGGAATAAGGGTACTCACTAGCTAGGAAGCGCTCTATATCAGAGTCAGAATCTTCGCTGAGTACTATGGGCTTCTGCTCAACATTTGGCTTAGGTTTATTCCGAGCCAGTCTAGATATAAGTCGAGCATTCTTTTTACCTTTGCCGTCGACAGTAGGGTTACCCTTAACCTTCTTGTTCACAGGCTTTTTAACATCCTGAACCTTGTCTGCCAAGACGTCGGGTAGGTCGATCAGGGTCGACCAAGGGTTTGGGAGAGGGAAATAGGACATGGAAAGGCACGGGTGGCCCGACCTTAGTTTCACTAACCACAGGCTTGTCAATTTGGACAGGCTCTATATCAACAAAACCATTTCGAGAGATAAAAGCTTGCCAACTATCACCAAGGAGGTTTAAGTGGTGGACAATGATGAGTCTGATCAGGCCGTGGTGAAACAAGATACTATCTGCCTTCTCTCGTTTAAATCTCTTAGCCATTTTATAAAGACTACGCTGGAAATAAAATGACATGTTCAATGGATAACCCATACAATTAATTAACAAACGAAGGTGATAAAGAAAAACCAGTCCATACCGACCCTCACAGGTCACGAATTGTTTAACCACCATCAAAAGATCATGCCACCTTGGTTTAAGCGTGGAAATGGGCATACCTCTGTCACAGGATGTGACCTTCCGCGAGAGGAACAATAACAGCCATGGAACCTCCTCAACTTTAGGGTTTTTAAACCATCGCTGGCCCGTGGCTGCTAACCCTGTGGCAGAGCTAATAAAATCTTCACTGATTTCGAGCTGAATGTCACCCACTTTGGCTCTACAGCCATCAAAAGTCAGAGCGAACTGTTGTGCAACAAACAGATTAAAACCCTCAAACCTCTGTACAAACGTAAGCCAACCATTATCTTGCAAATCTTTCCGGGTGTTATCGAACAGTAGCAGGGCTTGACTACCGTTCGGCTCAATTCGCACCATCGGTGCCATAGAGACGAGTAGACAGTAAGTGATGTGAACGAGCTAGGGTTTGAATGTAGTACACACAGGAGAAGAATGCTCACAGGCTTACTTGATGCTAGCAGAGGTGAAATAGGGATAGGGGTAAGCATTAATGACATCGTGCGAAGGTGGGGAGCTATTTCTACCCATGCAGAATAGTCATTACTATGGTACAACCACTGGCACATTCAACTATTCAAATCACAACGCATATGTGTTACAACTATGCCACTTCAATCAATCAATCAAAACCTTTGGTAAGTGGATAAACCATTCGCGCGATCAAAAGTTATAGTTTCAAAACCAAACAAATAAATCGAAACCAATACCAATGGTTTGAATATGTGATATGCGGTGTATAGAACGATTCATGCCAAGAGTTTAACCAATGTGCCAATGTGTTTTTATGTATATCAATGTGCCAAGTAGATCAATCAAAGAACATGCGAATCCAATCACCAATGTATCACAAACTCAGTGACTCATGAAACGAAATTACATAATCAATCAAAGAATGGAAAATGAGTACAGATCAAAAGGGTTTTGCCAATTGCATAATGATAAGTAAAAATGCAAACACAATGGGCATATCAACAAGAATGATAATGAAAATTCAATGACGATTTTAATGCGACTTCGAAAGACCAAGTTTTCATGCTTACAGTCGTGAAAACAAGAATGAAGGTAAGTGTGCAAATAGCGCAAAGAATAAAAGTGTCGTTTATTTGAGAATTGCGACGAAAAATTAAGGTTTGCAAAACATTAGTGTAGGCAGCTTATAAGGACAGTAGAAAATGTGGATTGGCTGCCAACAATGGAAACACACTGGTAGAAGCAGTTATCTCTACCAAAAGAACAAATTCTAACTCAAAAATAACAACCAGAAAATCGTATAAACATCATCATTAACCAACTATTCTAGCAGTGTTTTAAAAGATGAAAACTGATAACGGTCTTAAGACCAGCGAGTCACGATATTAAAGATAAAATATCCAATACTATTGGCAGAGCCACTGCTGCCAGCAGGAATCCATAGCCTCGACATGGTTTCCATTTAACCCACTCTGACATCTGTATCCTGCCAAGAAGTCCTGCATCAGAATAAAGGACATTTTAAGGTCAAGAGGTTTCTTATTTGCAATTTTAATAAACCCGACATTGCTTCGCTGCCAGCAGGACTGTTCAGTACCCCGACGAAGTTGTCTTGGTGTCATGCATGCATTTACCCGCTACCATCAGACCTGTTCAACATCCTGACGGGTTTACAAGCACTTCCCACATCTCTTTTATGTTTATTTTGTTTTGTTTTTCTTCAAAGATATATAGTTGAGCGGGGTGACGCTAAAAATCATGATATTTTAACATATTTTTTTAGACCTCATCAAAATTTTTTAGAACTGTCCTTTATGAAGATCCAAAGATGTCTCATTACAAAAACAACTTCCTAAGGCAGGGAGACATCTTTTGAGTCATTCCCTTAAGGAATAGGGATAGCGTAAAAAGATAATAGATGATCATGACAAGCTTTACTCAGAGATCAAAATCAATCAACTTCTTTCAAACAACAAATTTTTTGCCGACACAGATATAGATTTCAGAAATATACAATTGATGTTTATACACTTTTCTTAGCATTTATTTCAGCGAAGGAATTCTCTGTTTTCTTTGTCTGAAAATCTCAGTATACAGGTATGTGTATTTTCAAAAACACAAACATGATAAACTCAAAGGAAAAATCAAAAAGAAAAGCAAAAGAACAAGCAAACAAAAGCAAAATATGTACATATCATACAAGGGTTGTCATCAAGCAAAGTATATTTTCAAGGCTTGGCCATTCACCGGATAGGTGTCAGGCTGCCCCTCAAGATTCTGCAATCGAAAAGAATTGGGACCCAACTTTTCAGCAATTAAAAATGGTCCAAGCCACAAGTTTTGAAATTTCGTGTGCTCTCCCTTTCCCTCATGCGGTTTGTTCCATTTCAAGACGAGATCACCTACTTCAAAATTCCTATCAGAAGCAGAGTTAGAATCGAACCAGCTTTTAACCAATAATTGATGCTGATCTAACTTACGTTTATCTTAGGCTCTTACCTCTTCTAGCTTCATCAAAGCGTTAATTCTGTTTTCCAAAGGGGGACAATCTTCTTCTTGAATTTTCTGTGATAACTGAAGTGAAGGAAGAAGAATGTGAGGTGGCAGAATTGCTTCTCTTCCATAAACGAGAAAAAAGGGGGAGTTACCCACAACATCTTTTGGTGTCACCCTATCAGCTCACATCGCGTTTAACAGTGCATTGTGCCAATTTTTGTGATTTTCAATCACCGTTCTCTTGATAATTTTAATCAAGTTATTATTTGTTGATTCTGCCAATCCGTTGCCCTGGGGGTAATAGCTAGCAGAATACTTCAATTTAATTCCTTTTTCCAAAGCGAACTCGCTCATCTCAAGAGAGGAAAAGTAAGAAGCATTATCGAATACTAAACAGTCATGGATACCAAAATGAGTGATAATGTTCGAATTTAGAAAGGCAATTACATGACTGGTGTTGACAGTTCTTAACGCAGTAGCTTCAGACCACCGGGTAAAGTAATCTATGGTTGTTATGATGAACTTATGCTATTTTGAGGACGGGGGGTTGATCGGACCTATGATATCAAGGCCCCACTGCTGAAAAGGAGAATCTACTAAAACGGGTTGCAAAGGAAAGGCTGGTTTTTATAACCGCCCTGATGCTTTCTGACAAATGGTACATTTACGACACAAGGCATGGGCACCTCTAAAAAGTGTGGGCTAGTAATAACCGGCTCTTAAAACCTTATGGGCAGTGGTGTCACCACCAAAATGACCACCAGCTTCTCTTGTATGCAACTCTAGCAAGACTTTTTCTGCTTCGTCTTTTTCAAGACAACGCATCAGTACGCCGTCAAAACTTTGACGAAACAGGATACCATTAACCAGATGAAAGGAGGTAGACTTTAATCTAAATTCTCTTCTTTTAGTGGGGTTCAAGTGACGGGGGGCTGACCCATGTTCAAGACAGGATCTTATATCATCATACCACGAACTGACAGAGTTTTGTGCGCAACAGATTGCATTTTGGTCGTGTTGTCCTAGGTTTGACGTATCATTTTCTTCTTGTTGTCCTACTGCTGAATCAAAAACTAACTTTCATAGCCCTTGGCCTCTCACTATCTGAGCTGGGGTGATTTCTAAGTCGTACTCCTACAAGGAGGTGACCCAGTTAGCCCTCTTTTCACCTAGCTCCTTTTGCACTAACAGGTTCCTGACGGCTGGGTAGGGGACAATGACTTTCGTCCTTGACTTCAAAAGATACGACCGGAAGTGCTTGACTGCTTTGAAAATAGCGTAAGCTTGTCGATCTACCGCTGGGTAATTAAGTTCAGCACCTTTGAAAGTAGAGCTCATAAAGGAAATGGGTACTTCATTGTTCTCGACATTCTTTTGGGTTAGGACGGCGACATAGGAACAGTCAGAAGAAAAAGTGTAGAGTGTAAAGTCTTGAGAAAAAACAGGGCTCATGAGAGATGGAGCATCTATTATGGCCTTCTTTATTGCATTAAAAGTTTGATTTTCTAAGGGTCTCCAGTGATAGTGGGTGTCTTTCTTAATTAAATTCTGTAAAGGCCTGACCATTTCAAAGAAACTGGGGATGAATCTCCTCACGAGGTTATTCTGGCCTAAGAAAGACTACATAGATTTTTTGGATGTAGGAGGGGGAAGTTTCGCGATGACTTGAGTCCTATCGGGGTCGATAATCATCCCTTCACTTGACACAATAAATCCTAAGAGTTTACCCTGTTCTACCGCAAAGATGGATTTTTTAGGATTCAAGGAGATGTCATATTTACGACATCGCTGTAGAATGACTCGTAAGTGAGCTAGATGATCATTTTTGTTTTTAGAAAATACAGTCACATCATCTAAGTAAAATATGATGGACTGATTCATTAGGCCTCAGAAAGCGATGTCCATCGCTCTCTGGAAAGTGGCACCAGCATTAATCAATCCAAAGGGCATTTTTCGATAAGCATAAGTGCCCCACGGGGTACGAAAGGTGGTTTTAAGTTGGTCTGGTGGAGACATCAGGACTTGGTTGTACCCCGAGAAACCATCCAATAAGGATAGCCTCTCAGAACCAGATACCTGTTGAAGGATCTGTTCCATGGGTGGGACAGGATAGTTGTCTTTATCAGACGCTCTATTAAGGTTTCAGAAATTGACGCAGAGTCGTATTTCCCCACTTTTCTTTCGGACTGGGACAAGGTTAGAAACCCATTGAGTGTGCCTAACAGAAAAAATTATCTTATCATTTAGGAGCTTATTCAATTCTTTTTGAACGGTCGGTTCGAGCTTGGGGTGCATTTTTCTCAATTTTTGTTGAAAGGGTGAGGTTTGGGGCTTCATGGGAATGACATGTTGTATGATGTTAGGGTCGAAAGTTTTAAGGTCATCATACGTCCATGCAAAGACATCTTTAAATTCTTTGAACAATTTAATAAATGCAACTTTTTCTTGTTGAGAACATCCTACCCCTAGATTAATGCACTGTGGATTGTCCTTAGTTCCTAAGTTTACCTTTTCATATGATAACGAGGAACTATTGGTTTTACAGTTGACCGTCTTTTTAAATTTATCTTGAAGATCATAAAACTTCTCTAATATAACTATAGATTTAGGGATCGAGTTTACCATGTCCGATGAAGATTCAGGAGTTCTCGAATCTGGTATTACCATGAAATCGTGTAAATTGTCGTTGTGCGTGTGTTCGTCTATCACTGCGCCTTGAAAAGTTTCTTCCATGTGCAGAAAGTTAATGATCTGTTGATCATTGTCAAAGACTCTCCAGTTCATGATGTTGTCGGGAACGGATGGCCGGAACAACAGTTCGACAGAGAATGCATCTGGGGACAAGCCTTCTGCAGGAAAGAGTTTAGAAGCTACATTAGCCAATAGATCTGCTTCATAATTATTCAATCTGGGAATAGAATTTATATTGAAAGCAACAAATTTATTCAGGAAATTCCATACCTCCGATTGGTATCTTTTAAGATGCGAAGACAGACCATGGATAGAATCTCTTACCTGTCTAACCACTATTTCGGAGTCGCCAAAGATGGTCAAATTTTGAATGTTCATATCTAAAGCTTTTCTGAGACCTTGTAGTAAAGCCTCATATTCTGCAGTGTTGTTAGTACATTCAAATTCCAACCTACATGCAATTAATGTTTTATTACATGTCAAATCGATAATAATGCAGCCTACTCCAACTCCTTCTTTGGACTTTGACCCGTCGAAATAAAGAGACCAAATTTGATTCCCATCGGGTACATGAGATCGTTGCATAGAAGCTGTTGGCTGCACATATGATACAATCTCGGATTGTTGTTCTGGATTGGTGATAGCTGAAGCCTCGACCATGAAATTGCCGAAGAAGGTGTCCATCCCTTTTACTTCGAGTGAATTAGCAGAAGGTGTAAATGGTTCGTTGGGATCGTTCAAATATGTGACCGTAAACTTAAGGTAACACTCACGATTTACCTTTATCTTGTTAGGCTTTCCGTTCTCTGGAAGCCATAGATGAGACCAATCTGTCGCGAAATAACCATGTAGCTGCTCTGACCAGTCCCTGCTTAAAAATAGACCATACACTTTCGGAATATCCACAACAATAATATCAATGACTTGATGAACCTTAGGGTTAGACAATAATCTTATAAGCACATTCTTTAGTTCGCCTACAACTTTAACATTGGTCCGATAAAGTTGTATGATTTTTAAAGTAGATGGTTCAACTTCGGCGTTAATCTTCTGGCATACAGACCATGGAATCACATTGGATGATTCTCCTGAGTCTACCATACAATTGTGCACGTTTCTATTAAAGATTTCAAACATTAACAAAAATGGAGGTACATTTTTGCGAGTGCTAAGGGTGGTAGTTTGTGGCTTTTTACTCGCAGTTTCTAAAGCTAATTTATCTACGTTATTTACATTATTTACATTACTTACAGGAAGGATTCCTTTATCTTGAGGATCAGGATTGTTTTTAGTGGAAGTCTTCTGGGGAACTTTGTTCTACACAACCTTGTTACCACTTGAATTACCATTTTTGCCATTCTCTGAGATATTCTGTAACATTTTTTGTAGCAGAAATGGGAATTTCAATAACTCATAAATAGAAATGTTAGCCCTCAACTTTTTAAGATATTCAACTACATCATAATCTAAGTTGGGGTTCACATTACTCTGTTTAGTCTCATCTGGTTTAGATTGCTTTGGAGGCGAAGTTGTAGTGTTTTCGGAAGAAGGTTTGTTGGTTGTCTTACTCCTGGTATTATAAGGATGAACTGTCTCGAAGTTGGCTTGAAAGATGCTATCCGAGAAGTGTCCAAAAATGTTTGGAGAAGACTCCTCTTCTTGAAATGTCTCTTGTTCAACTACCTCCTCAAGAATCTCAGGAGGTATCAAGTTATCTTGGGCTTCTAGAATTGTTTGAAGGGCGCATTGCAGACTTTCTAGATTAAGGCCTTCAGTGGTTGGATTAGGTCGGTTGGTAGGAAAAGGCTTCCGGAACGGGGGCTTGTAAGGTCCTTTGCTCGAAGAAGCTTCTTCAGTCGTCCTTTTTAAGTCTATAACTTGATTTGACAGTTTTTGAACAACTTTAGTTAAGTTTTCTAAATCCGAGCTTTTAGGTTGTGTTTTACTTTGGGTAGGTCTGGGGAGGATTTCGATCTTCTTTTTGGAAGAAGGACTAGTCTCTATTTTGTTGCTAGTAGAGTCTTTAAGACTAAGTATGTATTTTTCAATCTGGCTGGCCTCCTCAAAGGCTTCTAACAACGTGGATTTCTTAGATCATTTAACCCAAATAGCTATACTTTGATGCAAATCTTTAGTGTAGTATGCTATTATAAGATTCTCGACAGGCATGGAATCCGTAGGGATTCGGTTTTTAAGCGTTAAGAATCTTTGATTAAAGTCTTTAAATTTTTATTTTGGGTTCATTCTTAAATTAGAAAGATCCATGACTAGGACTTCCGGAGGCTTATCGTCTCCGAACTTTTCCAAAAAGAACGACTCAAACTTTTCCCAAGACACGATGGTATGGGGTTGCTGGGCAAAGTACCATGTAGATGCATTTCCCTCAAAAGTATAGGGAAACAACCTACAGACAATGTCTTCATGTTCGAAATTGCAGAGTCTTATGGCTAACATAAAATTTTTAATGTGATCTTCAACGATCTGTTTTGAGTCAGGGTCAAACTTAGGAAGCCATTTCTCCGGATGTTTAGGTAAAGGATGTTGAGCTCCAGGTACAGCTACGACATCCTGGTTGAGCCAAGGTCTAGGAGGGTTGTTCTGGTTTTCCATTGGTGTAGTGGGTGTGGAAGGCTGAGAACGGGAACTGCCTTCGTCAGAGGAATCTCCTTCAGAAGAGGAAGGAGATGATGGAGGTGGTGAAGGAGGTATTCCAGATCCTCCTGCAGCAGGATTTAGGGTTGGATCTGTAGGAATCACAGTGAGGTTAGTGCCTCTGAGTTGTTCTCTGATATCAGATAAATCCAAAGGTTGGTCCAACGGATGGTTAGGTTGCCTCAAATGGGCTAAGGCACTGTGAGTTCTTATAAGATATTGACGGACAATCTCTTGTATATCACCACCTGTAGGATTAGGGGTTGCTGGCTCAACTGTGATCCATGGATCGTCGGTTGATGTGGTTGTTGTTTGAAGGGGAATATTATCATTCGAATGGATTCTAGTCACTATAGGTGAGAGATTAGGTGGTGGAGGAGTCTTACGACCACCTCGTGCCATTAATTAATTTCAAGCCCTCCTTCTAGCACCATTTGTTGATGGGAAAAATTGACCATCCGTCAACTGGGAGAGTGGAACCAGTCTGGGGTTGTCTAATAACACAAGCCGTTTTGGATGAACCACCCTGATGGGTTTAGCGGCTCCGTTAGCTGATCTAAGTCCTAAGAAAACAAAAGAAAACTACTCTAAACTAACTAATCTAACTAAACTAAACAACTAAAATACTAACTCTAACTACACATCTAAACTACACATATATCTAACTAAACTACTTAAATTATACTAATAAATAAACTATTAAATACTAAAAAAAACCAAACTGACCTGAAGGAAAGCTCCAGGTTTGTCCTGTGTGTAATGATTGTCTTAGCTGATTGGAGGGAGGAAACCCGCACCGAATTATCTAGGAGCTTCTCGTAAACAAAAAAGCTGTAGTGCTCTTTAAATATGATTATAGGACAAACAAAACATAAAAATTACAACAATCTTATGATTTATAGATCTTCAGAGTTAGATAAACCTGTATGCAAAGATCTATACG
Organism: Picea engelmannii; assembly: GCA_009831015.1. Lineage (NCBI taxonomy): Eukaryota > Viridiplantae > Streptophyta > Pinopsida > Pinales > Pinaceae > Picea > Picea engelmannii. Next base: position 606,278 of record ML778210.1, read on the forward strand.
AAATGATTCAATTAACGAAGAAGAGAAATCTGTGATTCATTAACTGAAACAAAGTAATTGATGTACTTTTAAATAATGAAAGAAATTAGATATGGATAGTACATTAATCAAATCATATCATTTTGCAATAGATTATGATATCTAAAGTAGTCTATAATCAACTACAAACTGACATGCATAAACTTGAAACAAAAGATTGATATTATGAAAGCGAAAGCTGTAACAAAACATCAACTTTCATCTCAGTCTGTATCAAAAATCCATAGCCTGGTTCTCCCACAAGTGAGGATGATGATCCTATATTAAAAAAAATAATAAGTATTTAAAGATCTCCCACAGGGTAAAACATCCCCGTGGAAGTTATCAAAACTGTTTACACAAATCTGGGAAAATATCCCAAGTTCCTATCTCTAACTCAAACTAACAACTTAAAAATAAAACTATATCACACAAATATCTCCTAGACTGCCACAACATGTCCAATGCAATTCGAATGTACTTGCAAGAGGTAAAAAATGGACAAGTTAAGAGGATATTATGCTCATGAAATTGATAAAAATCTAATTCTAAAGACTAGCTACAGAATCTTGCGATTCTGTAGCTGGTCTAAATCAAAACTGTAGCTGGTCTACATCAAACACAGAATTGTATTAAAATCAATTAAAATCTTATAAAATACATCCAAACTATCAAAAGATATTTGATTACTAAAAGCCTCATTCAAATCGACACTTGTATGCAAATGGAACAAACCAAATCAAATGATAACAAAGATGGATATGCTCTGTTTAATTCGTTACCAATTCAGGTATACAAAATCGTATCGAACAGTAATGAAATCGTTTTCATATCAAATTGAAATCGATACAGTTAATCAAATCATATGAAATCGTTTATATTTCCTTATCCATCAACAGGAAACACGATCGAATCTATACGAAAACAACAGGATCATTTTCAGATTTGATATAACTGTCAAATCAAAACTGGTGTGTAAATTACCACAAACAAAATGATAATGGAATTAATCGGTTGATAACAAGGTCGGTAGGACTTGTTCAATCGTTTGTTATTGCTAATTGGGGCAAACAAAATCGATTGACATTGAACAAAATCATTTCTTGAATTCATTTATTAACCGAATTTTCTCATACGAATTTGACAGAGATAACATGTGTCGATCTGAGTTTAACAAACTCGCTTTGAAAATTAAAATCAATAGAGCAGCATCGAGTCTATTTTCGATATGAATCCAACTCATAAAAAAAATCATGCTAACTCAAGATACGTAGAAATTCAATCAAAGCAAGAGTGAACCGAACAGTTTGAGTTCAACATAGTCGTTATGAATCAACACAGTTCCATGATTTCGGCGAAGAGATTTTTTGCACAGGTCAGATACAATCCAAATACAAATGAAAATGTTGACAGAACAGAGTCATTTTTTCAAATTTAATAGACTACATCGTAATTATCAAGCCAATTCGATCCTATGAAATCGTTTCAAAAATCAAATCATGAAAACTGAATCAGGGTCGATGTGATCAAACCAGAACGAAATCATATTAAATCGAAACATAGTCGTGCTCTAATTTTAGCATAAAAACCTCCTGTTCAGGTCAGATACAAATAAAATCCAATCGAAATCAAACCATTGATTTCGTTAACTCAAATCAACAGGATTATTCAAAATGAACAAACTTAGTGAAAACCTATCAATTGCTAAACTGGGAACGACCAAATCGTGTAACCAAATCATAACCTCATTTAATTTTAGCAAAACGAAAGCAATGTACATGATTCATAACATAACCATTTTTTGATAATCAAACTATGACAGAGTCAATTCGAACAATGGACAGAGCTAATTGAAAACCAAACTCAATTCATTATATTAATCCTAGCAATTCAAAAAAAACCAAATTTGATATTGAAATTCATACCTAGATAATGAAAGGGCATTCGATTATAACAGTTTGGAATTGATGAAGGCTGTAGCCGATTCAACATTCCTAAATATGATCGAGCCAGAGGTCTTCTGCTTCTTGTCATTAGCCCGAAGCTTGTCCCTTTCACTTGTCAACATTGTAACTTGGTTTTCCAACGACTTGATTTTGGACTGAAATGACAGAATGTCGGTATAGTAGCATTCCAACTACACATTACATTGGTCGCACGACGACTGCCCAGGCTTCAAAATAACAACCGAGGGTTTGGTTAAATCACCGAGGGTTTCACTAGGAAGCTTGATCCCTAGGTAACTAGGATTGTTCCTTAGGCACGGGGGCAAATTAGAAACGAAGTCATAGGGTGGCTCAGAGCACAGACCTTGGGAATAAGGGTACTCACTAGCTAGGAAGCGCTCTATATCAGAGTCAGAATCTTCATTGAGGACTATGGGCTTCTGCTTAACATTCGGCTTAGGTTTATTCCGGGCCAGTCTCAATATAAGTCGAGCATTCTTTTTACCTTTTCCATCGACAGTAGGGTTACCCTTAACCTTCTTGTTCACAGGATTTTTAACAGCCTGAACCTTGTTTGCTAAGACGTTGGGTAGGTCGATATCAAGGTCGACCGAGGGTTTGGGAGAGGGAAATAGGACATGGAAAGGCACGGGTGGCCCGACCTTAGTTTCACTAACCACAGGCTTGTCAATTTGGACAGGCTCTGTATCAGCAAAACCATTTCGAGAGATAAAAGCTTGCCAACTATCACCAAGGAGGCTTAAGTGGTGGACAACGATGAGTCTGATCAGGCCATGGTGAAACAAGCTACTATCAGCCTTCTCTCATTTAAACCTCTTAGCCATTTTATAAAGAATACGCTGGAAATAAAATGGCATGTTCAATGGATAACCCATAAAATTCATTAACAAACGAAGGTGATAAAGAAAAACCAATCCATACCGACCCTCACAGGTCACGAATTGTTAAACCACCATCAAAAGATCATGCCACCTTGGTTTAAGCGTGGAAATGGGCATACCTCTGTCACAGGATGTGACGTTCCGTGAGAGGAACACTAACGACCATGGCACCTCCTCAACTTTAGAGTTTTTAAACGATTGTTGGCCCGTGGATGCTAACCCTGTGGCAAAGCTAATAAACTCTTCACTGATTTCGAGCTGAATGTCACCCACTTTGGCTCTACAGCCATCAAAAGTCATGGAGAACTGTTTTGCAACAAATATATTAAAACCCTCAAACCTATGTACAAACGTAAGCCAACCATTATCTTGCAAATCTTTTCGGGCATTATCGAACAGTAGCAGGGCTTGACTACCGTTCATCTCAATTCGCACCATCAGTGCCATAGAGCCGAGCAGACGGTAAGTGATGTGAACGAGCCAGGGTTTGAATGTAGCACACACATGAGTAGAATGCTAACAGGCTTACCCGATGCTAGCAGAGGTGAAACAGGGATAGGGGTAAGCATTAATGATATCGTGCGAAGGTGGTGGAGCTATTTCTGCCCATGCAGAATAGTCATTACTATGGTACAACCGCCAGCGCGTTCAACTATTCAAATCACAACGCATATGTGTTACAACTATGCCACTTCAATCAATCAATTGAAACCTTTGGTAAGGGGATAAACCATTCGTGTGATCAAAAGTTATAGTTTCAAAACCAAACAAATAAATCGAAACCAATACCAATGGTTTGACTATGTGACATGCGGTGTATAGAATGATTCATGCTAAGAGTTTAACCAATGTGCCAATGCATTTTTATGTATACCAATGTGCCAAGTAGATCAATCAAAGAACATGCGAATCCAATCACCAATGTATCACAAACTCAGTGACTCATGAAACGAAATTACATAATCAATCAAAGAATGTCAAATGAGTACAGATCAAAAGGGTTTTGCCAACTACATAATGATAAGTAAAAATGAAAACGCAATGGGCATATCGACAAGAATGATAACGACAATTCAATGATGATTTTAATGCGACTTTGAAAGACCAAGTTTTCACTCTTACAGTCGTGAAAACAAGAATGAAGGTAAGTGTGCAAATAGCGCAAAGAATAAAAGTGTCATTTATTTGAGAATTGCGACGAAAAATTAAGGATTGCAAAACATTGGTGTAGGCAGCTTATAAGGACAGTAGAAAATGTGGATTGGTTGCCAACAACTCTATAGGGTACCAGAGATAGTTTCGACTATTGTCTAGGAAAAAAAATGTCACAAAGTAATATCTCATACCACAAATTTTAACCTCTTCATGATCTGGTTAGAAGGTGAATACAAGGACACTTCGACCACTATAGCCTCAACCCAAGACCTTTCTATCCAACATAAGCAAGTTGACAAGATTGTAGAAGAGAACAAATATATTCTTTCTTCATCTATGGGGATGCCTCTGCATTGCCTAGTAAATAAAATCTATAACAGATCCCTTGATAGCTCTATTGCCACAACCCTTTTTAGGTGTGCTTGGGGTTCCAACCATTATCCCCCATTGATATAACTCTTCATGCTGCATATCCACCAATAGATTCCTCCCACACTCAGACCAAGGAAGATCATGCAACTATATTGGTTGAATGTATCCAACCCATCCAATGATAGGTTCATGACATCCTTCAACAAGACAATTCCATTTACAAACATGACAATTTATTTAGCAAGGAAAGCAACTCACCAAGGTTCAGATTTAGAAAAATCTTCCCCATCTCCCACAGGAACTTGATGCAATGGATTCCATTTCTTCTTAAGGGGGAAGGAATTATTTAGGTCGATGTCGGTGGCCACCCACCTATTTCATTGGCTAAAGATATAGTTTTCCACCTTGCCAATTTTTCTACGATTTTTTAGTTCCTAAACTTCTGGGGTTGTTTTGAGGCCCTAAACGACGCTTTTTTGTCCTAGAAGCACCTAGCTTATAGGTAAAGGAAAATTCTAGGTTAAAAAAAATGTGTACTCCTTGGATAGAACTTTCTAACAAGGTAACAAGCACCCCAAACAAATATTGTATGCAAAATTTATGCCCTCGGGAAGTTGATGTATCAACTACCCCCATCGAGGCCCACAAACCTTTTGGCGTTTCATATTTTAGGGTTAGGGTTTTGGATGTTTAGGGTTTTCTCATTAATTGTTTATGTTAAAAGGGCCTTTTGAGCCTCATTTTAATCATCTTCTTGCTAATTTACATAGCCATCACATCTCTCCTCAGAGATATTCTACCACCATTCTAGCGAGTTCAATTCACTCTACATTTTACAGTTCTTGTACATTTCATTCATTAATATAAATTGTGTATTACCTCTGTGTTTCTTGCAATATCTTTGTGTATTTCCTTGTTATATATATGCCTTCATTTCATTCTCAACATAATCCAGATCACTTAATTTCAAAATACTTTTAAGACTACTGATATTCATGACTTGTTAACTGACCAAAACTCATCAATACTTGTAACATTACCGATATTTTGATAATCTTCTCTACAATATTATCAATTATAAAAAAAATGTTGAAACAAACTAATTAATTTCTTATCTTTGTTTTTAAGTTTTGGAAAATTAATATTGATATTTTTTTTAACACACACTGAGAAATTCGTATTAAGAAAAAAATATGTAGCCTAGGATTACATCATACAGATACAAAAAATTCTTCCCACCATATATTCGCGGTTCAAAGTGTTGAAATCCTCTTTCTCCAATCCTAAGTACTTTGTTATCTAGTGATTCCTTACTACAAATTATATTAGCAACTCACAAAACAAAAATATACACTACTGGAATATTCAACTCAAGTAAAGATAGCCGAAGCAATACTATAAACCAAAAATATCATGCACTAGACACACATATATTCTTCCCATCAACTAATATTATCATTAAAATAACTTCAAATATCACAAGGGATCCCTTACTGGCAAAATGGACCAAATAGAAAAGAGATAAAGCACATCAAAACATGATTGTTCAATTTTCTTCCAAACCTATTGTAAGATCATGTATAGCAGCAACGTGACTATTACACTCATACCCGCTCTTCCCTGTGCTATTTGCGTGAATGTAATGCTGAAAACTGTGCTATCTATGTGATTGTTACATAATACTTGTATTGTTCTAGGGAAGTTGACCCTTCTGCTATACATATTTTCTCTCTCTTCCTTTGTCCTAGATCTCTAGATGGAATTCCTCTTCCACCTATCCAAGATATACTTGAATCATAGTCCTTCATGATCCAACTCTCTCTATTCAAATCAATCTCTCTCGATCAATCTAGCAAAGTAAAGTGTCTTCCTCCTTCACCTTATACTTTCTTTTATAATATTGATTTATTACCTAACCCTAATCTCCAAAGTGATTAACGGTTGAGATCACTTCTCACCTCACTTGATATCAATGGCTATTATTTAATTCACTAATGCTAATTAAAACATTTCCTTAAATAAAAATGAACTTACTAATTAAAATCACTTTACTTTAATAATTCCTTTAATTAGATTGAATTCAAGGATAGAAGTCTTTGGACGAATTCCACACATCTAGACACATATACCCATTGGAAAATAGTTGTCTGATGCTACCATGCATCAATACTTCCTCTTAGTGAGGAAGGTATTCTGCACCACTCCAAGCTTATCTTTGAAGAACACAAACTTCCCTTTCTCCAAGGGTTTGGTCAAAATATCTGCAACACACTCATCTATGGAAATATACTGAAGTTTGACTGCTTCTTTCTAGATCATATCTCAAATGAAGTGGTATCTGATATCTATATGCTTGGACCTATCATGGAATATTGGATTCTCTTAGATTTTGATACAACTCTAATTATCGAAGTATATCACCGTAGGCTCCAAATCCTGATCAAATAAACCTGTAAGAAATTTTTTAATCCAAATGGATTGACATCTAGCTATACTCATTTCCATATACTCTACCTCTACTGAAATGAATGCTATAGAAGTCTGCTTCTTGCCGAACCAAGTAATCACTACTGATCCCAAGATGAAGTAGCCTCCCGAGGTGCTCTTTATTTCTACTGCACTTCCTTCCCAATATGATTCTATATATCCCTACAAATCCACTCCATATCCTCCAAGATACCTGAATCCATACTCTACTATACCTCTAAAGTAACTGAGCACATGCTTCACTGTGATCTAGTTCACCTGGCTTGAATCCACCATGAATTGACTCAAGGTGTTCAAAAAAAACATATATCTGACCTGGTATTGACCAAATACAACAAGGACCCCATCACAACTTCCTGTATATCCTTGGATCCACCAACTCTGAATATGAAGGGACAATATTCTTCATATTTGTAACCATAGGTGTAGCTATCGGTCTATAGTCCTCCATCTTGATTCTCCTCAATATCTCAACTATGAACATCCCTTTCCCAAAGAATATTTCACCTGATACTTGCCATACCTCTAATCCCAAGAAACAATGCATCAAGCCAATGCCCTTCACTTTAAATCAATAGTTAAATCCTTTTTGCACCCTACAATAAGCTCCTCTCCACTTGTGAGAAACAAGTCATCTATGTACAAAACTAAGATGAGTGGATCTGCCTCAACTCTTGGTAAATCCCACCTCACTCTTGATAAAGCCCATACTCTACAAGTATCCATCAATCCTAGAATACCATGCCCTGGGTGCATGTTTGAGTTCGTACAAGTCTTTCTTAAGCCTACATACATGAGAATCCCTCCCATGTACCTCAAATCCATGAGGTTGCTTGATGAATACTTCCTCCTCAATGATCATGTTGAGGACAGTTGTTTTCACATCCATCTAATGTATCCTTTGCCTCATAGATGAAGCAATAGAAATAATATCTCGAATAGAAGCATACATAGAGACTGGAGAAAAGGTATCTTCATAGTCCACTTTCTCTTTCTGGGATAACCCTCTCTCCATAAACCTCTCCTTGAAATTCTCAATGATACCATATGCAACATGTTTTTATCTTGTAGATCCACCTGGAAATCGCAATTGACTTCCTCTCTGGTCTTGACATTGTATCCCAAACACCATTCCTCATAATAGAGGTGTATGCCTCTACCATGGTATCCCACCATAATTGTTGATATACTACGTCCTCAAAACTAGAAGACATATCATCAATGATGCTACTAACAAGCACCATATAGTTCAAAAAATTCTTCATAGGCTTGCACTCTCTGATCATACTCCTAAGAGCCTCACAAACATCCTTCAATGTTTGTAATATCCACCCGGGTTTCCTGATATGATTGGAAGGGGATAAATCCTCCTTTCCACCCAAAGTTTGAACTGTTGACCACTGCTCATCCTCCAGAGCCTATTTTGCATTGTCTTCTTTCACTATCGATGACTCTCGAGATCTCCTAGATTCCAAGTTATCCTTGAACTTAACATATATTCTCACAATTGTCTTCCTCTACACTGGAATGAAGATCCTATAAGCCTTTGAGGTCTCACTGTACCCCACAAGTATTCCCTTCTATCCTTAAGGCACCAACTTCGTCCTCTTCTCCATGGGCACATGTATGCAGAATGGAAAACCAAAGATACTCAATTGTCCTATCTCTGGCTTCACCCCTGAGAATGCATCCTCAAGAGTCTTGTCCCCCAATATCCTATGAGGAATCATGTTTTGCACATATATTTCCATGTTACATGCCTCTGCCCAAAGAAACATAGGCAAATCCTGGTCATGTATCATAGCCCTAACATAACCTATGATGGATCGATTCTTTCTTTTCACAACCCCATTTTGTTGAGGGTTGTATGAGACTGTCATCTCCCTGTTGATCCCTACCTCTTTGAAATAATACTTGAAGTCATTGGAGGTGTACTCTCCCCCATTATCTAACCTCAATACCTTGATATTATTTCATGTTTGGTTCTCCACTTGAGCTCTAAACTCTCTGAACCAACTGAAGACCTCATCCTTGGTCTTCATAAAGAAGATCCATGTTTTCCTGGAAAAATCATCAATAAATGTCACATAGTATGAAAATACTTGTATTGATGCTACTAACATCGGCCCACTCATATATGAATGGATAAGATCCAAGCTCCCCTTGTACCTACTTTCGCTACTTGGAAAAACATCCTTGGAATTATTGTCAAGTGCACACCCTCTGCACACTCCCTATTGCTCAATATTGAACCCTAGAAGACCTGTTACAATTCCCTTCAGAATTGACAATTCCTTGTAGTGTAGGTGTCCCAATATCATGTTCCATGACTCACATAGGTTGTCACTATCATGTACCAAATCCTAAATAGGCTTTCCCTGTAACCTATATAAGTTCCCTCTCTAGCCTCAAGGACCACTATGTTGTTTGGGATATCTTTCTTTGGATGTATGAATACTTTACCTCTTTGAAAAGTAATGGAAAAACCATTATCCTCCATAACTGAGACTAAAATAATTTTTTTCTTCAAACCTGGTATGTAAAGCACATCATGGGAATCCAACGAACCTCCTGACTCAAGATGGAATGAAAATGTTTCCCCTCCCTTCATTGCATACTTGGCATCATCACCAAGCTACACATGAACATGTGAGTCCCTCTTTGTCACACTACTAAATAGCTCTTATTCTTCTGTCATATGACAAGATTCACCACTTTCCAAGAATCATACACTCCTAGTAGTTGTGATGGTAGAAAGGAAATAAGACAGTGAGTAATCCTTCTCAAAATTACCTGCAAACTCATCTAGATGCATCTTTGTTGATGTTATTTTTTGTGTATTTCCTTTACCCTTCTTCTTCAATGGACACTCATATGCATAATTTCCATTCTTATGACACAAGAATCACTTGATTTTACTCAATTCCTTATTCTTCCCTAGATATGGTGATACTCCATCACTGTTACCCTTCTTTCTAGAACTCATTCCTTTTCCCTTCTTTTTATTACTGACAAGAGCCAAGTTCTCATCATTACTTCCCTGCTTGCTGCTCTTAGACTCCTCTTGAGTCTCTTCCTAGATGCAATCATCCCAAAATCTCTGCCAACCTGGGATATTTTCCTAAGAAATGAGTCCCTTGACAAATGATTCCCAAGACTTGGGAATACCATTTAGTGCTACATTCAGGAGATCTGGATCCTCCATTTTCTCACATATGGATGCAAGTTGATCATGTGCCTCCACGATCCTCATGACATAGCTAATAACATTGTCATATCTAGACATATGCACCGATCTGGGTTTGTTCCTTTAGACCATATTCCTATCCATGTTATTTCTCTGGAATAACCTATCAAGGCATCACACATATCTTGGGGTATATTCCTATCGGATAAGTGAGGAATTAGATGATCCTTCACTAAATCCAAGATTTGATCTCCCTTTTCTGGTGAACTTCCAAGTCTATAGGATCTGTCGGTGGAGTAACTAATTTGTCTACTAAATCCCAAAGGTCACACTCATTTAATGCCAAAGTTACTCTTTCTTTAAAATATAGGAAGTTGGATGATCCATCCAATATTTATTCAATTCTCAGAGGTGCTACTTCCATCCCTTAGACCTGATTAACTTCCCTGGAAATAACTTGGTGATGAAACTACTCTGTATTGACCTGTACTGCCTCTTCCCGTGCTATTTGTATCAATAACAAAGATGTTATTCTTATAACTTCACTATTTTGTGCATCCTGTAATCGAATACCCGTGCTATCTTCCTGACTATATCAAAATTTTATACTCTATCCTCGACGACCGACCCGACTATAGTATGATTGTTTCACTGAATTATTTCCTTCAATTTCTTCTTGATGGTTATAGATTTTCTAAGATCTCCTTGTAGATCTGATAGATATGCTATCAATTGTTGTGGATTTGAGATCTAGCTTCCTCTCAAAGCATGCACTTTGATAACATTTTGAAATCCTCTTACTCCAATCCAAGGTAATTTTTTATCTAGTGATTCCTTACTACAAATTAGATTAGTAGCTCACAAAAAAAAATACATGGCTGGAATATTCAACTCAAATAAAGATAGTGAAACAAATACTAGAAACCAAAAATATCATGCACAATACACACACATATTCTTCCCATCAACTAAGCTTATCATTTAAATAACTTCAAATATTACAAGGGATCCCTTACTGGGAAAATGGACCAAATAGAAACGAGAAAACGTACATCAAAACCTAACTAGTTGATTTGTTTCAAAACCTGATGTACGATCATGTATGAAAATAGAGGGATTGTTATGTTGATACCTACATTTCCTTGTAATATTGGCACAATTGTAACGCTGAAATTCACGCTATTTGCATGATTATTCTAGAATGCCTGTATTGTTCGACGACGACTGATCCTTCTACTATACGATTGTTCTCTCTCTTCTTTTGGCCTAGATATCTATATGGAAGTCCTTTTCCACCTATATAAGATATCTTGGAATCACAATCCTTCGTGATCCAACTCTCTTTGTTTCAAATCAATCTCCCTCGATCAATTTGACAAAGGAAAATCCTTCACCCTAGCATTGTTTTTATAAGATTGAGTTATGAATTAACCCTAATCTCCAAAGTGATTAACGGTTGACATTACTTCTCACCTCACTTGATATAAATGGCTATTATTTAATTCACTAATTCTAATTAAATCATTTCATTAAATAAATCTCAACTGACTAATTAAAACAAATTTACTTTAATAATTCCTTTAATCAAAGTAAAGTCAAGGATAGAAGGATTTGGATGATTTCCACATGTCTAGACACTTATACCTGTGAAAAAATACCCATCTAAAGCTACCATGCATCAACACAAAGGGCCCATTAAGTCTTCTCTGGTAGGACCATTTACAAAATCATACAATAGAAACAATGTCCAAAAAGGTGTTTCATTAAGAGTTCTAAATAGAGGATAAAATATTACATAAGAAGACCAAACATGACATATATGAGGAAGTAAGTCAATTCGTTGATAGGTTCCTCATGCTTATACATAGAATGATGCATTTCTCATATCTCTCTATGGTCCATATCTGTCATAAAAATTGTATTGGACCAGATTGAAGGGGTTGTTTCATTTGGAATCAATAGTGAAGAGCCTAAGCCTAAACACCAGAATTCTCCAAATCCATACACTGAAACCCCAGACATACTAGAAGGTGATGATGCTTGCATCTAGGAGTTCCATTACCATTATCCCACCATGATGCTAGTTAACCAAGATGATACATTTATTAGGAGTCATGGGAACACAATGAAGCATGTAACAAGGACTAGTAGGTCATATTAACCCTTTCCTTATTACATGGAGGAATATTGTCATGATCTGTGCTATTTACCATAATGATTCAATAAATTGTGGTGCGAGGTTCGAGTTAAGGAATTGGATGAACAAATTCCAAGTCATTGATAATTAAGGTCCCCCCCCCCCATTTTGTTTTTCCTATTAGCCATGTTGGGTTGAGTTTTGAGTCAGTCATGGAATTATGTTCTTGAAGGATGTGGAACCATTCCATTATTTAAAGATTGCCACAAATAATCCTTATAATTTCCAATATGGAAGCTGTTGGAGATATTACACACACCTAACATATTTTTTCCTTATTTTCCTATGTTTATTAGTCATTATTGAGGGTATCCTATTTTATAGGAACCTCTCCTACATTCTAGGAGAATATTCTCTTCAATTGACTAACAAAATGGAGTCATTCATGGTAACTTTGGTTTTATCACCAAGTAACCTTAGGATTATCACTAGTAATGTGCACTTACCTTGGGATCATCACTAGGAAGGAACGTTCCTTATGCATGCTTGATATCCTCCTCCTTTCACTCTGGTTTGTCCAGTTAACTGAAGCTTGCATGACTACTTGACTAGGACTAGGTGGTAGTTAAATCCTATAACTTCCTGAGTGTGTCTAGATCTCTCTAGACCACCACTATGGCACATCAGTTGATCTATACATAGTATATCATGTGTATTTTATCATTCGTTCATTTGGTTAATACAATTCTCATTCTTTTCTCTCCAATTTTTCTCTCGTCTTCTTACCTTTGAAATTTATGTTCGTTCTTCTACTAGCTAGATCTCTTGTGCAGGTAATCACCACATTTTACATGGTATTAGAGCCCATAGGTTGCTAGGAAAAAGGTGCACTAGCATTTTTATTTGCAGGTAATGAAGATTGAAGAACACAAGAATAATGGAATCTTTGTTTTCTGCAATTCTCACCTCGTACAATTACTTTGAATGGAAGAAAAATATGGATATTTTTCTAAGAGGTAGAGGATTGTACATGTTGACCATGGATATGGAAACAAAACCCACATCAACCATTGAAAAATAAAAAAGTGGAAAAGGAAAGAAAGGAGAGAAGTGTACCTATTTCAATTGAGGATTCCATCCAAAATCCACATGCATGAAGAAGAAAATATACCTTATGACTTAGATTATTCAAAATAACAACCTTGGGGATCAAATTACCAAGGGTTCCAATAATAATCTAGAAGATCATGCTCCCAAAGGTAATCATAATGCATTAGTTGTTGTTCACTCTTCACCTGAAACTTTGATCGTGGATTCAAGCACATCCCACCATATGGATGCCACATATGATATCTTATCTTCTTTGACTGCATGCAACAGTCCTCCTATCCTCATGGGGGATGACTCTCCAATCGAGGTCACCAAAAAAAAGAGTGTAGAACTAGATCATGGAAGTTTTGAGAACATTCTTCATGTTCCTCAACTTTCCATGATTATGCTCTCGGTGTATCATATTACACACTCAGACTCGGGAAAAAAAGGTGGAGTTCACACTAGAATTTGTGTCCATATGACATGAAAGACAACTCCATGATTGTTGTTTGGGAGGTAAATCATCAATCTTGGTTATACACATTTTCTACATTTATTGAACCCGAATCCTCTGTACTACTTACGCATGATGATGATAGTAGTAGATTATGGCATGAGTGGTTTTGTCACCTGGACTTCAGGTACATGCAACAACTTAGGAATAAATGAATGGTCACCATATTAACTGATATCCAGATTTCCAAAGGGGTTTGTGAAGGAGGTGTCATTGAAAATAAACCTCAAGAGAAATTTGAGAAGGGGAAGGCTCATAAGGCCTCCTCTCCATTAGATCTGATTCATAGTTATCTCATGGTTGGTATTTTTTCTCAGGCAGAGTTTCGAGGTCTTTGAGCATCTCAAAGAGTTCAAATAACTTGTTGAGACTCAATCAGGGAGAAATATCAAATCCCTATGTATAGATAATGAAGGGGAGTATGTAAAAATATATGTTCAAATTTTTTTCCTTGAGGTTGGGATACAGTTGCAACACAAAATACCATATACTCCACAACAGAATGAGGTTGTTGAGTGGAAAAACAAATCTCTCAAAGAGTTGGACAATTGCATGCTACATGCAAAGGAACTTCTTCCCAAGCTTTGGGTTGAGGCACTTAATTGTGCCAATCAAATTCAGAACATATCCCCTCATAGATATGTTAAGGACTTGATTCCTTTCAAGGCTTGGAGTGGAAACAAACTGGAATTCACCCACTTTGTGTCTTCGACTCATGTGCATGGGCCCACATTCCCTCTAAAAAGAGGAAATCACTTGATCCACAGAGTATTGCATGTATCTTTATTGGATACCCAGACAGTGTGAAGGGATACAAACTCATTGGTCCCTCTACATACCAACTCATCATTGAGTTTAGTGTTCAGTTTGAGGAAAGTCTCTCGCATGCTCCACATGAGTTGCATGCAGGTACTTTTTTCCTTCCACCAGTTCGAGATGATGAGTCTACACATTCAGAATCTACTTCAGATCTAATTTCCAATACAAAGTCAGAGGATTCAGAACACGTAGATGCACAGTCGGTATAGGAAGATGAGGAGCTAGAGAAAAGGCCCAAGTGGGCACAAACCACTCTCCAGGATGTAAGAGATCTTGTTGGGGATCCAACAGATCTTAGGAGGACTTTATATTAGTTTAAGGAGCTTCCCTGTGTACTCATAGCCACTGCGCCCATGTTTCCTATGCACTATTATGTGGCTCAGTCTTCAGACCCGCAGACCTATGACGAGGTTGTAGGGTATTTGTTCTGAGAATCAACCATGCAGGAGGAGTACAACTCCCTCCTCAAGAACCAGACTCGGGATCTAGTTCTGCTTCTTTCAGGAAGGAAACTTGTTAGATGCAGATGGTTCTACAGGACCAAGAGTGTAGTGAATTTTTAGGTTAACATATACAAGGAAAGACTAATTTCCAAAGGATTTAAACATATTCATGGCATAGACTACAGTGAGAAATTCGCTCCAGTAGAGAAGATGGACTCCGTTCATTTGGCCCTTTATATTGCAACAACCAGAGGATGGGAAGTCCATCAGATGGATGTGAAGAATTCATTTCCTCACAGAGATCTCTTAGATCATATTTACTTGGAGCAACCACCTGGCTTCATACATGATTCATTTTTGGTTTGCAAGGTAAAGAAATATCTCTATAGCCTCAAGAAGGCACCAGGAGCATGGTATGCCAAGATGGAATCCTATTTGTTGTCCTAGAATTTTTTGATATGAAAAATGGATCCAAATGTCCACATGCTCAGGACTATTGATTCACTTTTGATTCTAGTTCTTTATGTGGATGATCTTTTGATCACCCGTTGCTTGATTTCATTGATTTTTGCGGTGAAGGGGGTTCTGCATGACATGTTTTTTATGATAGACATGGGTCCACTCCATTACTTCCTTGGTGTTGATATTAATTAGGATGATTCATGAATCAAGATATCTCAATCCAAGTATGCTTGGGATGTCATGGAAATATTTCACATGACAGACTACAAGTCATCCCCTACATCCTTCCTATTTGGGGTGATACTTGAGGATGGAAGGGACACTCCATTGGTTGAAAACAATTTGTACATACAACTCATGGGGATTTTTTTGTATCTCTCTGACACCCGAATAGACCTATCATATGCAGTTGGAGTAGTTTCTAGGTACATTCAAGAGTCGCATGAGTTACACTAGAAGGATGCAAAGCGTATCCTTTGATATGTTCAGGGAACCATCGACTATGGGATTCATTATGCATCGTGCTCTACATTGGATATCATAGGCTTCATAGATTTTGACTGGACAGGAGACATCATTGATCAAAATTCCACATACGAATACACTTTGAATTTGGGTTCGGGCCTATATTTTGGTCGAGAAAGAAGCAATATGATATTTCTCTATCTTAAGATGAGTTTGAGTATAGAGGAATAGTTAACATCACCATCGAGACATTGTGGCTATATAAATTCCTTACCGAATTGGGCATCTAGTTCCAGAGATCGACTATAACTTGGTGTGATAACTAGAGTACTCACAAGTTTTGTAGAGACCCAATGCAACGACAATGGACAAAGCATATCAAGATCCATATTCACTACATTAGAGATCTAGCTCATGAGAGGATCATCGACTTGTATTTTTGTCCTTCCTCTGAACAAGTCATTGACATATTTACCAAGACTTTCACTAAGATATTTCACTCTTTGCATGATAATCTTGGAGTGAAGGACACAATTTCTTAGCGATTGTCTTTTCTTCTTTTAATGGATTGTACCTTGAGGGGGGTGTTTTACCATGAGGTTTTCCCTCTTTTCTCACTTTATTTCAGTGTTCATTAGTTGCATTGTTCATGGGTACCTAACATGGCCTTTGTTTTCGAGACCCAATCCTCATTACCCCATAGTAGTGTTTAGGGGGGGTGTTGGAGATATTACACACACCTAAGATATTTTTTTCTTATTTTCCTATGTTTATTAGTCATTATTGAGGGTCTCCTAATTTTAGGAACCTATTGAGGGGTCCTAAATCCCTTTAACTCAACAACAAAAACCAAACCCACCACTAAGGCCCAATTAGACTCTGCAGTGTTTGATAGTGGAATGCTTCTCCAAATCTGTCAATCCAACCAAATAATCGATGGGATTTATATAGTGATTGACATGATATCTTCTTATGAAAACTCTTCCTTCATTTTAAACTTTCTCTTTTGTATTTTCTCTTATTAGGCGGGTCTGCTAAAATATGTGTGCTGGTATAAACCAGCTGGGTAAAAGGAGAAATATTAACTATTGAAGAAGGATGAGAATGAAATAACCCTCGTTCTCCAACATGCAGACAAATATTTTCATACCTGTGACAATCCTAGTACTAATACATCAACTTGTTTGTATTTTAATTATTGACTGAGATACAATTATCGAAAGAAAACATACATGCAATGAAATGATGGAAAGAAAAATAGTTTCCTTAGCTCTAACCATTAATCACACATTAACACAACGATTTTCTTTCCATCATTAGAGATAAGAACTATAAAAATATTGAATCAACTAACTTATCAATAGACTCAGAAACTCTTACTCATTACAACATCCATTCATGAGATAAAGTCAGAAGTAATTCCTCCTTATGATCCAATCGCACACACCTTTGATATAAAACAAAAATTTGTCTCCGGTCCTAAACATGACTTCTCAATTAATGTAGTTTCGAAATAGTTCTTTACAATTCAAAAAATGAGGGTCTTTGCCAAAACCATCGACCTCTTCTAAAAGGTCGATCCTCTTATTTATAACAAATTATTAACTAAAAATAACTATCAAAAGTGCAATCTAAGTAAAACAAAACATCACCACATGGCACTTCCATCTATTTGTCTTCTAAGAGTCATCAAATG
The DNA here is from genome assembly GCA_009831015.1 of Picea engelmannii. NCBI lineage: Eukaryota > Viridiplantae > Streptophyta > Pinopsida > Pinales > Pinaceae > Picea > Picea engelmannii. The sequence goes on from ML778210.1 coordinate 623,973, forward strand.
GTGTCACTTAAGTGGATGACTCTTCTCATATTATGACCACTTGACGAAGAGTTCCTTGCATGTGTTGGCATACGAGAATCTGTGTTGGTCCATCGGGGCCAAAAGGATCTCCTTTATTTCTACTACCCATGCCTTATACTTGACTACTTTAACACTTAACTTTTGTAATACTACCCAAGCCTTGATTGGGTGCTCCATGAACTATTGTACTTGACCTGGTGCCATGTTCACCACCTTTTCTATCTTTGCAATCCATGATGAGTCTTGTTCTACATGTTGTTTGACTATGTCATGCAAGTCGACAAAGTCCTCGGGTGAGCTGAATTCTGGGAGACCGATGTCTCTCATCCCCCGATTGATATTGATTCAAATTCTTTCACAATCGACCCATTTCTCTTGAATCTCCCACTGAGGTTCTTGGGCCATCTTCACCTAGTATTCAGCCGACTTCCTTGTACGATCGATGTTTCTATCTATCAACACCCGAATGTTGTGGTCTTCAACGTCTCGGCCATTTTGAACCGCATTGATGTAATCAATTATTTTCACTGCTTGGTGGGCCTTTTAGTACCATCTTTCCACATATTTTCAGGTCACTAGCACCATAAGAGTGTCTTCTTGGAATTTGTCTATCCCTATAGTGAAAAGGTGTCACTCATTCGTGAATTTGTTGTAGGCATCTTGGAATTCGCTTCTCAAAAATACTGTGGCCTATGTGGAATCTTGATAGTATTTCGCCAAATGGCACAGATGATCCAACTCCTTTAGAGAAATGACCAAATCTTCTTGATATTTCCTTTCTCTATCCAGGGTGGCATCTGTGATGGCCATCCTTTCATCGATAAACTCAAATTTCTTGGCATGCTTTGTGCTGATCAATTTCTCCTCTGTGGTGATGAGGATCGAACTGTCCAAAGTAAGCCTCATTTTCTTGGTGGTTCTCTTCACGATGGCTTTCCTCTTTCGGTTGTAAGCGATTTCTTGTATATAGACAACCTCATCAACCCATTCGGGGATTTGTTGTTCTCCCCAAGTTAGAGTATTTTTCAGGCTTTCGACTATGTGTATCTGTTCAAGGATGGGTTCCTGAACCTATTTTATGTGTTTCGATGGCTCGCCCTCTAGTTTTTTCTCATCGGCTAGAAAGGTACCATCCAAAATTGAGGACTCGGGGGAAGGTTCAGTACTTACTTTGTAATCGGATGTTGAAACACCGATTTCCTATTGTGGAATTTATTTTCCTTGTTCGCTCGATCCTATCTCATTCCTCGAGCTGTCCATTGGGGTTCTCGGTATGTCGAGTAGCTCAATGTTAAAGGAAATTTATACCTCATGCTCATTTTGTGGATGACTTTGACTTGGAGCATCAAGACCCAATGTGGATGCTTTCTCAGGTTCTTTCTCCTCTGTAATTTGCACCAGAGTGACTAGGGATACCTCTGAACTCTCATCATCATCATAGATGGTAATTAAATCAAACAAGGGATTTGGTATAATTGTCCTTCCTTGTGTCCTTGCTATCTCGGGCCAAGTCGAAGTTTCCTCTGGTGACCTGACCTGTGGTGATAGGGCTTCAGGGTTTTCTCACCCGATGATTTCTTCAATCTGTATCGGCTCTGGGCCACTAGGTTCTCCTCGAATTTCGACTGGGTCATCAACCGGGATCCTCGTCATTTCTATCATGTCATGGTCATTTTGCAACTGATTGATGATCCTTTGTGATCCCCTTCTCTATGCCTTTGTTGTCTTTTCCGCTATGATTTCTTCCCCAACCTTGAGGGATTACTGAGCTGACTACTCTATCATTTCCACCTATCCGTCCATGTTCATGGCCTTGAACTTGGTCATGTTTGGGTTGGCCATCCTCTGCACCACCTCGTCCTAGTCTTGGGTGTTCTGTGTGAAAATTTTGTCCTCAAACTTATCATGAGCATATGGCCAGTAGGATGATACTTGCGAAGCATGTTGGAGGACCAGGCCTTTAGGGTCGTGCTTTTAGAATCAACCTGTCCAGAATCTGAATTCCAGTTGGTTAAGCCCTTCTTGTTTGGCTTAAGTAGTATCCTTCATCAGATAGAACCCTATATGAAAACCGTAGGGTATGAAAGGCCATTTCTTATCTTTGACCAATGTGGCATTATAGCCTTGCAGAATGGTATGATAACAAATTTCTCCCACAACGAGCCGGTCTGGGACATGAGTGGGTAGGATATGTGGTGCTTCGGTGGACCTAAACACCCTGATGTAGGTTGATTGTTCATCCAAGTACCAATGGACTACCTTGGCTATCATTTTCTTGGCTTCTGCTGATAGTCTTGGGAATTCCTTAAAAATAATAAAATAAATGAAGGCGATGAATTCATTGGATATGAGTGTGAAATATTTCTTGTACTTGTTCTCCCATAGTATGATGAAGTAGAAGTGGACTGAGAGCTCTGCAACATGCCATCTTAGATTCATGTCGGTGAAGACGTTCCTTTCGCACATGGCATCGAGCAGGTACGAGGGCATGTAGAATGTTGGTGCCTCTCCTTTCTTCAAATTCTGATCCTACTGTACATAGATGATTAATTTTTTTGAGATTATCACTCCCTAGTTGAAGCTACTCCCGGAGATTGAAACTGTGTATGCCAAAGGCATCCATGCTTCCAAAAACTTGGAGCAGTCCTTTTCTCCATATAAATGATAGAAGAGATCCATCAAATAGATGTATGGCTCCCTCAGATTAATCGTTTCGTACCAACCATTTCTTTTGTTAGTGAAATTCTTGTTCTCCTTCTACCATGAGGCCATCAATTGGCTGGTATCATGGAACTCATAGAAATTTACCACGAATTCCATGTTGAGCCTCTCCTCTGGGTCCTTGAGCTTATGGTACTTCTGGACTTCTGTTGGGAGGAAACTTCTGATGCATCAACCATTCTTATCATTGATCAATAACTTCTTCCCATCCGTATGGTCGACGAGCCATCTCATAAAATCTATGTAGGGGAAAACGGGGTTTCTTCTTGCCACCATGTGTAAATACGACCGTCGAATGTTTGGGAACACCTGGTCATCGAGCGTCCTTACGTCTGGATCATTGTCTGTGATATATTTTGGGTATTCTTCTCGACTAATCCTATTAAAGAGATCCACCCACTATCGGAGCATTACTTTGGACCCGATTCTTGCTTTAGTATCACCGAAGGCCAAAGGCTGGGAAAAATATTTCTTTTTCGAGGTTTTGATGACAGACTCCACCCTGGGAGCGTACTCCAACTGCCTTGTAGTCCCTGGAGAAGACCCTTCACCTTTTTCATATTCCTTTATATTGGGTTCCCTTGCCGAGCATTTGGTGGTTGGCTTTCTCGATGACATTTTTTCCTGCAACTAGAGAAAAGTTTAGAGATTGTGTAAGAAACCGAATAAACATAAAAATTATGATTACCGAATTGAAAAACTTGAACACATACCTCTGCAGCTTGTTAAATCTATTTTTTGATAATCAAAATGGTCAGTACAATCTCGATTTGATCACTTTTCTCCTCCAGACGCTCTGGAATTCAATTTACGCACAAAATGAATTTGTTCAAAAATGGTTCTAGAGATTTAAACATGGATGACCTTACCGTGTCGCATCAACCGTTCAATTCAGGTTATGAGTGAAATTTCAAGAAATCTTCCACCAGATCTTCAGGGATGTTTAAACTTAAATTCATCATGGGATGATGGTGGAGGCATGGGTGGTAATGTGTTCTATTGGGGATTTCAAAATGTTTTTTTCTAATCGGTACATAGGGTAGAAAATAATGTGGGATCGGGCATTAACTAGTTCATTAAATGTCCAAAATCCGATCGTATCTAATGCCACAAACGTCACATCGTTCCTCTCTTCCAGTTGGTCGATCGAGGGTCGGGATTGTGCTGTGAACATTTTCATTGATATCCTCTTCCAAAATCTCCGACGACGATCGATCATGTCGTACAAAGATGATATGGCAAAGTTGATTAGGAGGCATGACTAGGATCTAGGGAACCAAAAAAAATAAATATGAATTCGGATAAAAAATAGATTGTACAACCCCCTTATGTGGTAAAGACATGTGGCATTCGAGACCAGTGACTTAATTCACTCATATTAATTGGAGTCAAGACTTTCTTTAATCCATTCATTCTAAAAGAAAATCCTAACTTGCCGACGTTGAAAGGTGTCCAGGATCAGCGATCAACGATAAACTTACCCAAGTTCTCTCCTATCGACTCCCTTGAAAAAGTCCCAATGCCGAAAATGCATTAGGGATCGACGATCAGTGATAATTTTATCGCGGTCAAAAATATTGTTGTAACCTTTCTATATTTCCTCAATACTGATAAGGCGCATCGAGCATCAACCATCGACAATTTATTTATGTCCTTTTTTAACGTCTGTCTTCCTCATATTTTGCCTATGCCGAAGGGGATCGGATATCATTTGAACCTTTATGTGAATAACTTATGCAAACAAAAAACGCCTTTTGTCGATGCCGATGAGAATCGGTGCTCGACGACTGTTGTCTTTGTGTGGTTCCCTTACTTGTTTGAATTTTTTCTGACACTGAACTTGAGCGCGTTAGGCCCCGTGTTTAGCTGTCCATTCTTAATTTAGGTGTTAAGGTATTTTAGACATGAGGGTTCACAAGTTCAAACAAAACTGAATAGGTGATGAGAGACATGAAAACAAACAAAGATAAACCATTTAACAGAATGAAATCGAGTCAGCCAGTGAAGAAAACAAGTGGTACCCAAAAAGTGACAAAATTTAATAAGGATTTTTAAGGTATGTTGAGTGCTCAACTTAACCTCTCCTACATTTCAGGAGAATATTCTCTTCAATTGACTAGTAGAGTTGATTCATTCAGGGTAACTTTGATTTTATTACCAAGTAACCTCAGGATCATCACTAGTAATCTGCACTTACCTTGGGATCATCATTGGGAAGGCATATTCCTTGTGCATGCTTTATCTCCCCCTCATTTCACCTCGGTTTGTCTAGTTAATTGAATACTGCATGACTAGTTGACTAGGACTAGGTGGCAGTTAACTCCCGTAACTTCTTGAGTGTGTCCAAATCTCTCTAGACCACCACTATGGCGCATTAGTTGAGCTATACAGAGTATATCATGTTTATTTTACCATTCATTCATTTGGTTAATACAATTCTCATTCTTTTCTCTCCAATTTTTCTCTCGTCTTCTTATCTTTGCAAGATGTGTTCATTCTTCTGCTAGCTAGATATCTTGTGCAGGTAATCACCACATTTTACAGAATCTAGGAAAAAATATGAAGGGATATTGTTTGAGATCATCTTTTTTATGAGTAATCTTGAGTCTCCAAGCATTGTTAATTTTTTTGATTTGCAGATTGGTGGAAAGGTTGAGCCCTTGTAGTAAAGCGTATGCTTATTCCCTTTTGTTGGTCATAACTCCAAGAATCCATTCATAAGTGTAAAATTTTGTCCCCCCAGGAATATAAATATCTCCTCCCACACTTGGAAATCAAGATTGATATTTTTTGGAAAGCTAGATGTAAACTTTATATTAAATTAATAAAATCATTAAACATAAACATTGTTTGTTGTCCCGCCACTAGGTAGACCTAACCAACAATAGAAGAATAATTCCTTTGTATAGAGAGTTATAGAATGAACATTAAACCAATATCTATCCAAAAGAACTCTGACACTTTCTATATATTTGTTAGAGAACCTAGTACTATGCTTTTGATAGGGAGCAATATTGCTACTCATAAATAAAGACAAAAAAATTATAAAATTGTGAATATCAAGTAGATGGGGAGTCAACTACTACCTCTTTTGGACTTCCATCATTGTCCTCAAAGGATGCAAACTCTAAGACAATTTTCTTCTCTTCTAGTAGAGAGACATTGTGATCCATATTTTTGACCTGCGATTGAAGAGCATCCAGGCAAAGAAGAATTTTGCCTTTGAGCTTCACTTATTTCAACTAGTTAAACTTTCCCCATGATAGTCTTAATTTTCCAATAGAGGTTAATCGTTTGAAGATACTTGGAGTTTCTTCTTCTAGTGTTGCTTGTATCTACATCCCAATGACTCACATTTTCCTCAATGTCATCGTCAGGAATGCAACTCCTTTCCACCCTAGCTTCAACCTTTGCAATATTGATTTCTTCCCAAGAAACTAGAGGCATATGTTCCCAATATAGAGAAATAAAGGCCTCGGCCCCTTGTTGGGCACAAGAAACATGCAGAAGGAAATGGAACTGATGACCATGGTGAATAGAGCTAGAACTAGAGCGAGCCATTAAGAGAGACACATGAAAGGACGATGGAGGGGTGTAAGAGAATGCCCCCATATAGAAACCAATGGCCAGAAAGACAAGAGATTTGGATGAGGTAAAACATAACAGAGAGGTTGAAAAGGGATAGGAAGGAGAGCAAGGTGATCTATGAAGAGAATTCCATGACACCAAATAGATAACATAGCCCAGAAAAAACGATCTATCACCAATAGGTATGAGAGAGAAAACCAAAGTGGAAGACTTACATGGAGAGGAGGGGCAACATGCCTTTAAGCTAGAGAACAAGATTTTCTATAGCAGGGTATTTTTCCATTCAAGGTGGCCTCAGAGGTTGCATGAAAGCATACTTCAAAAATCAAAATTTATCTTAAATAACAATAATCATCCTCATTAAATTTGAAAAAAAATATAAAAAAAACAATAAAATATTGAATATTAAATAAAATTAAAATAATCAATTAAAAAAAAAAGGTGAGAAAGTGGGGGAAAGAATACAATAAAGATATATAATTTGACTAAAAACAAATTAAGATGAAGCATCGATAAATAATTAAAAGGGAAATAAATTTAATATGATTTGAAAATGAAAGAGATTAAAGGAGTTAAATCAAATCAAAGTTAAGTTTTAATAATCATTTCTCAAATTTCAATAATCACATAAAGAATATATATATATATATATATATATATATATATATATATATATATATATATATATATATATATATATATATATATATATATATATATATATATATATAATTTTTTAAATTATTAAAATATGTTAGTTATTATTAATATTTCTTTGCGGTTTTGAACGGGAATAATACTTTTTTTTTTTTGAGATATTTTATTTCTAAGATTATATATGTAGGGTTTTGAATGGGAATAATCTCTGTAGTTTTTAACTTTTTTACTGAGAATAATCTCTATAGTTTCTCTGGACATCTCTACCGTTTTCAGAAATTATTTTTGGCTTCTTCAAAGGGTTGAGCATTTGCACATCTAAAATGAGGTGAGTCACTTTTTACTTTGATTCAATTTTAATTTTACGTAAAGAGATTTAAATATATTTTATTTATTTTTTTATTTTAAGTTTCAGAAGTAAAAGTTGATTTGAGAGATAAAGTCAATCCATAATAATAATTGTTACATTTTTTTTCTCGTCTTTTCAATATGAGCACTCCACCACCTATTCCAAAAACTCAACCTAACAAGGGGAGGCCCCCCAAAATCACCCTAGATATCCTTTACGATTATATGGAATCAATAGAAAAAAAGAGAGAAGAGAGAGATGCCAAAATCCAAATAGAGTTAGAAACATTAGAAAAAAAGAGTGAAGAAAGAGACATAAAACTCCAAATAGAGCTAGAGGCAATGATTGATAAAAAAATTAAAGATACCATTCAAACTCAAATAGAGGATAGATTCTTAGGGTTCAAGAGTGAATTGCAGACAATGAAGGATAGAATTTAAGAAATGGAAAAACATAAACAATCAACCCAAGAAGGAGGGGTTGAAGAAAATCACAACTTGAGAGATAGGATTAAAGAGCTAGAAGAAAAACTAACCGACAATTTGACCCTCAGTAATATGGAAAACAAATTGGATATCAAACCCATCAAAGAGGAAATGAATAAGCTAATCGAATTGGACCATGAGAATAACAAAAGAGCCTTGAACCTCATAATTTTTGGTATAAAAGAACAACAAGAGGAGGATACACTAGCAATAGTAAAAGAAAAATTAAAAAATAAATCACAAATTGATACAACTTACCTCATAGAAGCAAAGAGGATAGGAAAAATAATTGATCACAAAGATAGGTCGATCTGTGTCAAAGTAAGTTGTAATGACCATAAATATAACATACTTAGTAAATCTCTGAGCTTAAAAGGGTCAGGAATATTTATAAATGAAGACCTCATTCCTGAAGACCAAGATGAATTAAGGAAGGAAGTTCAAAAGGTAAAAGAAGCCAGGAAAGAAGGAAAATGGGCAATAATTAGAAATCAAAAATCTATTGTTAGGGATAGAGACCAAAAGGATAATAATAAATAGTAATTTGGGACACTTGGGATCCTTTTTTGGAATTGTCGTGGCTTTCCATGGCACAAAGGTCCTATGATAAGTTGGATCCCGAGTGACATTGATATTATCTGTCTAGCTAAAACTTGGGAGCATGAGGAGTCTAAGGTCCCTAACATGGAAGGATTTTTCTTGTGGTCGACATGGAACAAAAAATCCCACCATAGAGGGATAAGAGGCATAGCTTGTTATATTAGAAAAATAATTTCTCTGCACATTCAACTTCATAAGATTGACCCTCTTAATCAATACATTTGGATAGAATTTCAGACACCAATGCTAAGAAGATGTATATAGTAGTTTGTTATTTTGCACCTATTAATTCTACTATTTATAAGAAAAATAATCTAGATAAAAATTGTCCCTATAATAATTTAGAACAAGATATTTATAATTTGAAAAATGAAGGTAATATCCTCCTGCTAGGAGACTTTAATGCTAGGACTGCAACTAAACAAGCTACTCTTTTAAGTGATGACTCCAACCATAATCCTTTATGGCTAGATGAGGACCTTGTTTTATCTAATGGCTACAAAAGAAGCTTTGAAGACCTAATTGAGAATTTTTTTGGTACTGAGTTGGTCAAGCTTTGTAGCTCTCAAGACCTAATAATTTGCAATGGAGTAATGAAGTGGCCAAACTCCAACCAAATTACTTGTATTCATGGACTAGGTAGTAGTGTTGTGGATTATGTGATATCTGATATCCCCGTTTCCAACCAAATAACAACTTTTGACCTTTTAAATGACCATGAGCCTGACTCTGATCATAAACCTTTAACCCTAACTCTAAAATTTTCCATGCATAGGAGAATCATTGAAGAGAATTATGATAATCAAAGGAATTTGCGCTTTGACAAAAGTAAAGTTGACATTTTGTTAAAGGATTTAAATAGTAAATTAAACTTCCTATCTTATAAGGACAACATTGAAGAACTCTATCATAATTTTACAACTACTCTTTCCACTTCTATTAACAAGTTCTCTTTTGAGGTGTCCCATAAAACGAATAATAGAACAACCAACCCTTGGTATGATAAAGAATGTAAAATTGCTAGGAAAGCCATTAGGGATGCTTCTAATGAGCCTTTAAAACTCAATAATATCAATACGTACAAAGACCTAATTAATAGGGAAAAAAGATATTATATCAATAAAAGGAAAGAGCAACTTTCACAACTATACAAGTTGGATCCTAAGAAGTTCTTGAGCCAAATTCTAAAATGCAATACTAAAGAAAATAATAGGATTCCTTTAACGGACTGGAATTCCTACCTTAAAAGTCTTTATGAGTTCCCTAATGCCATGGACACCATTCATATTGTCCCTACAAAGGAAGAAGTTTTTTCTTTAGATGACATAGAGTTCGGGGTTAAGAGGCTCGCAAATGGGAAAGCTAAGGACATTGAAGGCTACCAAGCTAAAAATTTTAAAATCGGAGGGCCAATCCTTATCCCTCACATACACAATCTCTTCAATTTAGTAGTCAAGAAGGTCTTCCCTAAACCCTGGATGCAAATCCTCATTGTTCCTATTTTTAAAAATGGGGATAAAAACATTCCCTCTAATTATAGGACCATTATGATTAGCCCGATTTTAGCCAAGCTTTATGGAATTATTTTGGAAAAGAAGATTAGCATTTGGATAGAAATTCATGGTAAAAGAGCTAAAGGCCAGGCTGGGTTTAGGAGATATCATTCAACTGTGGACCATCTTGTTACCTTTAGGATCATTGCATAGGAGTTCCGCAATACTAAAGCCAATCTTTTTTGTTGTTTTGTTGACTTTAGAAAATATTTTGACATGGTTCCTAGGAAAAACCTTTGGAATAGGTTGGAAGAAATAAAAATGTCTCTCGATTTGAGGGATGTTGTTATAAGGATGTATGAGAATGTTATTGCTAAGTTAAAAAACACTGAGGGCTGGTCAAAATACATTAACTGCAATATCGGAGTCAAACAAGGTTGTCCCTTGTCCCCTACCCTTTTTGGCATATAAAAGAAGGTTGTGTCGTCCCTACTCTCACTGGTATAGTCATCAATCTTCTTCTTTATGCCGATGATATCGTTCTTATGGCAAGGAGCCCCCATGATCTTGAAAACCAACTAAGAATCCTCAAGGATTTTTGCTCCAATATGGGTATGACTGTTAATACTGATAAGACTAAGGTCATGATTATTTATTCTAATAATATCCCTTATGATACCTTTGTATATGAGAACAACAACTTGGAGGAAGTGACTTCATACAAATATCTTGGAATTGATATTCACCACAAGCTCAATTGGAATTATAACATTGAGAAAAGGATTATTGGGGGATGGAAAGCTTATTATGAGCTTGAAAACAATTGTAAATCCACTAATCTTTGGAATTGGGATAAGAAGAAACTCTTCTTTGAGACTCTTGTTACACCTGTTATTATTTATGGATGTGAATTCTAGGGCTGTAGTATCTCTCGTGAATCCTAGAGAAATATAGAGAAAATACAAAAGAATTTTATAACCTATAATCTCAAAATTAAAGGAAATACGCCCTATCCCATCCTCCTCGTAGAAACAAGCCTCTCCCCCATTGAGAGCATGGATATGACTAGATACCTAATGGATAAGAACAAGTTAAACAACATGGAAGACAAGAGGCTACCTAAAATTGCTTCAAAATCAAGTCATAGCCACCATCGAATCAAGCGAGGATGACATAAAGACGCCCGATCTTGGCTAAACTATTGGGGAATCATGGAAGAAACCATTTTGTAGAATAAAGATACTATTAATAAAAACGTCAAATCAAAATTTAAGGAAAAAATGTCGTGTGATAAAGAGTTAGAGGAAAAAATAAAATTAAGGTATTATAAAGATGTAATCAACCTTAATCTAGAATATCAAAATTATCTATCTGTTTTGCCAAGTGTAAAGAAAAAAATAAGCATTGCTAAGATAAGAACAAATTCTCACGAGCTCCATAGTGAAACTGGGCGTTGGTCAATTCCTAAAACGCTTTGGGATGAAAGAGTGTGTCACCTTTGTGACACTAAGAAGGTTGAAGGTGAAAAGAAATTTCTCTTAGATTGTCCAGCCTATACCCATATTAGATCTCATTTTCAAAATATTGGTCACACTGCCAACCTTCCTAACCTCTTAACTCAACAAAAGTATAATGATCTTGGAAATCTTCTCTTAATGCTTTTCGAATACATAAACAAAATTCTAAAGAATCGCAAGTAATCACTTACCCTCTTAAGGTTCGATAGACCAATTAGGTATTAGTGGACGTTAATCATCATCATCATCATCAAAAAAAAAAAATTGAAACAAATTAATTTTTTTTTTTAATAATTATATAAGAGTAATAAAAAATTAAATTAAAAATAAATTAAAGTCGAATTTCCATAATTATACCGTGATGTAAATTAGATATACTGACTTTAAAAGACTAAATAAAAACAAATGAAGGTGAAGTTTCAATAATTTTATAAGATACAAGGTGATGTAGATGAGATACATATGTATTTAAAAGTAAGGAGATTAAATAAAAACAAATGAAGGTGAAGTTTCAATAATTATATAAGATACAAGGTGATTACATGAGAAACAAATTAAGGTCCAGTATACATAACCAACATAAAGTATAAAAGACAGAAGGGGGAGTAGAAATACACGAGACCTTTAAAGATAAAAATGAGCAAAAACACAAGCAAAGGTCAAATTAATTAAAAAAAAAAAACATAATGCAATTAAATTTATATAATATTAATTTAAAAAAAATAAATATAGTTTTAAAAATAAGAGATTAAATAATAAAAAAATTAATATCGTCTTAATAATCATATAAAGAATC
>ML778210.1:646628-691104 GCA_009831015.1 Picea engelmannii
TGCGATAATAGGTCCCTCATGGAACCAATGTCTTCTCTAGAACACATAGAGATTACCTCGTGGAACCAATGTCCCCTAAGACATATTGAGGTTTCCTCATGAAACCAATGTCTAGTTCCTTCATCTGACTATCTGAGGCACGTCAATATGAAGTCCACATTCCTCTATGCCACCACATTCACTGTGGGTGGATCAAATCTCACAAAGGTTTCCACAAGTCCACAACTCCAATACACAAAATGAAGTAAGTAATAGATCCAAAGACTTAATCATTCTTTCACCAACATCTTACTCTGCTCGGGACACTATCTCACCCCTTACAACCCATTCATGGAAATCATAGTGCTTTTCACTCTCTGGTTTCTTTTCATATTCCAATATCTTGAAGACTCGACTCACAAGCCCTACATGGGTCATGAGTTCTAATGAACCTTCAATGTTAACATGAGACTCACTATCACCAAGATCATCCTGTGATAGTTTGGGCTCCCTTATTCCATCCTCTGTGCTCCAAAGTAACATGATCATGTAGAGAAATTTAGAGAATTTGTCTCTGCTCATGGAAAAGTGTTGGTGGCTGGATTGAAGTATGTAAAAGGATAAATCTTCCATGACTCCATCGTGACTATTAATTATTTGATCTATGCCCTATAAATCAAGGAACGAGTCGATTAAGTTGACTAAACCCAACTGAAAGTTTTTATTGTGAATATGAACACATACTCTGTCAATGACAACCAACACTATGCATCTACAGTTAGAGAAGAGAAGGGGGTTTTCATTTTCTATATTGTTGGCCTGAGCGAGGATGCCCACCAATAATCACACCGATTCAAAATGATGATTATGAAAAAACACAAGTCAACCTAATATGAGCCTGCACAACAATGAATATCCCTTTAGAATCTTCCAAGGATATTTCTGGTCCTTCATCATGGCATGCAAATTCTTGATCCTTCACAACTCTACCATCCTCTCTTCACTCACCATAGTCATCGTGGGAAACATGAGTAATGAATCCAAATCCAAATCGTATAATTCCTCATCCTCAATCCATCATTTCTTCCAATTTAGTAGCAACACTAGAATCCACATCATGAATGGATTGAATAGATGATTGCAATTGTTCACATGATGGGAAATCCGAGGTAAATAGTTATGCATAATTCACATAAATTTCTAGCAAGTGCTGCCATATTTTCGATCTGTTCTCTTATTATTCCTTGCATACTTGTGTTATCTCTACAAATGTTGAGGGTGCAATGCAAATCCATATACATATGTTGAGTTCTAATCTAACTTGTTGTAGAGCCTCCTGCCCTGTTTCCCTCGTCTCCCTAGTGATGCCCGCACATTAGTATCGACCTGGCTAGCAGAACCATCTACCACAATGATAGGTCCTAAACCTTTTGAACATTTGTAGAGGAGGGGAATTAGAACAGGAAGGGAGAATGATTGTTCAATAATAATAAGAAAATTTCTCCCCCTCTAAAAAAATGCGGAGAAAAAATAGTTCCTGAATGATTTCATCAAAATATATTGCGATCCTCTGCATTGCGTGTTTCTACATGAGAATGTTTTTCACCGATTCCATCAAAATTAACATAGCCTACTACCATCAATAGTGTCATTTACTCACATACATATTTTGAGTGTGAGAGATATTCGTCCCAAAAAATTTAGTGTTGAGAGTCTTCCCGTCGCCTATAGCTCCAAAACACAATGTTGTGACAATATTTCTTCTTCCAGTATGGAAGATCACCCACATGGGATGCATATTTAGGAAATCAGCTCCTTATCTCACTTTGATGATGACTCCATCATGGAGTGGACTAATCAACTCAACTATTTCACAATTTCAATGGAAAATAAATTTACAGGAAACAACTGCAAACACATAGCACTAACTCACTCTCAAAACATTTTACTCTCACATATCTCCCATAGGTTTTCATTTCCTTGGGCCCTCCTGTGAGGGAGTTAAGCCCAATCCAACCCTGATACCATGTTTATTTTTCTTTATATGAGATGATATGTATATTCAATATATTATTACAATGATGAGTGTTACATATATAGAGAACATATGGTGACCATCCATGAAAGGATGCGTCCCTTGGATAATCAATAACTATTTATTATTATCATATATATATATATATATTATTTAATAATCAATAATTATATTATTAATTATTAATCTAAGAAAATGTCTTCCCGATGTTGTCCAAACATCAACACGGGCCAAGGGATATACTTTTCTAATGGACCTATACAACCCAATTTCCTTTGATTTGCAATTATCAAGGCATGATAAGGAATCCATAAAGAGGGTTTCAACATGAGAGATAAAAGATGGTACAATCCATAAGGATATGAGCATAACGAAGAAGAAGGTCCACTAAAATCAGTCATATGCTTTCTCAAAGTCAATATTGATGAACAAGGAATCCAAAACTAAAGTTTGGATCCATTATGTTTCTTCCCAGACTTCAATGACATTGTCAAGAATGTATTGACCCATAATAAAGCTAGTTTGTCCAAGCCAAATAATCTTGGGATGGATATGCTTTAGCTTCATGACTATAGTTTTGGCTAAGATTTTGTTTTAGGGAAATTCCAAGTGAACTTTTATAATTTTAGGGAAATCCATCAAGTTCGGGGGCCTTATCATCAACCATTTAATGAAGAGTTATAGTTATCTCATAGAGACACATGTTTTCCTTTTGTTATTTCCTTTGATCATTTGAGAGATGTTGATGGTTGAATCTATTAAGACTAAAACGACAACCTCACGAGGATATCACTCCCCCTTCATTTTTAAAGAGGTGGTACTCCTCTTTGGCTGAAATATATATCCTTGAATACTTGGGACTAGGGAGAATGATAGAAAATAAACCCAGATCTTTATTTCTTGAATTTGTTCAATAAAATGGTTCTTCAATAACCTGATCTGATCTTTATGTGCATCAAGTTATTTTTAACAATATAAAATATTGAAGGAGGGCTTCAATATTAGAATATCTTTGTGCTCAACATCAGATATATAAAATATTCTTAATCACATAAAAATACATTTGTATCCTCTTCACGAGAAATAGGAGAGAATAATTTGATCATCTTAAAGAATTTTAAAAGAGTATTACTATTAAGAACAAAAAGAAAATTTGATTAGTCAATTTCAAATACCTTATACTCAAAACTCAAAGTTACAAGATACGATCGAAATCAGCCCAGAGTAATTATTTGTGGATTTTAATTCATGAAATATGTTCTTCATTACAAAATATTCAACAGTCATATATATGACTATAAGTACTCCATGATTATATGACAAAAGTGTTTTGAAGAATACAATAAGAACACTCAAGAAGTCAATGTTGTTCCCAATTTAGAGATTCAAGCATAAAGCTATGAGAAATGGTGTAGAAGAAGACAAATAATGGAGAATATGGAGATCTCTTTTGGTTGATCAGAAATTTTGCTGCATGTGATATCTATACCTTGTTATTCTGATCTTTTGCCCCTTCCTTTCTAATTATGGAAACTTTAATGAAGCCCTTCTTCTCTTTTTAAGATTATATCTTCTAACTACTTGAGTAGTTAGGGATTTTCCCTTCTTGAATTTCCCATACAATTTTTTTCTTGAAAAATTCACTTTAATTAGTTCCTCATTTAAGTGTTTTTAATGAGTTCACATCATTAACGTCCACATATTTCAAATGGGTCCTTTTTCGTCTTTAATAAAAAAAATTAAATAAACTTTTATTTTAAATTTTTTAATTAATTTCCCTTTTAAACGGGGGGGTTGTGTTTTAATTTTATATAAGTGATGATAAAATTTTCAACCATGAAAATCACTTTAGATGTGATTTTCATCTTCTTATCTTTCCAACAATATAAATTTTGTCCAAATCCGACTCTCGCATCTCAAGATATGACGTCGTGAAGTTAATTTGTCAAGTAGGTTCATCAAAAAATAAGATTACTATTCTTTTAATTTATGGGAAAAATGTAGCCATTTTTAATCCTTGAAACCTATACAAACATCTTATTCATCAAAATAACTTTCCAATGGTATAAAATTTGCACGATTTCATTGGCCACAGCTCAATGGATATTCGGTTTGGAATATACTTATCAACACACCAGGTGACGACTTCTTTACAATCAAACACTTATGGTACACATCCAACAAGAGCAATTCCTCATGTCCATACTACATTTTCATTTCTTTGAATTAGAGGAAATGTAGAGTAGTACTAGTAGAATATCGACCACTGGAAACTCTGATCTTCCCATCCAAAAATGCTCATTGTATCCCCACAGAACTTTTGCCTTCCTACAACCATGAAGTTAGTGGATTGTTTGTGTAATTACTTAGAAGATATTCGTAGAAATGATGCCCTTTTCCAGATAATAATGACTTAATATTTTCCCAATGAAGAACTTAATGTAAATTGAATCAAATCTCTCGATATTTCTTCCATTAATAATGTCCTTTTCGTAATTTGAAAGGCAATTTTCTTCCATAGTACCCACATTTAATGTATCTCAAGAAAAGTAACAAGATGAAAATCATGTTACGATGAGAGTGGATATGAAAGAAAAGTTGAAGTGAACCCATAAGTCTGCCAACCCGTGAACCCACTGTGAATAAAAAGAAAATTCCCAAGTGTTGTGTGGGAAGGAAAATAAGGTCAAAAAATGATTAAGTATCATTGTCGGTTGGGCTTGTAAGGTAAATGGAGATGAAATACTCGAGGACCCGCAAACCTGCGGTGAGAAAAAACATGAAAATTTCTAAGTATCATGCATATTTGAGATTGTGAAAGTAAAGGTTCTTTTTGGTGATAGCTGAGATATAAATAAAATTATGCCAACCCGCGAACCCGTGGTGATGTGATAAAGTTGACTAAGTATGGTGAAGAAAAATAGAAGATATACTTTACAAAATAGAAAAACAAGAAATTTTTCTAAGTATGGAGAAGTAATAGGGAAAAAAAATATAGGGGTCAACAATATCTTATGAGGTACAATGTCGAGGCATTTTTGGGTAGATTCTTGTTATTCCACCAACACATCTTGGGATTGGAACACCATCCTATAGTGTTCCACAAATTCATGATCAATTTTTTCTTGGTTCATTGGATGACCCATGGTCGTCTTTAGGGTAGAAATGGATTCCCCATCCTCCATAGTGGTTATCTATTTTAAGAATGCTTTGGTAATCACATTGTTAGCATTTCTCCAATCCAATCGAGCACACAACTAAGTGCCTCTAGCATGAAAAATAACATCTACCTGTCATAGGCGGTGCAACTTTATATCTGAGGATTTCTTGTATTCATCATATGGATCCCATTGTAGGTGTCGCATAAGTCAATCTAGCTCATGGCATAACACATAATTTCAACCCCACTTAATTTAAAAAGGCCACAATTCAGGAGATAGCATCAACCCACCAACTAACCTAATCAAAATCCTCAAGTGGTTGAGGAATGAGATTCCACACCATTTGAATGTAGACTAGGAAACCTAGGCTTAGTAGATGGGAGGCATAAAAATATATCAGGATTAGGGCATATTCAACCACTCATCCCCCCAAGAGATAGAAATCCAAATGGTTTGGTAGTCAGATAGAATGGAGATGTTCTCCACATGGATTTTTCAGCTTCCTATAGAGTAAAAAAAAAGAATTTTCCTCTATTAGCATGGATTTGTCCCATCATTGGTAAAATATCGAGGCTCCTTTGTGAAAATTAGTATATATAAACTAAAGTTCATTGGATTCCTTTCTCAATTTATATTTAGGGTTATAGAGCCTATGTCCTTTAGTTCCCACCACACCTCTTTCTCTCTAACTGGTAACCATAGAGGAAGTGTCCCTTACATATCTTCTTGGCACTCCACCACATTGAAATCCCCACATATAAGCTAAGGGGTGTTGAGGAGGTCATCATCCACTCAATGCCAAAAAATTTCATGATCATGGAAATCATTAGAGGCATAGACATTTCCCAACCCTAAAATTTGATCATCTAGGTTAAGAAGAATCCACCCAAGTATCTAGGAGGGGTTTGTACTTCTTTCAACAACAAATTATAAAAATTATGAGATACAAGGATTTCAATCTCCCCATTTCCACCAATATGATCTAAATAAAAAACTCTATCACTGATCCAAATGACTAACAACATAGTACATATCATAAACCCCACAATTTTGACCTCTTGTAAACAAATAATATATGTCCGATGCAAAGAGGTCAATATATGGCAAGTGGTGTGATTTATGCTAGATTCATTAAGGCCTATGATATTACAAGAGGTTACTTTCATTAAAAAACAATGACATCATGCTTCTATGCCTTATTGTTCTCAAGGGTTTGAAGAGTGCCAAATGAATAACCAAAGGACATAGTGACTCTCCAAAAATCACCAAGGGTAGCCTATTTGAGCAGTTTGATCACACCATTTGTAAAGATGGATACAATTTCTTAGGACTCTAGAAGTGATGGAAAAGAGAACGATATTTGAAATTCATCACCCTCGTGCAAGGAATCAGAAGAGGTCTCAGAGGCATTGGAAACAACTATCTTACTAGTGTTTATCATTGATGAGGACTAGGAGGCTAAAGGCTTCTTAGTCAGGGTTTTCACATGTTGGGAATTGGATACATTTTCCTTCCCATTACACTCAACTTATACCCATACATATTCATTCACTTTGGCCACTTATGAAGCTTTAGGAGCAGGAGGGGCTTATGATGACAAGGCCATTTTGATTCCATTCAAGGCCATGAACAAGGAATCCAAGATGTAAGGGTTAGGGATCTAGCGATGAAAGTAGTTATTGGGAAAATTTATATAGCATATTGTCTACCAATGCACATGGATACTAATTTGGATATACAATAATTTATTTAAGTCCTATGATGGATTAACCAACATAGCTGAGACACATCATTGACGTTGAGGGATAAAAAATATTTGAGGTCATACATAGATAAACTCCCCCAAAGGGGCATACATCCATTATAGGGTCAACCAAATTTTCATTAGTAGGTCAAAGAAATATACCTAAATTAGGAAAACAAGATATGTTTCTTTTCCCATCAAGAAGTCATGAACCTAGTGGTTAAGAATTAATAAGGTCTTCATGCATATCTAATGGCATTGATTAAATATCACCTTTACATAAGGTTCATTGAGATAGAACATGGAAAATCCCTTAGACAAGATTTTCTTGTGTGTGCAATGCTAGCCTACATTAGGCTCCCATACCTCATAGACACAATTTCTAATAATTAGTATAGGGGGCACCCTTCCAAAAAAATAACCAATAATGGAACCCTCTCAAAACTCATCATAGAGGCTAGCATACTCAAGATCAGAGAATTTGATATCAGGATGTGGCATTCATGGATACCTTCCTTGGAAATTGGGTACTACCAACAAGATTTATTTTCTTCATTAACCATCTATGAGATTGAGTTAAATCTCTAACAAAAATATAATACAGAGTTTATATACAAATATAAAGAAGAAAATAATATTGCATAATACAAATTGATTCATTACCCATTAAATTCAAAGGATTAGTGAGTAGAAAGCATTCTGCAAGAGCTAGATAAGAGAACTTATATGTAGTTAATACAAGTCCACCAAACTTGTTGTTGAGTAGTCATTTACCTCCCAACCATAAGAATCAACTATGAATTTCACCCCAAGCTAGGCCATGATACCACCATGGATAAGAAAACTCCTATAAGGCTCTAATCACACTCAACCCAACATATTACTCTCATGACATAATCAAACTTCTCACTAATAATCAATCTAGGAATCTCATCTATCCATAAAAAAATCATGACACTCTCTTCCAATGCCATACAAAACACAAGAAAGACCTTCCCTTTATTTTCTCCACAATCTCTTAGAGATTACAAATTACAAATTCCATATAAAAACTATATATAATTAAATATCATTTTTGTTAAATATAATTTTTTTTTTATAGATTACAAATTAAAAAAATTGATATAATTAACATTTTGAAAATTACAAAATTAACTAAATTTCTATAGTTCAAAAAATATCACTCCTTGGTGATTTCTTATTCACAATTAAAACTCTATACATGGAAAAGACGAGTTATCTCATAGTGTGTGGGAGAAAAGGAATCATAAGAGTTAAAATTTAGTATAACTAAATAATTTGGTAAGGTTAGTTTAAACGTTCTTATTTTTCAAGCTCTATCAATTTGGAACCCTACCAAGAATGAAAACAATTTGTGAGCCATTTCACAATTTTTGAGAGTGGTTGAATTCAGTAGAACTAAGAAAGTAAGGTTATTAAAAAAATTCTTCACTTTTGAAACCCTATCTAAAGAGAACAATAATAACTTTGAAGTGAAAAAGTGAAAAAGTATTGAATTTTCAAATGACGATGAGGTCAATTTTTTTGTTGAAATCCTATCCAAAGATAACAACATAATTTTGAAGTGAAACCCTATCCAAAGAGAATGATTATAATTTCAAAGTGAAACCGTATCCAAAGAGAACAATCATAATTTTGAAGTGAAATCCTTTCCAAAGACAACAATCATAATTTTGAAGTGAAATAGTATTGAATTTTCAAGTGACGATGAGGTAAAAAATCTTGTTGAAACCCTATCCAAAAGGAATAATCATAATTTTGAAGTGAAACCCTATCCAAAGAGAACAATCATAGTTTTGAAGTGAAACCATATCCAAAGAGAATAATCATAATTCTGAATTGAAAAAAGTGAACAAAGTATTGAATTTTCAAGTGACGATGAGGTCAACTTTTTATTGTTGAAACCCTATCCAAAGAGAACAATCATAATTTTAAAGTGAAAAAGTATTGAATTTTCATAATTTTTGGTAAGAAATGACTCAAGAATGGTTGAGTTTATAACTGAAGAGATACAAAACATTGTTCAACACACAATAAAAATTACTTATAATAAAGTTCAATGAGAAGAGTTTTAATAATATGGTATATATATATTTTTAATATTAATATTTAAAAAAATATTAAAAAATACAAAATTACAAGTATATGTCTATTAACATCCATAAAATTAATAATGGAAAAATTATGTTCTTTAATATTGTGAAATTTTTCAATGTAGTTACATTAATATATTCCTCGTACAAACGTCTATATGTATCTAATCTTTCTTTTTAAAATTTCAATATAGTTACATCAATATATTTCTCATACAAACATCTATATGTCTCTTATTTTTCTTTTCAAAATTGATGGATTCCAAGGATATATGCCTAAGTTACATCTAGGAAAATAGTCCTCTTACACATATCAAAATAAATATTTTTAGGTAAAAATTGGATTTTAAATCCATCAAGAGTAAATTGATATCAAAATCATAAAAAAAAAGTTAATAAAAAATCTCATTTTCCTTTTCAAAATTTCAATATAATTACATCAATATATTCCTCTTACAAACATCTATATATCTTTCATCTTTCTTTTCAAAATTAATAGATTTTAGTATATATACCTAAATCACATCTAGGAAAATAGTCCTTTTACACATATATCAAAATAAATGTTTTTGGTAAAAATTGGATTTTAAATCCATAGTAAATTGATATCAAAGTCATAAAAAGAATAAGTTAACAAAAAAATTGGTAAAAAAGAATAAGTTAAAAAAAAATTGGTAAATTGATATCAAAGTCATAAAAAGAATAAGTTAACAAAAAATTGGATGTAGAAAGGCGATGAAATAAAAAAGATAAAATAATGTAAGTTCCTCTCCTCACTTTCCTTTTTCATCCATTGAATTTCAAGTAAAGAGACACCAAATATCTACAAATTGGATACACCTTACAAATTGGATACACCTTTTTTTAGTAGCTAAGGTAAGGACTAGTTTAATAATAACCATTAATTCCACAAAGTTGGTGGTTCCCTATCCCGACCATATTTTAGATTTTAATACATGATAAACCTTTAGAAATAATAAACACTTTGCTCCACAAGACCTATCATCCTCTTGCGAAGCCCAAGGCCTAGCTGTGCCAATTAAATTGCTTCACATTGATCTACATGACATTTTTTTTTCTTACTTTAATTGATTAAAGTTTTTCAAAATGTTAATCTATTGGGAAACACTCTATAATGGAGAAATGTGCTCATCTTCAAAGAGGGTAGAATTCCTAGCAATCCATATTCCTCATGTTATGATTAATGGTAAATTTATTCATATTTTCGTACAGACGTTTTAAATCCTTTTATTGGATACTCTAAACATCATGGTTCACAATTCTGTTTTCTATTCTTTTTACACCTATTTTTTACATAGAACAAAAAAATTAATATATACATATACATAAAAATATAAATATATCTTCCCTGAATGGGGTGACATGAGACACAACTAGGTCACGCAGACTGGAGTCTGGCTTGGTCATAAATAAGGTCAGTTGGCTCCCATCCCCTCACCATTAAGGATGGGAGTAAGCCCCAAAAACCAGCCTCATTCCATGGGACTTCTCACGCGTGTGAGGAGTTCGGATGCACAGACAGCTAAGGAGGGAGCCTTAATGGAGGAGCACGTCCTGTCCATCCTCCCGGATATCAATGAGATTTGATATGGCCTCACCCATTTCGATCTTGGCCCACACCAGCCATGCTATTCTGAGCTCCAGTGCATTTACAGGAACACCATCGTCATTTTGGCCATAGAATTTCACACCCCCATACTGAGATAAAGAGGGAAGCCACGTCGTGGCTTCGCTTGGTATACCTTTGTTTCTCGTCAGAAGAGACAACAATGGTTTGAACGAGCACTGTCTATGGCCTGAACACAGCTCGTTCGCAGAGCAAGAAGACTCAGGATGCCTCCCATGGCATATTTGGAGGAGGTCTTTCCGAAAGAGCCAATTTAGGCTCCTCTGGAACATCTCCTCTTTACTATACCTGATAATTGGCAGCCTCCAAGATGCCTCCTGGGGAGACCATAATGGATGCCACTGGGGCGCAGCAACACCGTAATAACAAGGAAGACTAGACAAAGAAGTTCCCCACTTGCTACATTGAAGAGGAGACTACAGAGGCATTGGACTCGCAAGAGGCTGCATGTGCAGATGAACACTTCATGTTCATTGACAATGAGAGTGCTAAGGGGGAACAGGAAGGGTCACAAGGTATATAAGAAGCCATGGAGTAGCAAATAGAGAAAGCGACAGGCGAGGCTGAGGACAATAGAACGGGTGGTGAGATGAAGGAGGGTGGAAAGTTGTGGGAGGGTGGCGTGCCCCCCATGCCACATCCCATATCCACCATGTAGGAATCGTGGTGTGTCCAACCGCCATTCTTCCACCTAGAGCACCTGGATTTGATGTTTGAATTGAGGAGCCAGGTGGCATACCAAGTCCACCATGCCATCCTCATCTGCCAACACATCGATATGTTATATGACACTTACTCCAACATGCTAGCAGGGCAGATATGCCCGACACGTGTGCAATCTTTCGTGCTGCCAGCTCGAGCGAGAATGATGGAAGAAGATGCTGACATGGCCACCGGGTAACTGTTTTCGATCATGTTTCTAGTTAAAATTGTATTTTTGGTTAGAGCTATGGTTCTGGAACTGTTCGGGTTTAAACATGTTTTATTTTCAAGATCTCTAGTTCATTTTCAAACTATGGGTTTCCATCTGCCTTGGTTTCCTACGGGTAGGACAAATGGTTTCCTATTTTTTGACATGGACTACATAGGCTGCCAGTTGTTACGGTTTCTGTTAATCCGATGGGACAATTGGCAGACCAAGCTCATATGTATATTTTGGCAGTTAATACAATAGGATCTACCTCTCTTTTTTACTTAAAAACAATATAAATTCATCTTAATTCATTTTAAACATTACAAAATTTGTATCTCAATTGATTTTTTTCTCTCTAAATGTTTAATAATTTCGAAATTAAAAGTATACAAATAAAATTAAAAAGTAACACAAATTTATTTAATTTTTAATTAAAAAATAATAAAAATTCATTTAATTTTTAATTATACCTACATTATTATATTAATAAATAAATAATATTATAATAATACATTTGTTAAAAATTTGTAAAAAAATAATGAAAACCCATTTAATTTTTAATCAATGAGAAAAATTATACCTACATTATTATATTAATAAATAAATAAATATTATAATAATATGTTAATAATAATAATTATTATAATACATTTGTTAAAAATTTGATATATTATTAATGGGAATTGAAATTTGATAGGGATCAATTATTTAAATTGAATCCCATTAACAGAACTTTAAAAATATTTATAATGAACTTATAAACTTAAAAAAAGTTATTGTGACTTTAACTTAAATGATAGTAATCTCAATAATGATACTAACCATTATATTAAAGTGGATAGTAACAAGCATAAGTGCCATTATAATAATATATACGGTAACTGAATATAAGGTTTCATTATTTCATTTTGTCACCTCATCACCCACATTGTGGCATAAGATTCCCATTATAATGCATATTTTAAGTGGGTTTCATCATTGAATTTGTCCACATAACATGCATATTGTATCATTTTGGATAGTGCCATAGGAAGATTCTATGATACTAATAATTATTTTTTCATGGTTTTTCTTGCACATGCTTTCAAATATAACCACTATTAGTGCCTTATCTCAATGGAATTCAAATTACCACCAACATTGCCTTATCTGAAATTCGATGGCCCATGGATTTACATTTTCCCTATGAAGAAAAGCTTGCCAATCAAATAATCCCATGGGTCTTATACTTTAGTATCATAAAATTCATTCTTTTGAATATATTTGCAGAGGACATATACTTGTGAATTAAGTGTTTTAATAGAAGTAAATTAATAAATATATTTGCAAAGGACATATACTTGTGAATTAAGTGTTTTAATAGAAGTAAATTAATAAGCACATATATATTATTTATAATTTAAAAAATATATATTATAAGTTATAGTTTTATTTTATTTATGAGATTTTTAATCATATAATGTTATTACAAAAACTTTAATTAACCATATTTTGAATAACAATGGAAGAATTAAAGTATTTGTAAATGAATCAATTATATAATGCAATGGTGATATTTTAAACATTATTTTTTAACGAAATATTTATTAATGTTGATTTTGTTTTATCTGTTAATTTTAAAAATTCATTAAAAAATCACTGAAATAAGATAGATTATGGTTTTTATTTAATTTTGTTTTATTTGTCAATTTAAAAAAATTAATGAATGACTTTATCAAATTACGTTAATACTTTTGTATGTTATGGATAACGTAGGAGGCATATTAAACATCTTTTTCTCTTCTCTCTCTTTCTACTTTTTTTCCTCTCTCCATCTTTTCTTTTTGGGAATTATTACCACTGTCCAACTCCAAATCCGCCTCTGACAATCAGATTAAGTGTGAGTAACTTGTCTTTTTTGAGGGTGCCTCTATCCCAGTTTATTCATGCTTCGGACAAAAAATCTGGTCCTCTTCATATTATCATATCCTTGGAACCAATGATCTGATATGAACAATTTTTGGATCTAATCACCTGCTGTCATTTGTTCTTAGTGTCCCTTTGGGGTTCGTCCCGTAAAAGTGTCCTAGTTGGATCACTGATAGATTTATAGGTTTCGTTGTAAACCCAATCGGGTGCTTCCAATCATGTGAATTAATAATTCAAACCGCACTCAGAGGTAGGGCATTTCCTATTGATATAGGAACTTTTGGACCAGAAAAAATAGTATCTCCAATCATGACCCCTATGGGATGCATAATATACATCTTATTGCCATTCTTGTAGTGCACCTTGTAAATGTATGCACTTTTATTAAGGTCATATTCTATGGTTACAATTTTTCTTGTTATATGTTCCTTATCCCATCGAAAATCAATTTGACAATACAAACGCTTGTGACCCCTTCCTTGTGTCTTGTGGTAATAATTCTAATAATGTTATTATATGTAATTACATCATGGTTTTTATTTTCTTTTTTAAATTAGGAAAATAATTCAAAACTATTTAAATAAAAAATGACATTATAAATTAGAAGAGAAAATGACTATAGCTAAATTAATCATTTTTAAGAGTATGTTGAAAGTAATTCAAAACCATTTAGATAAAAAAAAAATGACACTATGAGTTATATGAGAAAACTAATATTGATATTATTTGCAATACCAATATATATCATTTGATATTTGATATATTTGTTTTTAATTATTATTTGTTCTAATATATATCATTTGATATTTGATATATTTATTTTTAATTATTACTTTTAAAATTAGAGTTATATATATATATATATATATATATATATATATATATATATATATATATATATATATATATATATATATATATATATATATATAATGTATATTGCGGAAAATTATTAGGCACTTCCTTTCATTCGGAGGATGTATTTAGGGTAAACTAGCAAGTTATAATTTTGATAATCTAATCATGTGGAGACATTGAGTGAAGCCCACAATGTTCATAAAGGTAGCTAGCCCAATCACATGACCCCATGACCTCATGCTTGTAATTCACAACACTTAATCACTCGAACTAACCTACAAGGTTTTATCCCAATACCATTATCTCATTATTGTAATCTATTTGTAATTTAAAATTGAAGAGATGTAAGAAATTTGTGTCAATCTAGTAGTGAAATTGTTTATATTTGTGAAATTCAATAGAAATCCTCCCAAAGTGAGTTTTGCAAATGTGGACAACGATTGTGTGGAAAAATGTTGTGTTGGGAATGATTTTAATAAAGCCTTAAGATTTTGAAAAATCTAGTTTACCTTAAATATCATCCTTAAAATGAAAAAGAATACTCTCTCTATGTGTGTGTGTGTGTGTGTGTGTGTGTGTGTTTGTGATCCACATTGTCCTAGCCGATTTAAGGCTTTTATATGAATCAAACTCCTTTTCTTTTCAAATGAATATAACATCCAAACAAATGTGAACTAAGATGGATTCTACTCTTGGGATAATTATAAACTTAGACACTTAATCCTTGTAATAGTTATAAACTTAAGAAACACTCCTCAAACTCTCAAGATAGAACGATATATAAAAACAAAAAGGAAACAATGTTTATTGATTATGGTAATACCCATAACTTCATTAATTTAAAATTATCCAAACTTCTCAATTGCTTTATATATCCAACATGAAAGTTTCAAGTAATGATTGCAGTTGGAGTTACCATAAACTATTTAGAGAAGTGCCATAGTAATAAGCTCACTATGAGGGAGTATTTATTGGGTAGTCCAATGATTAGAATCCAAATGGGTGGTGTTGATGTTGTATTAGTGGTCCAATGGTTACAATAATTGAGAATAGTGGATCTTAATTTTCAAGAACTTTTCATGAGATTTTCATGGAAGGGAAGGAAATTAAACTCGAAGGTATCCAAGGGAAACCCTCTAAAGTCATAATATCTAACAACATGACAATTTATAAAAAAAAGGGACACAATGGTGTAGTTGCACAATTGTGCTCACTAGATGTTCTAACATCTTAGGACCCTCTATTCCTATGGATCTCCAAAAGGTTATCGAAAATCATTCCAAGGTATTTGTATAGATGCTTAAAGGTATTACACCTACTTTAGATCATGACCATACTATTGATTTGGAACCAGGAAGTGTGCCTACTAACATCAGACCTTGTATTTACCCACACGCATGAAAAGGTGATATTGAGCATATGTTTCAAGAAATGTTAGAGGCCAACATCATTCAACCTAGAAAAACTACTTTCTCTTCACTTTTGGTAATGGTTTAAAAAAAAGAAGGTTCATGGCATATGTGTCCATATTATAAAGAGCTCAATAAAATGTAACCAATAAAGATAAGTTTGATATTCCTTTCATTGATCAATAATTAGATGAATTGCAAGGAGCAACTTTATTTACCAAGATATATCTTCATTCTCGATATCATAAAATCAAAATGAGGAAAGAAGACATCCCCAAAATATCATTTAGAAAACATGAAGGTAATTATTAGTTTTTGGTGATTCCATTTGGACTTACTAATGCACCTTCCACATTTCAAAGATTGAGGAATTACATTTTCAAATCCTTCCTTGGAAAATTTGTGTTAGTATTTTTTGATGATATACTAATCTACAACAAATCTTGGGAAGAGCATGTACAACATGTTGACATGGTCTTAAAACTATTGGAGGAGAATCAACTATATGCAAATCCTTCTAAGTGTGCCTTTAACATTCAAGAAGTGGAATATTCGGGACATATTGTATCTCATGAAGGAGTCAAAGTGAACCCTAACAAAATTAAATCTACGATGGAATGACCAAATCCCAAAACCTTGAAGAATGTCAGAGGATTTTTAGGATTGATACGATATTACTACAAGTTTTTCAAGAATCATGGTCAAATAGTAGCACCTCTATAAATGTTATTAAAAATGAGACATTTTATTGGACTCATGAAGCAACCAAATATTTTGAAAAAATTAAGGAGGCTATGTTTACAACTCCTATCCTGTCCACGTCTAACTTCACAAAAACCTTTATTATAGAGTGTGATGTCTCAAGGCATAACCTTTAGTGAATTTTCAATGCAATAAGCAATTCCCCTTGCCTTTGGAAGCCACCAACTTAAAGGAAATAAATTACTCAAACAAATTTACGAAAATGAAATGTTGGCCATACTGCATACAATTAAGAAATGGTTCCCTTACCTAATAGGAAGACACTTCAAGGTAAAAAAACATTCATGATAGTCTAAATTACTTCTTGGAACAATTATTATATTTATAAGAGCAACAAAAATGGGTTACAAAGATGCTATGATATGAATTTGAATTTATCTACAAAAAGAAAAACAAATGTAGTCGCAGATGCACTTTCAAGGAAAGAAGAAGACACAAAGGGATTACCTTGTGCTATTTCCATTCCACAATTTGATTGGGTGGAATAAGCAATGACACAATGGAAGCAAGATCAAAAGGTATGAAAGATGATTCAACAAATACAAGAGGTCCTAAGTGCATTAAATAAGTTTGTGTCGAATAATGATTCACTTAGGTATTAATATCACCTATATTTATGTAAGATTTCCCAACTCGAACAAAAGGTTCTTTTGGAATTGCACACTTCCCCTATAGGAGGAAATTCAAGGTTCTTGAAAACTTACCATAGGATCAAGAAGGATATTTTTTGGGAAGGTCTTAAAATTGATGTTCAAAATTTTGTGGATAAATGTTTGGTTTGTCAATAGAATCAAAGAGAGACAATCAACACCCATGGTATCCTACAGCCATTATCCATACCAAGTCAACTTTGGGAAGAGGTTTGAGTGGATTTTATTATATTTCTACCAAATTACAAAGGAAATAATTCCATCATGTTAGTGGTGGATTGACTCACAAAGTATGCCATTTTTTCTCTATTTCTCATACTTTCGAAACAAGTATAGGAGCTACAACATTCATGAAACAATTCAAAAGCTACATGGAATCCCCAAGATTATTGTAAGTGATAGAGATTTTGAAGTGAGGGATTGGGTATTTGTTATAACCCTAAATTGCACCATACATGCTTACCTGGCATCAGGCCATCTCAGATCCCTTCTTTGCCAAAGCACTGTTGATAAACTCTTTAAAAAAAACCTCTTTTATGAGGGCCCATGCACCCTACTCCATTATTGCATGCGTGTACACGCTAGATAATCTAAAACAACCCGCGTGGACCGACAAAAGCATGAAAAAAGGAAAGGTGTCGACGAAACACATAGCTCTGGGTGAGTTAACTGAAACTCCTGGCCATGCATGGCCGAGGGTTCATCCAAATACCTAGCTTCTTCTAGCCTATAAAAGAAGGGCTAGGGGTCCCATTTGGAGGAGGACAAATATAGCAAAGAAACTCTGCCCATTTGCATATTCCCATTGTCCCAACCCTTTAGCCTTCCTTGTGCCAGACGAGATACAAAGCAAAGACATTGGAGGACAGTTGAAGAGGAGCCCAGGATCAGGTTCGTGAAGTGGTGGTCAGTCTCAATTTTTTGTAAGTTGACTCATTCAAAGTAATAAAGAAAATGATTTTCCCGTCCCAATTCATGAGTTATTCATAATTTGTTAAGTACGTGTTTGAATCTCTAACCCGTTATTCTATAGGTAAGATGCATGTGTAGTCATTGCTTATCTTGTATGCAGGTCAACATTGGAAAGGAGAACTGTGAACAAGTGATTAAGTGTGACAAGGGATCGACATCGAACACCCGAAACGAGGTAGGTTGATCTAGCCATACATTTATTGAAAAGAAATGGGATTTGAGTCTCGGGACAAGGGTAGAAATTAGATTTTCTATAGGTCATATCTGCATGCAAAGTCTAACCCTATTTGCTAGTCCATAAGGATATTTCCCTCACAACAGAATTGGCGACCGTATTGGGGAAGTCTCTAGGGTTCCTGGAATTTTATTTTTTGGGTAGTTTTTAGAAAAAGACTAGTTTTTCTTGCCTGCTTTTTTTTAGTTTCTGTAAAGTCTGAGCTAGCAGAGAGGTTGGTTTCCCATACCAGCTATCTCTAATTTGCTTTACTGTGTTTTTTCGAGACCCACAGAGGTACATGCAGCCTGCATAAGGTCTGCACGCATGTACTTGCGCCCTACTCTCTTACAGTTCGCGTGTGAACACTAGTTGAAGAGGTAGCAGTAGCATGTAGAGTTCAGAGAATTTTTGAGGCAGTCATCCTCTTCCCTGTCAGAATCAGACATTCTCAGGGGTTTTTTGGGATTCTTTCTAAGTCTTGGTTGTTTGCAGTCTTGTTTCAGATTGATTTGTTTTACAAATTTTTCCTTACATTGTTTGTTTTTTCTATTAAAAAAGAGTGTCCAAGCCTTCAAGGGATCCTGGTTATCAATATCAGTGGTCTGTTCCTGGTTTGGGCTATTTGTTTTTATTTTTTCTCAGAGTTTAGAGATACATGTGGCCTGTACAAGGTTAGCTCGCGTGTACACGCCCTCTGTATCTATACAACTCACGTTCACACGCTTGTTGTTGGATTATTAGTAGCATGCCTTGTGCAGGATAGTTTTTGTTGAGGGTAAGGCAGTCATCATTTCCCTTGATGAGAATTATACCTCTCAGGTATTTGAATCTCTGTCTTAGCAGTCAGTATCTTAGGATTAATCTTACCCTTAGCTTACTTTTTCTCATTTAAAAGTTGTCATAAAAAAAGAAAAAAAAAATTAGGGTTTTTAGACAAGTGTGAGAGTCATTTTTTAAGTTGCTAGTGTGTGATTTTTTGAAGTGATTCTTTGCGATATCCGATTAGGACAAAAAAAATTTTCTTGGTTTTTGGTTGTTAGTATTTTTCCTTTTTGCTTTATCAAGCATTTAAATAAATAAAAAAATCTATTTTCATTTTCTTGTTTGGTTGAAGAGTGTGTTTATGCATTATTAGCTAGGGAAAAGTCGTTTATTTCATAAGTTTTTGCAGTTTACTTAGATCATAAGTAGCTTGTAGTCAAGTGAAATTTCCTTTGAGTTTGCTGACCAAAATCTTAGAAAATTAAAAAAATATATATTTTGAAAAGTTGTTGAAATTTTTCATTAAGTAAAAGTTTTTTGTTTCCAGCTTTTTTTTTCATTTTTTCTTTCATCTGTTACACATCATTAGTTTCAATTTCATACCCCTTGAAATAAGACAAAGCCATAAAATTAATGCTAAATCTAAAATTTATTAGACTTTTATGTTTGTAGGGTTAACCAACTAGTTCAGGATTAGGGCCTTGGATTAGGTTGGAGAGGAAACTCTTCAAGGCCATTTAAAATCAAACATTGGAGTCTGAGTTAGGGAGTGTCTAAGTACAATATCATGGAAGTTATATGGGACTCCCATCTAACACAGGGGATAAAAATGAGGTTGCATGCGGAAAGGTAGCGGAGATAACCCCTCCAAAGCTGGACCAATCATAGTGGAGAACACATATAGAGGGCTTGTTTTGGGATTTCGTCGATTGCATTTTACACGAGGCTTCATGGGTCTCGAATCCGTTTGAGGTCCTCGGTTATCTTCCAGACCACTTGATTTCGATACCCTTGATAAGTTTCGGGCTCGATACCCTGCTCATTGTGGTCTACCCGAATTTCGATTGTACTCGCCTGGTGACTGTTCGCGCGCTGGAAACCTAGTTGCCTATATTTTTTAGGGACATACACAGGTGACTGTGGGGGTATGCCATGGTACCTAGGATAGACATCAGGCCATGCTTTGCAGAGTATACCTAGAGGGTGCTTCCGTGTTCAAGTTGCACTTGCACTGGTAAGTTGCTCTAGTGTTGGTTATTGTAACTGTTCTTCCAATTAATTTAGTGTTTGCCTGTCTTATCTTCTAGGGACTTTTTTTAGTGTGTGTTACTTTTGAATGTTTAGATTACCCTAGAGTGTCTTTGATCTTCTCACACAGTGGAGGATTACGAGCTCCATCAGTCATGAAGGCTTCTTGGCCTACCACCAGTTACACTGGAGCCACCCCCGCCACCATTAAGGCGAAAGCTAGACCAACAAGGGTCTTTTGAAGCGACCGGGTCACAAGAAATTGTGCCCGACCAAATTCCAGAGGAATCGACTATTTTGGACCTTGGAGAAAACGCTCTTGGCCCAGTTGAAACCCCAACCACCGATTTCTTGGCACCTTTCATCATACCAATTCAATTTTACGAGCGCCAGACAGTGTTGCACAGAGCAATGGAAAGAAATGTTGTTACTCCTTCAGGGAATTCTTCAATTCCTACTACGATTGTCACCACAGGAGAGTTTTCACCTCCTAACCCACCATCACCGGTCCGAGCCACCATGGTCTTGACCGCTTCTACATCGCACAGTGGTCTGATCCCGTCTTTGACGGCGACCACAACCCCTTTCACACCAAGTGCGACAGGCCCTCTGTTCTCATATGGGATGCCTAGTTCGAGTACAAGTCCTGTACTTTCCTACTCCACTTTACATACTTCAGGTTTGGGGGTAGGGAGCTCTAGTGCTCCTTTGCAAGGTCATATGGGGGGCACTCCTGATCCTTTTAATGATTTCCCTTAAGGAGGAGGTCATATCCCTCCTTCGTCCCCTTCACTCGGTGGCTCGCATCAGCAATCTGTCGGGCAACCTACATACCATAGTTTATTTGGAGCGGGGATTCAAGGACCACCTTCGCATAATATGACGATAGGTTCAACACCATTTTCTTTGGCTGGAACATTTGGTAACAACACCTTCTCGTCAGTCACCTTCCCGACTAGGGGCAATCCCAGTTTTGAACAATCTATTCCTGTGCAGGGTACTATTCCTACACAGGGGGCAAACCTAGGAACTTCTTCTGCATTAGGGCCTTGGAATTCTTGGCAGGGATTCTTAGCAAACCTAAGAACTTCTTCTGCATTAGGGCCTCGTCTGAAATGCCGATCTAGGGTAATTCTTTCCATAATCAATGGAACCTCATACAAACTACTATGCCTATCCCCATGGGACCGACATGGGGCAACCCTTCCCAAAGTCCTTCGAATATAACGCATGCCCAACCATCTATGTCCTATTTGGGAAATCAACCGATGATGTCTCCACATATGCAAAATCCATACGCTGGCCAAGGCCATGGTTTCTACCAGAATCTGGGCCAGCAGCTAAACTTTTCCTGGCAACCTAGTGCCAGTCAAACTCTAGGCCCCTTTTTCCCAGGTTATCACCAACAACCCAAACTACCCTTCCTGGCGACTTTGCACTTGCCATATTTTACAAGGTTATTGAATGACCCTATTTGTCGCAATCTGCGTTGGCCTCCTATGTCAATGAAGTTGCCTTTGGACATTCCAAAGTTCGAATCCAAGCCTAATGAAGATCCAGGAGATCATGTGACTACCTTCCATCTTTGGTGCTCATCTAACTCATTGAAAAATGACTCCATACAGTTGCGATTGTTTCAATGTACTCTCATTGGGAGTGCTGCGAAATGGTACATCGAGCTCGATCACTCAAGATACTCTTCCTTCGGTGAGCTAGCAATGGATTTCCTAAACCATTTCCAGTTACCTGCAAGATACGACACTGGCACAGAGTTGGTGGCCAATTTCGAACAGATGACAATAGACCATATCTCTGATCACATCCGAGAATGGAGACACCAGAAGAGTCTAATAAAGGTGCTAGTCCCACCAACATTCTTGCTTGAGTGGTTCCTTAAGTCTTTGGTCCCGCAGTTATCCAAAGACGTCGTGACGTCGGGAGTATTCTCCGAAGAAGACGCCATCATGAGGGATCAACAATTTGAGCTCATATATTCTCAATCCGGTTTATTATACAACATCTTGCTAGATGCACCATGCTCAATCCTTGATAAAACTAGACAGAGAGATGGACCACATGCCAATGGTATTGTTGGTTCAACATAAACAAAGCCCGTTGAGTAATTGATGAAGCAGTTGTAGCAGTTATCTATACAACACACAACGGCTAGCCAAACCACTACTTTTCCTGCTCCCCCTACCAAAACGTCGTAGGTACACACAGTGCAATCGACTAACCCAAAGGCCACCCAACAGCCTGAAGGAAAGAAAAAACAATGAAAGAAGGGTAAGGGGGATAAAAAACCTACCAATAATGCTGGTGGGGACAACACTGAGAAACGAAAGGCGAGGTATCTGTGCAACTTGTGCGCAGAAGACCACCCGACCCATCTATGTCCTCGGTTTGCAGAAGCCCAAAATTTTGTGACGCAGCAACAACCTGCTATTTTGACCAATCCATTTCAACATGGGAAAAATCTAACCCAATCCTCTGCAAGCATAGAAGGGGGTAGCCAAGAACCTTGTCCGCCTGTGAACAACCCCACATCCGCGAATGTATATATGGTTAGGGGTGATTCTTTTATATCAACTAGAGCACATGACTATAGTAAACCAAGCACTTCTGAGAAGGGTAAAGAAGCTGAAATCCCATCTCTTCCTCTACAGATTGAGAAGACGTTGGGCAAAACAATGACACGCATTCTAAAAGGCACATTCAAAAAAGCTTCTCATAACCCAAATGCAAGGGCCACCCAGAACTACTCTATGGTGGAAGATTTATCACAAACCCCTTGTGTGATGTCCTCTTTGGAGGTCCTCCAAAGATACCCTTCCCAGAGGAAAGCCTTGTTAACCACTTTAGGATCTACCGAGAATTGTAATCTGAGTACAATTATGTTGGATACAACCAACTTAAAACCTCATCTGCCTTACCACGTAGCATTTTAGATAGTAGTGTCTTATCCCACGAAAATTTTTACTTCGAATATCTTCTACACGGTGGTTGATGAGGGTGCCTCGACATGCGTTATGTCGTTGGCATGTTGGAAGGTTGTTGGCCAGCCCATTTTGTCTCTGTCACCTACTCTCCTCACTGCTTTCGACGGTCATTCATTCCGACCGCATGGTATCGTTCCTTCTTTCCCTGTGCAGTTAGGAGGGAAGACAGTGTGTGTCAAAGTAGAGGTAGTTGATGCCCCCCTCAACTATAACCTCTTGTTGGGAAGGAGTTGAACTTATGCCATGCAAGCTGTGGTTGCTACAGTTTTCCAGGTCTTGTTGTTTCCACGCGAAGGCCGGATAGTGACCATCGATCAATTGTCCTTCTCTAGACTTGACCCTGCTTTGGGGGCATCCACGGTCACAATGATTGATAATCCTCAACCAGGTGTTGTCAATGTAGGGGTTGGTTTTTGCCCATCTTTGATGGGTACCTTCGATTACCCGCCCCCTCAAGGCGATATCAAGTTTATATCCAATCACCATAAGGTTGGGATTTTTCAAGTTTCATTGTTCCGCACGACTTACTTCGACGATCCGTGGACACTTCATTCCCCATCGGCCATGATGGATGGGACAGGGAATTTGGGCATGTCCATGCCCTTGTCCGCGACTAAAGTAGCGTACTCGCTAGTCCAACAAACTTCAGCCCACACTAATCCATCTCCTGCATAAGAGTTAGATCCACTTCTAGAGCCTATTTGGGCTCAAGGTTCTCTTGCTCACACCGATTCATTAGACTTAGTCTTTCCCTCTGATGAAGCAATAATTGAAGCAATGACTAGTATGGATAAACCCTGGGAAGATATTCATCATAGATCATACTTCCTCCTAGAGTTAAGCCAAATTGAAGTGGGATAATTCACAGTGACTATGATGAGAGATCGGTCTTGTCCTATTAATCCCTTAGCTACACATGAGGTTTATGCTGAGGGTAATATGGAAACTATCACTGAAACCTTACCAATCAATATCTCCCAAAACCCTAGCGTCGTGGAGAATGTCTTCGTCGGAGTGGACTTCTCCCCTGAAGAGATTCAAATATACACCGATCTTTTTAAATAATTCCACGACGTTTTTTCCTGGTGTTATGAGGAAATGCCAGGTATCGATCCAAAAATAGTTGAACATGAAATCACAATGTATCCTGATGCCAAGCTGGTTCGGTAGAAGCTTCGTCTAGTTATTCTTAAGAAAGCAGTAGCCATTAAGGTTGAGGTTGAGAAATTGCTAAAAGTCGGGTTTATCTATCCTATCCATTTGACCCGATGGGTGTCAAACCTTGTGCCGATCAATAAAAAACAAGGAACAAATTGTGTATGTACTGACTTCTGTCATTTGAACAAGGCCTATCCCAAAGATAATTTTCCCACACCTTTCGTCGACTAGATCATTGATGAATGTGCAGGTTGCGAAGCCTTTTCTTTCATGGACGATTTTTCGGGATATAATAAAATCCAAATCAAACCCGAGGACCAACACAAAATGACATTCATCTATCCATGGGGTACATTCGCATACCCTAAGATGCCTTTTGGTCTCAAAAATGTTGGAGCCACCTTTTAGCGGGCCATGCCTTTTTCTTTTCATGACCTCAAGCATATAGTCGAGGCTTACCTAGATGATCTAGCATCTCGATCTCACAAGAGAACAGAACATCCCACACACCTCCGACTTATCTTTGAACGTTGTCACTACTTTCACATTCGCTTGAATCCAAACAAGTGAATCTTCTGTGTAACGTAAAGATGATTGTTAGGTTTCATAGTGTCAACAACAGGGATCATGGTCGATCCTCTCAAGGTTGAGGCAATAATTCAGTTTCCGCCCCCATGCACAATCCTTCAACTTCAGAGTCTACAAGGTATGGGAAAATTTTTACGATGCTTCATTGCCAACTATACCGAGATCACCAAGGGCTTTATGTGCTTATTGAAGAAAGGCGTTCCCTTTTACTGGGATGATGCTGCTCAACGCTCTTTCGATGCATTAAAACACACCCTCACAACTGCCCCTCTGCTCCAGCCACCTAACTATAACAAAGATTTCTTATTATATCTGGCTATAGTAGAATCAACCATTGGCATGGTTTTAGCTCAGGAGGATGACTTGTTCTCAGAATACGTGATTTATTACCTGAGCTGAGGCCTCATAGGACTAGAACTTAATTATTCTCACATTGAAAAACTTGCGTTGGTAGAAGTTCATGCTGTTCAACGATTCTATCATTATGTTCTATTTCATAAGACCACCTTCATTGATGTCGTGAATCCATTCCAGTACATGTTGGCACGACAGGTAATAGGCGGAAAAATTAGTAGATGGATAGTCATCCTCTAGGATTTTGACTTAGACTTCGTTTCAACAAAGTCCAAAAAGTCATTGGTCTTCACAGAACTTATTTCGGAACTTCCAGTTGAGTCAGGTGACGTTGTTCCTGAAGAATCGACTATCCCGGGAGATATGTTTTTTATCACATCTTCGGATCCCTGGTACGAAGATATACTTATCTATCTCCAGAATTTGAAATGCCCCACCTCTGCTTCTCTTGATGAACGTCAACGTATACGCCATCAGGCTAAGAATTACCTCATAATCGATGATACATTGTATCAGAGAGGTGTAGACTGCATCCTACACCGATGTCTCACTCATGAGGAAGCAATTATTGTGCTTAACAATTTCCATACCGGAGCTTGTGGCGGTCATTTTTCTAGGTTGCAAACAACCCAAAATATTCTACGATCATATTACTTCTGGCTGACACTTATCAAAGATTGTATCGAATCGGTCAAGAAGTGCCATTCGTGCCAAATCTGCACTCGGACGATGAGGGCACATCCCGCTACCATGTTTCCTGTCATCACAGTTGGTCCCTTCACCAAGTGGGGGATTGATTACACTACTTGCAACCCTCCTTCAGCAAGGGGACACCGCTATATCATCGTAGCTGTAGAATACTTCAAAAAGTGGGTCGAAGCTATGCCAACATTTAAATATGATGGAGAGACTACAACTCTCTTTTTATTCAATCAGATAATGGCAAGGTTCGACGTCCCGAGGGAGATTGTCACTGACCATGGAAGTCACTTTCAGAACCAAATGATGACCGAGTTAACATCAAATCTTGGGTTACGGCAAGAACATTCATCACCCTACCACCCCCAAGAAAATGGGTAGGTGGAAGTTGTAAACAAAACTCTTAAGACCATTCTACAGTGAACTATCAACTCAGCCAAGTCAAATTGGCATTTGATGTTATACTCAACATTATGGGCTTACCGAACATCTGTTAAGACTGCAACCAGTTTCTCACCTTTTCAACTCGTTTATGGGCTGGAGGAAGTCTTACCCATTGAATGTCAAATCCCATCTCTAAAGTTGGCAGTACAATTATTTCCAGACACTTCTCCACTTGAAGAACGATTAGTATACCTTGAGCAATGTCATGATGTGGCCTTGGCCAACTAGGCTCACAAGCATATGCTCAAGTGTCAGTATGATAGGTCTGTTCATCCTCGGGTTTTCTCTGAAGGCAACCTTATCATGGTCTATGACCAAGATAAGGACCCCCTGGGGGCAGGAAAATTCAAACCCATGTGGTTCAGACCTTTTATCATAAAAGAGGTTTTAAAAAAGGGCACTTATCGTCTGGTTGATTTTGAAGAGAATGATTTGGTGGAGCCTAGAAACGGGCTCTACCTCAAGAAGTATTACTCATAGGTAGGTCACTGTGGGTAAATTTTTGTAACATATGTATAGTCTTTGTACTATTACTTTTTTAGTTTCTTTTAGTGCTATGGACATGTCATTGATACTATCTTTCGTCACTGTGGTATATGTCAAGTGATTCTGAGGTGTTCGTTGGGTATGCAGACGGTGCTAGTCGGCACACTCAGAGGCTTGCCTCTGTAGCTTGGGTAATCTTTACACCTCAAGGCCAATTATTATCTTCCGGAGGGATATTCTTAGGTGACACCACAAATAATGTTTCCGAGTATAGCACAATTATTGAGTTTCTTCATGACTCTTTTTCATTGGGTATCTCTCATCTCCAGGTCTATATCGATTCTCAACTGGTTGTGTCTCAATTAAACAAAGTGTATCGGGTTCATAATCCAACTTTACATCGACAATTCCTTAGGGTACATCTCTTAGAACGAAACTTTGATTATATTACATATTTTCATGTTCCTAGGAGATTAAACCAAGTTACAGATACTCCAGCTAATCAAATTTTAGATTGGCATATTGCACACATATGAAAGAACATTAACATAAGCATGTAAATACGTTGTTTGTACACATGATCCATAAGACACAAAAGACCAAAAAACCATATATAATATCATAAAGTAACTAGAGTACATAGATGGACGCAAGCACCTCAAAAATATAACCGATAATGAGTCACAGAGCTTATTCCCTCAAAAAATATCTACAAGTAGTGCTCTTGGCACATCAAAATGTCTAGCTAAATTCAAGGCCTATGGGCCCTGTTATACTGATCTACAACATTGGCCAAACGCTGAAACAACCGGACCCACGTCCTTGGTGCCCCCACTACATGAGGTTGCATAGATGGTGGTAGGTCCTCAATCTTTTCCATCGGGACCGTGCGAGTGAGCGCAGTAAAGTTACGCTCGACCTGTCTCAATACCCTCTTAGCCTCCTCAGCTAGAAGGTCTCCTGCTACTATTGGTCCCCCTATGGCGGCAGGTGCGGCCCTTGGCTGAGGACGATGCTTGTTCCTCGCATAGTCAGCGGGTCGCACTAGTCCCACATCTCCACACAATAAACACATATCCATCAAATACTCTGGCATAACAAAAAAAATGATATATATAACAAAACAACATAAAAATTACATATACAAAAAAAAAAAAAAAAACTACAAAGGTGGAGACTTACCCATCTCCCCTCGCTCCTCACCAGGAAGTACTTGTATCTTTGGGTCTCTTGAAAAATCAATCCTGGCATAGGGGTAGTCCTCTATAACTGGGATCTGTCATGACAGCCATGCAAAAAATTCATCATCGAAGGACTCATTGGTCCTTCCACCACCCTGTCGCGGTAGTAGTACTGCCCATCTACACACAGTAGGAAGAGAGGCCTGATGTCGTCGTACCACTACTCAAGGACTGAAACTCAGAACTCTCTCAAAAAAGAATGAACACAGAATGGTCCCGAACTTGAAGTTCCTATGTGTCCGCAAACGACAATTTATCAACTACCATTTCATACACTCAACCAATGTGGTACTCCAATCAAAAACTTGTGCATTGAAGCACTGGACTGCAGAGTTCATCTATGCACAGGACGCCTGATGTAGAGCAACAGAACCAGTAATTCGCCCAATAAGCAATACTATCGCTTGTAGCGATAATTTAGTGATCTTGCTTATGGGCACCTACGTGCTCGAGCGGTCTATATCATATGCACAGTATAGGCCTATCAATTCCGCTATGTTATGCGGCCCCGCAGGAAAAGTCCGGAAATTGATTGGTTCCCCTCTCCTAGAGAGGTCAGTCAAAAAGTAAATTTCCTCGACCGTTGGCACCAATGACTACCCCTCTAACATGAATTCCTATGAATCCGGATGCTAGTAGTCAACCAAGGCATTCAGTAGCCTAGGTTGCACCCACATGAAAGGACATAGAAAAAACTTGAGTAACCCACACTACATCAAAGTAGCCACAACATTGGGGTCTTCCCCGACGAACTCGTTCACCTCTTCATGCTCTCTTTCTCTCCAATGGACATACATCTTGAAAAAAAACAAGGTTCAGGAGGGTTAACCCTTGCTTTTGAAGTCTTTTTCATTCAATAAGGGGGGCCACGCGTGTTGTAATGGCGACAGTCGCATGTACACGCAACCTGTCCTGAGAGAGCCTGCGTGGACCTAGGGCCGACTTTTTAAAAAGTTGACACTCCCCTAAAAAATGAAACCCAATACATAAATAAAGACATAAAATGCAAGATAAGGGAGTTTGTACTTACTTGGTCCAGATAGAAGTTTGTTTCATCCACTGTAGCTCCCGGAATCACCACTTTAATCAAAGGGGGTCTTTTGGCTCCAGAGTCAATTTCCAAATCAACAATGGTGATAATGAGTTGCCAACTTCTATTTATAGACTTTTTGGCCTCTTTTTGTCACTTTTTTGGCCTCCCTTATCATTTTCTTTATACCAAAAAACATTTAGAGTGATTCAGGAGTTTCATAGAAGGGATTTGATCGGGTATTGGGACAGGTTTTTTTGAGTTTTGAGTATTTTTTTACAGTCCATGGAATTTTTTTCCGATGATCAACTGGAACATATAGGTTAGGTTTCTACCTTGATTTTTGTGTCTCGTTGTCTTTTTACTTTGCCATAGGATCAATCCCATCAGGTTGTTACATGAAACCATCATCTCTACTTTAGAAGTGTCGCAACTTGGTGGTAGATATTACCGAAACATGGATGCCCTAGGTAGATCCTGGTTGCATTATGGTATTCATGCTGTCTCTAAAACACTGTAGGCTCGAGAGTCCTTGTAGTTTTTCCTGAATACGAGTTTGAGCCTCATTTGCATGATTCTTCTTTGCTCTTGACCTCACCCTCAGGACTCCAAAAAAATAATGGGTCTTCTTTTAAGCCCTTTTCAGACCCTCTAAATATGAAAAGATTGTCGAGCGATCTTGTGGCCTTTCACACTCGTTAAACTGAAATTTGAAGTCACATCTGTCCGATGGTAGTTTACCCCTTTTTTGGTCTGGACGGTCAACTGTACGAACAAAGGTATACTCTATGGAAATTTCGCTCTATAGAAGAGTACTCTCAAGTATAATTTTATCCCTTTTTCGGGCCTGAGGGACTAAACTTACAAAGAAGGAACCCCCACGGAGTCCATAGTTAAGCTCTTTTTAGACTCCCTAAAATTGAAAAGATCGTCGAGTGACCTTATTCTTTCACACTCGTTAAATTGGTCCAGAAGAACATTTCTGACGGAGTCCATAGTTAAGCTTTTTTCACACTCCTTAAAAATGAAAAAATGGCCAAGTGATCTTGTCCTTGTCACACTCATTAAAATGGTTTTGAATAGACATCTTGTCGGTGCTAGTTTACCCCTTTTTTGAACCAACTAGACTATCTTCAAAAAAGGTACCCCAATGGAGTCTCCTTTTATGTTTTTTCAGACTCTCTAAATATGAAAAACCACAGAGCTTACCTTCTCTAGGCTCGTTAAACTTACATCAAAGGACGTTACCATTGTGTGTTTTGTTACCATGTTTGCATACCTTATACGCCAACCTTGAAACAATTTGCTTCTGCATCTTAACACCCTTGGCCCCCGGAGGATTTTTCCCGAGTATCATTATACTAGAACATCAGTCTTGTCCTTGTGCCTTGAACTTGTATGTTTGCAACACTCGTTCCTCCATTGTAACGTAATATTCCTTTATTCTTTTTCCAAAAATTATTGAAAAAGACAAAAAAATCAAATATACCCCAAAAAGAAGAAGGGGAAAGTATTTTCTTTATTGGCAGCATAATGAGTCGCCCTTGGATAAAGCACATCTGTTTGTTTGTTCATCAAACTATGGGATGTAGTACGACCTTAGGAAGTTGTTCTCACTATATAGAGTTGTGTCCTCCACAGTTTGGTTATTCTCCCACACATATGGAGAGTTTGCATTGCCTCTTGCTTCGTAGACTTGTGATAAATGCCATGCTTCCTGAGTCTCATCATTTGTTGTGCTATTTTGCAAGGGAAGTTTTTCACCAAGCCTGAGTCACCCCCTCTGCAATTTGTCTCTTGTCCTCATACCCGGCCATCCTGAATGTCCAATCAAGTCCTTGTTTGAAATCAATGAAGCCTTCAGTCTGATCATCAAGTCCATGATCCATGAGTCGTCGAAGACCTCTAGGTAGTGCAGTCATACACTCATATTACAGTCCTACCCGATTTTTGAAGATTTTCAAGTAGTTTCTCGAGCTCTAAAGACCTCATCTCCAGCCATCAGGATGTACAACTTCTAGAAGATGGATACTCTATATGCAAATCTTTTTTATTTTGAGATGTAGCTCCACTGTGTATTGTTCATTGCTACTCTTTATATAGTTATATGACAT
Organism: Picea engelmannii; assembly: GCA_009831015.1. Taxonomy (NCBI): domain Eukaryota; kingdom Viridiplantae; phylum Streptophyta; class Pinopsida; order Pinales; family Pinaceae; genus Picea; species Picea engelmannii. The sequence continues at coordinate 678,122 of ML778210.1, forward strand.
GGATCTACAATGTATTTCATTGGTAGCCATGATTCTATTTTATCCCAAGCATGGGTATGCCCGCCTTGGTGAGACAATTATTATTTTGCAGACGACGCCTCCCGGTTCCTGATCCTTGGGCTCAATCGTTCGGCACATCATTAAAGATTGGTAATGTATTTCGGCCATCAGATGCTCTTCTGACCTCACACATTAGGGGGCATCTGTTATAACCCTAAATTGCACCATACATGCTTACCTGGAATCAAGCCATCTCAAATCCCTTCTTTTCCAAAGCACTGCTGAGAAACTCTGTAAAAAACGCCTCTTTTATGAGGGCCCATGTGCCCTAATCCATTACTGCATGTGTGTACATGCTATTTGACCTAAAACAACCCACGTGGACTGACAAAAGCATGAAAAAAGGAAACTTTTCGTCAGAACACACATCTCTGGGTGAGTTAACTGAAACTCCCAGCCATGCATGGCCGAGGGTTCGTCCAAATACCTAGCTTCTTCTAGCCTATAAAAGAAGGGCTAGGGGTCCCATTTGGAGGAGGAAAAATATAGCAAAGAAACTCTGCCCATTTGCATATTCCCATTGTCCCAACCCTTTAGCCTTCCTTGTGCCAGAAGAGATACAAAGCAAAGACATTGGAGGATAGTTGAAGAGGAGCCCAGGATCAGGTTCACGGAGCAGTGGCCGGTCTCAATTTTTTGTAAATTGACTCATTCAAAGTAATAAAGAAAATGATTTTCCTGTCCCAATTCATGAGTTATTCATAATTTGTTAAGTACATGTTTGAATCTCTAACCCGTTAGTCTATAGGTAAGATGCATGTGTAATCATTGCTTGTCTTGTATTCAGGTTTGCATTGGAAAGGAGAACCGTGAAAAAGTTATTAAGTGAGACAAGGGATCGACATCGAACACCTAGAATGAGGTAGGTTGATCTAGCCATACATTTACTAAAAAGAAATGGGATTTAAGTCTGGGGACGACGGTAAAAATTAGATTTTCTATAGGTCATATATGCATGCAAATTCTAACCCTATTTGCTAGTCCGTAAGGAGATTTCCCTCACAACGGTATTTCTAAAGCTACAACCATACAAACATATGTCCCTCAAGCAATGAAAGGAGGATGATAAATTAACATCCAAGCACTATGGTACCCATAAGATGTTACAGAGGATTGGAAGTATGGCTTACAAATTGGAGTTTCCTCTATATTCACATGTACATCTAGTATTCCATGTTTCTTTCTTAAAGAAGTGTTTAGGGGGTTGGATTATCTATGATCAACAATAGGTATTAAACCTAAATACAAGGCCCAATTCGACTCCTTCCTATTTGATATGGAATAATCCTTCGTTTTATTGGTCTGACAACTCTTCAATTCTCAGAGTATGTGGGTTTTCACGGTTCCTCAGAATGTTGTATTAGATTTATGGATATAAAATGTGTATGGATTTTTTGAAATGTCCAACATTTCAAGCAGGCACTCCACCCATCATTAATATTTTTTTGTATTTTAGATCTATCTACTGCAAATAAAGAAGCAAATGAAAGGGTTTGAATAAGTCCATGCTAAGGATAACCTTTGGAAACACTGAATGAAAGTTATTTGAAGTTTTAGATTCATGAAGAAATATTTCTATAAAGAAATTATTACTTATTATATATTATTCAGGAAAACAATAAACTCATTATCAATATAAAAGAACAAACTTGTAAGGCAGAACAACAATAAATAAATCTACACTATTCCAAGTAATAGAAAAGAAGATTAACTAATAAAATAAATAACCATTCACCAAAAGTATCCAGGAATTAGTCAACTACACAAGATAACTTTAACATTATTGAAATCCTTAATAGATGTTTGGAATATTTACCTAGTTGTAGAATAATCCACCATGAATAAACACACATAGATTTGGTAAAAATTGCCTTGGCTTGTTCCAAGATTTTGAATTAAGATTCAAAATAGCTGTTAGCTAAGTAATTGAAAATTTCATTGGTCGATCCCTCTGTTCATTCAAAAATTTATTACTAAAAATAGTAAATTCTACTTCATGCAAAATTGACAAAAATAAACAAAATCCCACGCTAAGAAGACTCACATGCACTTGGTGACTCATCAATTCCATGCTTTCCATCATACTCTACCTAATAAGAAAAAAATTCCTCACATGTATGCATGTGTAAGAATCAATGTTGATCCATTGGAAAACTGAGGGTTTCCCTCATCTCTCTAGAACACTACATGTAGTTGCCAATATTTGGAATTAACTACTCCAACCTATTGGTCACTTTGGCTTTGACAACCATATACTTTATTATTTGGCCACACTCCATGGTAGTGATTTCCTTGATGTTTTCCTGATATTTCCAATTGTCTTCCTAGAAATCGAACATCACCTCCTCCAAATCACGAAAGTGATCTGGTGACCAGAACTTAGGCAGGTGAAGGTTGGTCATGGCCTTGTTGATATTTTCCCATGATTTGAGGAATCTATCCACTATTATTTTATTTTATTTTTGGGTTCAATAACTAAATGTACACATTATTCTACAACTCCATGCATTTTTGTGATGCTATCATTTGTCAAAATCCTAATACGGTGATCTTCACTTCCCCTGGCCTTTTGGATCTCCTTGATATATTCCATTTGATCCATTGTCCCTGTAATACCCCAGTTTTGAGTCCCTAGATTAATAATGTATTTTTTTTAATTGATGAAAGGACAGAGTCCCTAAACAATTGAAAAGGGGCTGAAGTGCCTAGGGAATGTAATACTTTTATCATTATTAATAATAAAATACATCGCTAGGTACATGATAGAAAGATGAGAGTTATAGAGAGCTATGCTACCATGAGAGAGGGAGAAAAAGAGGGGATATGCCTTTATGTAACATACCGCTCTGGCGCACTTACCAAACTTATTCTTTGAGGACACTTGCTCGCAAGTGATCTGGATTTTTATGATGATAAAACTTTTTCTTTCATTATGATGCGTTAAGTTATATGACAGGACTTTTTTACTACTTTGGTGTAGACAGGTGTTGCTGACTCAGTTTCATTGAGTGTGCAGGGTTTCGGACCTTGAGGATGCAGAGGCATCGGTGGAACTCCCTTGGACTCCGGATTGAGTCAGGGAGTGGGCTATTTGAGTTGTTTCATTTACGGTGATATTGTTTTGTTTTGATGATATGCTATTGATTTTATGATATGTTGTTGACATGATATGACACGATGGTTGATGATGCAGGCTGACGATAGCTTGCCGAAGGGACTCACATATGGAGTAAAGGGGCCACACACGAGTTCCAGAGAGATTGAGGGAGAGGTGTGGACAGCAGCCCTGCCACAGCCTACTAGCACTCCCGCCGTGGCTCGAACTGTAGGTTAACGATTACCTAGTTCGAGAGGATCCACGATGCCGTGAGGGAAGACTGCGATAGTCGCTCACGATGATTCTAAGGGGCGTGCAATAAGGTGGGGGCCTTATTCCTTAGAGCCCTTAGTCTCCCACAAGTTCACCTGGCGTAGTGTTGACTCCAGGGGTTATAGAGTCTACCAATCCGTCAAGTCAGCGAGTGGCACCCTCGGAGCACGTGGTGCATCTTGAAGGGCACGTCGTGCAAAGAAATGCAAATCAGCGAGTGGCACCCTTGGAGGACGTGGTGCATCCTGAAGGGCACGTCGCACAACCGAAGCAAACAAGGTGAGTGGCACCCTTGGAGCACGTAGTGCGTCCTGAAGGGCACGTTGCCTTGATGATGATGATAAGACAACCTAGATGACCCTAGACCTTAACGTCTGATAAAAATTCTTAAAAACGACTCCCCTAATTAAATTGTCGCCCTGTTCAAATCAAAACCTAAATTAAAACCTCTCTAAGACAGATTTTGGCAAGCCCTAAGAAAAGATCCTACAAAAATAAACATAGGGCGTAAACTAAAACCCTCCTAGGTGTTAATTAAATTCTTCTTAAAAGTAAAGGGGGTAAAGTAATGGGGGAAATAAAATAAGAAACACCCTTGGCTGTCAAATGACAAAGAAGAAATAAAAATTTATTAAAGGGTGGGAGTATAAAGCTAGGAATATATATATATATATATATATATATATCTATTGAAAAGATTAAAATCCGCATTTATCTTTTGGGTTTAAATAATAATAAAAGAGAGGAATAAAAAAAATTAAGAAATGAGGAAACTTGTAATAAAGGAAACTTATTTATGGAAAGTAGGAGACATAGGGTAAAAAGCAAAAAGGAATCAGCATTTAGGAGCTACTAAAAATCAGCAACTACGTTTTAGGAAAGTTATTAAAAGCTTGAGAGGGGATCTAGGAACCCTAGGAGTGATTTAAGGAGCGATTTTTGGGGGAGTGAGGGAATTGAGTCTTTTAATTATTAAAAATAAATTAATTTTGGGAGAACCGTAGGGATGAGCGACACTTGGACGGAGGAGAATGTTTAGAGGTTTGTCATTAAAAACTAATTTAATAATAATTTAGGAAAGTAGGTGGGTCTCATTTTTCTATAAAAGAAGGGGAAAAGAAGGAAGAGGGGATGAACGGTTAGCGTAACGTTACGCTGCCGAATTGTGGCTTGAGGGATTTCTTGTGAGGAGTTGGGTTTATCTCAGCTATGTTGGAGTGGTAGCTCAGCCGTGGAGGCGAGCTGAGAAGCTAGTATATCTCTGGTTCTTGTGTGGCCCCTTTGTGGCTCGGGGGGCTAAGGGGGAAGCAGAGTACCCCTGGCGTTGGGCTGGGAGGTACCGGTGAGATTTCTATGGTCGGCAAGCGGGAGCGGCGAGGAGAGAAGACGCAGCACGGAGCGCGGGACCTCTTCCGAGGAGGGCGAGTGGATAATGTATGATTTTAATTCTGGAAAAATTGTTTAGAAATGGTTAGTGGCAATTTGTTCTGGCGATTCGTCTTGTTAATGCTTGTTGGAAAAAAAAGAAATTGTTATCTCTGGAATACCTCTGTCAATTCAGTTTCACCTCTGGAAAATTGTTATCTTCTGGAATCAATGTAACCTGGCATTCATTTTATCTTCTGTCATTCGTCATCTTCTGGCAATGCTTTTGGGGGGTCTGCGTACTCGCCCATACATCTTTGTTTTTCGTTTTTTTCATTGGGGTCTGCGTTTTTTTTAAAATACTCTGCGTTCTTTCATGATCTGCGTTCTTAAATGATTTGGGTGTTTTTGGCATACAGTGGGTGTTTTTCTTTTACCTTCAGTAGACCATCTCTACCCTGGATTTCTTTATATTATTGAGCATTTCATCTTTCTGCTATGGTTCAGCATTCGTTTTTTTTTCTTTCATGGTCATGTAAAATCATTGCCATGGCTTCAAGGGTTCTGCGTTTTACATTTGTGTTAGGGCCAGAGTGGGCGTTTGTTTCAATCTGCGTTCTTTAATTATCTGTGGTGTTAATAATCTGTGTTTTTCAATGGCATTGGGTGTTTTCTTAAATAATGATGGGCGTTCTTTAAATTTCTGCGTTTTTATTATTATACGACGAGCAATTCTGATTTGGGCGCTTGGCCACTGCGTTTGGGCATTTTTACCATTGTCAATGGGCAGATGTTGTATTGGGCATTGAATCGTGTTGGCTTGTTAATAAGCTGCGTTTTCCTTTCTCTTACATGACCCTTGGCGTTGCCAGCGATTCACATAATGATCAGAGTTTTGTTTTTTGTTATTGGGTGTTTTATTTACACGGTGTATTGAACGATTTTGCTTGATTCCTGGGCGTTTTTAGCCACTGTGTATGTAGCAAATTTTGCATGGATTCCTGGGCATTTCCAGCCACTGGGTATGGATCAATTTGTGCTTTACTCTGAGTCTTAACGTTTTGCAATGGCTGTCATAAGGGTCTGAGTCGATCTGCGTTTACTGTATAACTGGCTGCGTCTTACTGGCTTTAATTGGGACATTTCTATCTGCGGTTTATATTCATCTAAACCTGCACTGGTCTGCGTAGATATACCTAAAATTTTGTTTCCATATCTCCGCGTTTAATGTTCCTTCTTTTATTACATCTGCGTTTTTAATAAATCCAAGAATGCGTTGATCTACTTTGATTAAATCCGCGTTTCAATATATATTTACAAATGTATATGTATAAAAATCTGCGTTTCAATGTATCTTTACATATTAAATCTGCGTTTCAATATGTATTTACAAATGTATATGTATAGGGTGAATGCCAGCTACAAAAATGTTATATTTTAAAAACTGTTTGGTAGCGTGCTGGAGTTGTAAACCACGTAAGGGCAATATTACTGCCTTAAACTTAGTAGATGTTGGCGTCACCACCACTATACAATCATAGCATGAATTTATATAAGGACAGTTTAATATTGCTTCTTTTAAACTTGGGCATTTTTATTTTATTTGATAAATCAGGTCCTATCTAATTCTGTCATTTAAATACGTCTGTTTAAATGAAGTCCTTTAATTTTGCATGTAGTCTTTTAATCATGAAGTCGTAAGATAGTTTAAAACTGATGTTAATTATAGACTTGATATTGTTATATCGATGACAATATGTTTTGCTCCAACATTGTCGTGGAAAATACATCGCCATTATTTATTGTCCCTTTATGGATTCCTTCCATGATGACCTTTAGATTAGGGTCATTGGTACACATGACCAGCACATAACCGGGGCGCCACATTTTTGTTTTCATTGACCTAAATTATAATAAGATGTTTTTATAATCCTGATGAGGGCTTAAATACTATTACTTTTAACGGTGTCATGATAATCATAGATATTGATAAATGTGTGTCATTTTAGTTGAGGTTACAATGTCCTTTTTAAATATGATGACATTTATAATTGAGGTCATATTTAGATGCTATGACCCATAGACATTGCCAAGTTTTATCATTGTTATTTATGTGTTGTCACTCTAATTATAATGATACGTTGTTATTCCTTGGGTTACAAATATGATGTTAGACTTGTATGTTTACCATAGGGTAAGGGTGTTGTCAATTAGTGAAAAGGTTAAAAATAAATGGTGTGGTTAATTCATTATAATGACATTAAATTCCTTTATATTTTCAACACAAGGGTAAATATTAAATTATTTTATGTTATCATCTTGTTATAACATGTATAGTCAAGGGTGTTGAATCACTTCATTTCCTTTGTATTAGAAACAACAATTTCGTCAAATTACTATTTCATTCACTAGTACATGATCTTGCTACCATGATAATACATTGAAATCAATCTAAATAATATAATCTTTATTCTTCCTTAATTACTCTTGTAGAATTGTAAACCTTTTGCAAATAGTCTTTTTCTAGATAGTCACACTAATTAAAGAAAACTTGAGGTCGTTGTCTGTTAACCTGAAGAGTAGTTTAGAATATAAAAGTAAGGATATGGTTTATTGTCATGATATCCTAATTGGTGTTAGCAAGGTGTAAAGGTATTGATTAGGTAATGTTTTCACCGGAACACGTAAAGGAATGTCACTGATGATGGTTCATAAATTCGTAATCATAATATGTTGTTGAATATGTAATTGGTTGTTCTGGCCCTATGAATAGTTGCAATGTTAGAGTTGATATCATTGGGAAGGTATGCTCATTGTTTTTATTGCAATGTTATTGTAAATAGGAACGTAATGGTATGGTCATCTCACAGAAAGGCTAGTGTAAACTATTGTTATCGATAAAACATATATGGTGGAATGTCTTGGATTTACGTAACCTACTTACCCAAGTTAGTATATCGGGGTGGTTGTTCTTTAGATTTGTGAACTGGGGTGTTCATTGTCAAAGTCCTTGTCACGCGCCTTCCGTAAGGGGTGCATTTGTTCTTCTTATTTATGTTGTACTTGATTGTGGTCAGTTGATGCTTGGTCTGTTGTGTTGGGCGGGATGTAGACACGTCCATGTTCCTCAGAACAGTCGCCAACCCTGAGACCTTAAATGGTTAAAAGCGATGGGAACCTGGGCTTGAGCATTGATTATGTGTCTTGGAGGTCCTAACCTTGCAGGGTAGGACGGCGGGTGGTCAGTTTACTTTGTCGCTAAATGTTGGCATTGTGCACCTTATGCCTTTGGTCGTATATTGTTTGCAGTTACTCGTCGTGTGCCTTTAGTCTTCTTGTGATGAACATCGTGGTTGCGTCTTGTGGTTGTCAAGGGGCGACGAGAGTCAAGTGTGTTGTTACTTCTTCACGCGCGCACACACCTTAAACACAAAAAAAAATTGCACCTGCTACATAGTTGTTGTCGTAATGATGAGGTTTGTTACATATGGTATCAGAGCGGGTTCGACCCGTGACTTGGGATTCGCTACAGCTTCCGTTGACATGATATTATTGATTATTCTGTTGCTGATTGAGCTGATTGTCTGTGTGCAGGTAATCATGGATAGAGGACGCTGTGGAGGAAGATGATGGGGTACTAGGGGAGGCGGCGTGACGCCTCCAGCAGCACCCACACCTGAGGGGTCTAACCCCCAGGGAGGCGAGCAGGTCCTTGGACAGGAGCAAATCGCAGTTGCCGATGTTGTGGGGATGATGAGATCTTTCCAGTGCATGTCCAAGGCACTGATCAGCAGATTGGACAGAGATGAGGCCAGGGTGCCGGCACCTGCTGAGGTTCCACCGCGCGCACCATCCATTACCGGTAGCATTCACCGTGAACTCGAGAAGGTGAAATTTCTCGAGTTCTTTGGTGCCCCGGACGGCACAGCCGCTGAGGCATGGTTGGAGAATATGGCGATGTGCTTCACACTTCGCGATTATACCTCCAACATGAAGGTCTGCATGGTGGTCTTCCAACTAAAGGGGAGCGCTCTTCTATGGTGGAAGACGCTCCTACCGCAGCTGAACATGGTCGTCGAGGACGTGTCATGGGAACTGTTCGAGGAACGATTTCGGGAGAGGTATCTTTCTGAGGAATTCATTGAGCATCAGCTCAATGAGTTCAACGCCTTACGACAGGGAGGTCGTACAGTGCCCGAGTACGAGGCACGTTTTATGGAGCTGCTCCGGTATGCTCTGCATCTGAACACTGAGAAGCTCAAAGTCAATAGGTTCGTGTTTGGCCTTAACGACAACCTGTGTGCAAAGGTTAGGATTATGATGCCTCAAACCTTGCACGACACTATCCAAAAGGCCCTCATAGCAGAGGAGGAGCTTATCAGCGGGGGTCAAACCAAGACTCCATCGAGACCAGCAGGGTAGGGTTCCGCTGGTACACCGCAACATCAGACACCGGCGAGACATACGTCGGGATATCGTGGCTTCCAGAGGGGATCCACGTTCACTACACCTCGACGACCGCCACCTCAGTAGCGGACACCTTACCGAGGACCACAGCAGCAGCAACAACGTCGCCCACAGTAGCAGCAGTTTAGGCATGTTCAGCAAAGTAGACCAGGTTTCCAGGCCAGTGGGCAGTCATTTTCGACTTCGGGTACCAGGACTACTGGGCTGAAGAAGGGGTGTTGGATGTGTGGGGAGCCACACTACCAGTGCGACTGTCCTGTGGAGAGGACCAGGGCGTCCGGATCATCCGGACCTACTATAGTGGGAGATATGGGCAAGGCCCATCAGATTCATGCAGCGGTGAATAACTACCAGGCAGAGCATCAATCGACTGTGCTCGAGATGACAGGTACTGTCATTGACTAGACCCTTAGTATTTTGATAGTCCCAGGTGCCACTGAGAGTTTTATTTCCGGTGCAGCGCTGAAAAGGATTAAGGTAAAGGCAGTCGAACATGACGAGTTTAGCTTGATGGAGATGGCTTCGGGAGCCAAACAGAAGGTCGGAGGAAAGGTTACGGGCTGTGCCCTTAACCTGGGAGAGTTTGTCACGAGGGTCAACTTATACATCACGATCTTAGGATCTTATGACATCGTGATCGACATGGATTGGTTGGAATCGCATGAGGCGATACTCAGCTGTAAGATGAAACGGTTGAGCTTAGTCGATGATGAAGGACAGAGACGTGTGATAGTAGGACAGAACCAGGGAGTATCCCTGAGGTTCATCTCTTCCTTACAGTTACAGAAGAGTATGCGCAAGGGGTGCAAGCTTTATGCGATCCTTGCGCTCAACGAAAAGGGAGTAGCAGAAGGTCTAGAACACCTTCCGGTGGTGAAGGAGTTTGCGGACGTATTTCCAGAGGAGTTGCCTGGGATGCCGCCAGAAAGAGAATTGGAGTTTACTATAGACCTGAAACCGGGGACTGAACTGATAGCGAGAACACCTTATAGGATGTCGACCTCAGAGTTGCAAGAGTTAAAAATGCAACTGAAGGAGTTGCTAGACCTAGGACTGATACGTCCTAGTTTGTCACCGTGGGGTGCACCTGTTATTTTCATTCGGAAGAAGGACGGATCGTGGAGGCTTTGCATTGACTACCGTCAACTGAAAAAAGATACAATCAAGAATCAGTACCCCTTACCAAGAATTGACGATCTGTTCGATCAGATGAAGGGTGCGACGGCATTCTCCAAGATCGATTTGCGATCAGGGTATCACCAGTTACGGATCAAGGAGGATGACATCCCTAAGACTGCTTTTAAGATGAGATTTGGACATTATGAGTTTACTGTTTTACCTTTTGGACTGACAAATGCCCCAGGTGTATTCATGAGTTTGATGAACGGGGTGTTCCGCGAGTACTTGGAAAAGTTCATCCAAGTATTCATCGACGATATTCTGATCTACTCTCGGATGACGGAGGAGCATGACAAGCACTTGCACTTGGTACTACAATGTTTACGAGAACACAAATTATATGGGAAGTTGTCTAAATTCTCCTTTTATCAATCCAGGATTCACTACTTAGGGCATGTCATCTCCGACAAAGGTATCGTCGTGGATCCAGCCAAGGTTGAGGCTATTATGGAATGGCCTGCGCCGACGAATGTCACAGAAGTGCATAGTTTTATGGGTTTAGTGGGATACTATCGACGGTTTGTCGAGGGATTTTCGAAGATAGCAGGTTCGATCACGGAGTTGCAGAAGAAAAACAAGAAGTTTGTTTGGACAGAGAAATGTGCGGAAGCATTTAGGAGGCTTAAAGAATTGTTGACAACAGTGCCGATACTAAATGTCCCTGACATGGACGTTGACTTCTTGGTATGCACTGACGCATCCAAGGAAGGTTTAGGTGGAGTCTTGATGCAATACGGACGAGTTATCGCTTACATTTCGAGGAAACTAAGAAGGCATGAGGAAAACTACGCGACGCATGATTTGGAGTTATTAGCCATAGTATATGCCTTAAAGGTATGGAGACACTACCTGGTTGGACGAAAATTTGAATTAAGGACTGATCATTGTGGATTACAACACATTTTTACGCAAAGCGACCTGAACGAGTGACAACGACGTTGGTCATAATTGCTTAGCGAGTACGACTTCGAGATTACTTACATAAAGGTAACAGTAAACCGAGTGGCAGATGCTTTGAGTCGAAGGCCACGCATATTTTCGGTGTTGCCTCTTCAAACAAATCTACGTGAGAATATTCTCACTTTACAGCGTGACGATGACTGGTACAAAGAAGTCGAGGATTTTATTGGACGAAACACTATGATGGTACCACGATATGAGGGATTTACTTTTGACAGTGATGGGTTATTGAGGTTTAGAGGTCGGATTTACGTACCACCAAACGACGAGTTGAGGATGTTGATCCTGAGTGAGGCTCATAGAGCCGTTTACATGGCTCACCCCGGAGTCACGAAGATGAGGGAAGACTTTAAGCCCTTGTTCTTCTGGAAAGGAATGAAGGATGACATAGTCAACTTTGTGGCTAGATGTCTCGAGTGTCAGCAGGTAAAGGTTGAACATAGACACCCGACAGGATTACTACAAACCCATGCCATTCCGGAATCGAAATGGGAAGTCATTTTGATGGATTTTATTGTTGGATTGCCACTGACGGCAAGGAGACATGACTCGATTTTTGTAGTAGTAGACACTCTGACAAAGAGTGCTCACTTTATTCCGGTGCGTACGACATATCAGGCACCTGACAGAGCGAGGGTTTTCATCAGTGAGATTGTGAGGCTGCATGGCGTGCCTAAGAAGATTATATCTGATCGAGGATCGGTGTTTACTGGACGATTTTGGATGAGTTTCCAAGAGGCCTTGGGAACTCAACTAAACTTTAGTACTGCGTATCACCCAGAGACTAACGGACAGACAGAACGTACGAACCAAACCTTGGAAGACATGTTGCGCATGTACGTGATGGACCAACAAAGGCGTTGGGAGGAATTCTTGCCTCTCGTAGAGTTCGCTTACAACAAAAGTTACCAGAGCACCATTAAGATGGCGCCTTTTGAGTTTCTTTATGGGCGACCATGTCGGATGCCCTTGAGTTGGGATCGGCTTGAGGATAGGGTCCTGGTGGGACCAGAAGCGATCCAAGAAATGGAAGAGCAGATGCAAACCATAAGACAAAGGATAAAAGAAGCACAGGATCAACAGAAGAGTTATGCCGATGCGCACCGTGTCGACCGTAGTTACGAGGTCGGCGATCGAGTCTTCTTGCGGGTTAAACTGCATAAGAGTTCGATCAAGTTTGGAAAGGGAGCTAAACTCTCTCCTAGGTTCGTGGGACCTTTCGAGATTGTGGAGAGACAGGGGACCGTGGCCTATCGACTAGCCTTGCCTGATTCTTTGAAGTGTATGCATGATGTTTTTCATGTATCAGTTTTGAGACATTATGTTAGTGATCCTACACACGTGATTGACACGAGTTCCTTGCAGGTATCGGATGAGGGAGCGCTCACGGCTGAGCCAGTCTGCATTTTAGATCATCGCGTTTGACAGTTATGACGTCAAACGGTAGATCAGGTCAAGGTCCAGTGGGACAATTATAGTCCGCACTCGGCGACCTGGGAGGACGCATATGATATGCGCCAACAGTTTCCATTTTTGTTTGATAGATAGACTTATGATACTGTGGTACTTATGATATTATGGT
>ML778210.1:695380-752866 GCA_009831015.1 Picea engelmannii
GAATCACTTCATTTCCTTTGTATTAGAAACAACAATTTCGTCAAATTACTATTTCATTCACTAGTACATGATCTTGCTACCATGATAATACATTGAAATCAATCTAAATAATATAATCTTTATTCTTCTTTAATTACTCTTGTAGAATTGTAAACCTTTTGCAAATAGTCTTTTTCTAGATAGTCACACTAATTAAAGAAAACTTGAGGTCGTTGTCTATTAACCTGAAGAGTAGTTTAGAATATAAAAGTAAGGATATGGTTTATTGTCATGATATCCTAATTGGTGTTAGCAAGGTGTAAAGGTATTGATTAGGTAATGTTTTCACTGGAACACGTAAAGGAATGTCACTGATGATGGTTCATAAATTCGTAATCATAATATGTTGTTGAATATGTAATTGGTTGTTCTGGCCCTATGAATAATTGCAATGTTAGAGTTGATATCATTAGGAAGGTATGCTCATTGTTTTTATTGCAATGTTATTGTAAATAGGAACGTAATGGTATGGTCATCTCACAGAAAGGCTAGTGTAAACTATTGTTATCGATAAAACATATATGGTGGAATGTCCTGGATTTACGTAACCTACTTACCCAAGTTAGTATATCAGGGTGGTTGTTCTTTAGATTTGTGAACTTGGGTGTTCATTGTCAGAGTCCTTGTCACGCGCCTTCCGTAAGGGGCGCATTTGTTCTTCTTATTTATGTTGTACTTGATTGTGGTCAGTTAGTTGTTTGGTCTGTTGTGTTGGGGGGGATGTAGACACCTCCATGTTCCTCAGAACAGTCGCCAGCCCTGAGACCTTAAATGGTTAAAAGTGATGGGAACCTAGGCTTGAGCGTTGATTATGTGTCTTGGAGGTCCTAACCTTGCAGGGTAGGACGACGGGTGGTCAGTTTACTTTGTCGCTAAATGTTGGCGTTGTGCACCTTATGCCTTTGGTCGTATATTGTTTGTAGTTACTTGTCGTGTGCCTTTAGTCTTATTGTGATGAACATCGTGGTTGCGTCTTGTGGTTGTCAAGGGGCGATGAGAGTCAAGTGTGTTGTTACTTCTTCACGCGTGCACACACCTTAAACACAAAAAAAAATTGCACCTGCTACAGAGTTGTTGTCGTAATGATGAGGTTCGTTACACTTTACATTTTTAAATTATTTTTATTTTACCCACCTTCGAATTTTAGAGAGAAAGAGGGGGTTACATGAGCTTCTTGGGGGAATTCCATGTCATTCTTTTGATATTTAAACCATGTTCTTGATTTTGTTGGGGGTTGGCCATTCATTTTCAGTGAATTCATTTTTGAGATTCATTTCTCTCTAATTCACCCTTCTGTTCATTATTGGTTATGCATGGGGAAAGGAAAATGAATTGTTGAAGTTCAACAACCATGGTTGGATGGTTGTAGGAATCACTGATGCATTCTAGCCATGAATGGATGCTTATATCCCTGAGATGCATTGGCATATTGAGAAACCTTTTCCACAGTTGAGAATCCTGAGAGTTTCCAGTATTGAGATTTCCTCACCAAAAGCACTATATCCTTGGAAAGAGGTGGAAATCCCAAGGGACTACATTGCAATGAAAGGGGTTAATTTTCTTTGGGTGGTGTAGGATGAAGGGAAAGAGAGCTAGTAAACTGGGTTTTGTCATGTGGTTGTGAAACCCATGGGAGCTTGATTACTGATTGGTTGGGAGATTGATTATCGATTTGAGACCCATCCTTGTGGATTCATATTATTGATGAAACTTGGAACTACAATGTCTAAGGTTGGGTGGAATGTCTATAGTCTACAACTAGTTGGTGATTGGTTTTATTAAAGATAAGTTCTCTCTATCATGTGTTTCTATACTTGTATATTTATTTCCACTGTGAATCGATTATTATATCTGGGATATGTATTATTAATGTGCCTGCTTGTTGGTCATTGTTGTACATGCCATATTTTTCTTTCTTTCATAGTTAACATGAATCTTGATTAATGCATGAGTTGTTATTGTATTTATGTCATACTTCATTATTAATTAATAGGTATCATAAATTCAAATCAACCCAAGAGGGAAGATTTAGAGGTACCCAAGCAGTGGGTACATTTTAGATCAGAGCATAGAGAAAATTATTTTTGGGTTTGTTTATTTGTGTCCATTACAAAGTGATATCAAATATATTGGTTTACAACACTAGGCCTTTGAAGTGGCCCGTTACATGCCAAGACATAAGTCATTCGAGGTTTTTTATTTTAAATAAATTAATGGCTATTGGAAAACATCAAGGTGAGAGGATTATGGTTTAAAACACTACTCTTAAAACATGGAAACGATACTTAGGTGATTCCTCACGGCCCTATTTTTCCATAGAGCTCTCACTTGCTCAATTCAGACATCATGATCAATAGTTATGACCAACAAGAAAACCATCGCTCAATGATTGTCGATCTCACCTTTTCATGGATTATTCGTCGTCGATTTGCGATGGAGGGTTACCCTTATTTATCCCACATGCATGTAGGGAGGGGTGGATTAAATGTTTATAAAACAAAACCAACTCTTTATCATTTCTATGTGAAGGAAGCCACATAACCCTGCAAATCCCAAGCTCGATGTAAAATTTTGGCCGAAAGTCTCAATGGGCCAGTGCCCCAAATATCAGATATTGGAAACATCTGAGTAGTGTCAAGTGCGAGGATACAATACCTAATATTTCAGTGGGATGGTGCCCCAGTGGGCTGATACCATGGATACTAGGTATCATAAACATATGAGTAGTGTATGTCAAGTGTAGGGAGATGATATCTGATATCCTGATGGGCTGGTGCCCCAGTGAGATGATACCCTGGATACCAGATATTACAAACATCTGAGTAGTGTCAAGTATAGGGAGTCGATAATAGATATCTCGATGGGTTGGCACCCCGATGAGACAATACGCCAGATACCATATGTAAAAAATATTAAGTGGGGTCAACTATGAGGAAGACAATACCCGATACCCCGGTGGGCCAATTCCCAGGTAGACGAGGCGACTTTAATAGCCACATCAACACCATATCATCAACCACATAGGCAAGTTGTCCTTTAGTTTCAAAAAAAACTCGAGCCATTTTCTTATTTTGGCCATAACAATAACATATTAATTCATATTGAGATGAAATTCCTTGTTTTTTCCATAGAGAGGAGATATACAAAAGTTCCAAAGAGGGCCATTGTCCATTTCTTCTTGGATTTGTCAAAAATTGAAAAATAATGGTTTTTAAAGATTTGGGTCCAAATCATTTTCAAAGTTATAGATTAAGATAAAATTCTTGGAGAGAGTCTAAAAAACAGGCATGGAAATATCCCATGAAGGAATTTAATAAATTCTAAGGGGATTGGAATGGGGATGCTGAAATAGGCCAAAATCCACTATTCTGAGCCACTTTTTGGGGATTTTTGGGATTTTCGAAGGAGATGTGACCCCAGATCACAAAAATGGAAAATTGTATTTAGTCAATATTTTTTATAATCATCAAGAATCACAAATTTTGTTTAGTGAAAATTTTCCAAAAGTGGACAGATTGAGAGAGAACCAGTTTTGCTAAAAATTACAGTCTGAAAAAATTATAAAAAAGACAAAGTTGTCATTTCTAGATTGCTATAGTTTTTTATTGGAGAATCATAATACAAATATGAGAGTTGTTTTGAATTAAATTTCATTATTCTTATATATTTATCATACAAAATTTTATCGGGTTCCTGACATATTTTTTTCTGCAGTCAACACAAGTTTGCCTTTCAATAAAATTACACCAGCACATAAAATGCACAGATGGGGTGAAAGTTTTTTTCTTAGGAAGACATAAATTTCATCTCATAGATTGGATTGGGGCATAATAATATTCATTGGAAATATGTTTCATAGGAGAATAACTTGGAATTATTATAATTTGTAAAACTATGATATAACTATTTATAAATTGAGTAGAAAAAACACATGTAGCATTAATTCACAAAATTTCTGTAATATGCATAATTCTAACAAAATGGTTTCTTGTACATTTTGTAGAATTAGGGGATAGAAACATATTAGTTCAAGATAAGAATTCATATTTTGGACATGGAGGAAGGAGAGGGAGCCTTTGTTTGTGAGAGAGAAGCCAAAGTTCAAAATATCACTGTTGGTAATGCAGGGACAAAATCAAATGGACAGAGGAACATAATGGAGACAAAAACATTAATAGAGACTGTAAGAAGCTTGAAAATAGAAATGCAGAGTTAAAAATTATACACTTAGAATATTATGAGAGAACAAAATCAAATAAATTATCTAATGATGCAAATCCTAAATCAGTTGCATAGGAAAGAAAAGAAATGATCAGACTCAAGACATAAAGAAGAAGGACAACATCATGAAAGAAGAGATAACTACAAAAGATTCGGTCATTCAAGAAGTGATAGGAGAAATCATAGAAATCACTCACCTCCTTACTCAACAAAGAAATTTTATGTGCCTAAAGACTCCATAAGTAGTCCATAAGTGTCTCTTGTTAGGCACCAAAGAAGAATAAATGAATTGGACAGTTTGCAAGGAGAATTGAGGAAGCTTAAGCCACCATCCTTTGATGGTGAAAGAGAAAGTTAAGATGATGATGAATCTTGTTTTCTTGGAATCGAGAATTAATTTCAATTGCAAAACTACTCATCTAACCTAGAAGCTAGAATTTCCACATAGCATTTGAACAGGAAAGTTGCTTTGTGGTGGGATCAATTGAAGCAATTTGAGCACATTAATGAGAACATGATGACTTGGAATTAGTTCAAGAGGTATTTTCAGAAGGAGTACATTTCATAGCACTTCTATGAAAATAATATGGAAGATTCATTTGAAATCAGGTTGGGGAGCATAACCATGGGATAATATGAAATGAAGTTCTTGGGATTGCTAAAGTATGTGGGGTTTATCAAGGATGATAAGGTAAATATACAATTTTTTTTGAGTGTATTTCCATCATTCTATAAAGACAATATTCAATATGATGAGCCCAAAAATTTGACAGAGAACATTAGAAAGGATAAGTACCTGTATGAGCAAGGAAAGGGAAAAGAATCTTTGCAAAAGTATTGGAGGGATAAGAAGAATGAGACATATGATTAGAGAAGGAAAGGATTCAAACCTCCTTTCAATAGAAACAACCTTAATAAAAATCAACATGATTATGTTAAGCCATAAATAATGGCACATTAAGCCTTAATTGGGGCATATTACATTGGTATTGTTATTTTATTTATGTCAGCTTGGGTCCATTAGTTTTAATTGTACCTCCTAGTCTCCTATATATACCATGGAGACCTTTTCATTTGGAATCATCTTGTATTGGTGAATTCATGTAATGTATAATGAGGTTTCCCCCTCAAAGAGGATAATTATTTGAATTTATCTCTTTGTCAAGGTTTGGAGTACTTATTCTAAGGTTTGTTATGCTATTTTAATGTTTGGTTCTTAACATTTGGTATCAAAGCTAGACAATCCTCAAGACTGGCTTCTTCAAAACAAGTCTTGGAATTTTCGCTACAAATTTTGTTCTAGATGGTTTATGGATCTAGAATTTATATGGTGTAGAGGAAACATATAGAGCTAAGTTGGATTCAAATTTTAGTTCTTTTTTTTTAATAGTTTTGGAGATACATTATGTTCAAGTTAGGGTTTTTGACTAGTTTGAAACATGTCTCTTGGAATTTTTGCTCCCATTTTTTCGGCTTGGTTTAAGGTTTTGAAATTTTTATACTATGAAGGTGGAATAGTTAAGTATATTGTGTAAACATTTCAGCCCTTGATTCACTGTACTCTGAAATTTATTCTCTGAGGAATTAGGGTTTTTGGCTGGTCCATATTTCAGTCTAAAACATCTGTTCTTGGGGAAAATGTTATATCAGAAGCTACAGACCTCCAAATTTCATTATACATGTTCCATTGATTAGAGTAAAGACTAAATTTTTACCGGTGAAAAATTTAATTTCTGAAGTGAAGACAGTGACACCGATAGGTCGTACAAGTTCGCTCTCTGGAAAGGGAAAGAATCAACACATATTGGGAAAGTTATCATGAAATTCTCTTGGAGAATCCAATATTGGTCTAAAATATGGGTTTATAAAGAAGATACATTAGGCTACCACAGGATGAAATTTTATACTCAGAAGGGCCAAAATTGTAGAGCTACAATAAAATAAAGGTCAGCTAGTAGAACAATCTCCAAATCAGGGTTTTAAAAGGTGCGTTTTTCTTTTTTTTTTGGAAATTTCTATATATTTTGACTAGAATATCTAATTGGGGTGATTCAAAAGGTGGAATAAAGTGGGATAAAAGGAGTATGACAAAAATTTGAGACAATTTTAGGTATTTTTAGTTACAAACATATTCTGGCATCTCTAAACATAGGATTTGTCGTTACTTGTCAGCGCTACAACCCAAGGACATTGTGGTTCTTCCACATACCAAGAGTATATCGGAAGACCCCTTTTGAACGATTGACATTAGAAAGAACTACTATATATTTGAGCTCCCACTTAACTGGCATATATCGGGAAACCATCTAGAATCATGAGACCAACCGAGTAAACCATTTGGTCGTCTTGTCGTTATAGTACACCAAGAAAAACACTCAGGGAGATCACTCTCTAGCACTTGGGTAGTCGGATAGTACGACTAAGTGCGTGGTCAATTTTTCTTATTTATTTCCCTAATATATTGGGTCAAGTACTATTGTTGGACCTCACACGTATATTAGAGAGCTATAACACCTGACACTCCTTTATCTGTGAAGACCTTTTCCTAATCCAATTAGGAATTCGTACCTTACAATGATACTTGGCCAACATACCACCAAAAAAGGGAACTTATACACCAAATAATCCCTCAAAGATTCCTACTTGGACTCTTGATCAATTTGAAGAAATGTCCAAGGACATAGATGATTTACAAAAGAAGGAAGTAACAAAATATGAACTAAAAAAGATGATGTATTCAACTGAAGCTAAGATGGAAGAGATGATGGATACTAATATGGATGGATTAAAATGGGATATCATAGAAGGGTTGAAAAAGTTTCTAATAGAGAGACCATGTGAAAGTGACAATGTATCCCATGAAATTCATGATGAGGACACAAGGAAAATGAATCAAGACTGGAGAAACTCCAACTTTGGGTTGAATACCAACCACTTTCCTAAGATCGATATGAGGAAGTTTTATGGAAAGGATCCAATCACATGGATACTCTAGATGGAGCGGTTCTTTGATCTACATGATGTGCCACACACACAAAAGGTATGAATTGCGTCCTTATATTTAGAACCTAATCCGTTTGTGTGGTATCGATGGATTTGTTCTCGCAAATCACTTTTCACTTGAACAATTTTCATGGAAGAAATGATAACACACTATGAGGATACAAGAAGCAATACCTTCTTCATCCAATTGATAAATCTCAAGCAAAAGGGTTCAGTGGCAGAGCACATTGAGAAATTCCAAAGATTGAATATAAATGTAACATATATTTCAGATGAGCACTTGATTGATGTCTTCATAGGAACTTTAAAGGATAAAATTCATCATAAGGCTCACCTTTGGGAGCCCAAATCATTGGAGAATGCATTCAGGGTGGCGAGAAAGGTTGAAAGTAAAAATATGGCTATGGCTACTAGAAGGAGCACCCCTAACATCTATCGAGAGAATAAATTTACTTCTTCTAAACCATCTCAACCTACAAGGTTGACACCTCAATAATTTGAGGAAAGAAAATCAAAATGTTTATTCTTTAATTGTGACAACAAGTACAGTAAGGGACATAAGTGTCGTGAGAAGAAATTAATCTACATAGATTGTGAAGAGGAACAAGAACAAGAACAAAAACCATCTCAAGATGAATTTGTGGAAGAGATGACTCCCACCATATTATGTCATGCATTGGCTGGAATTAGCACTCCTCAAACCCTAAGATTGAAGGATATATCAAAAATAAAAAGGTAATAGTGCTAATTAATTATTGTAGTACTCATAATTTCATTCATTGAAAATTAGCCAAAGCTCTTAATTGCTTTATATATTCAACGCCAGAGTTTCAAGTAATGATTGCAAATGGAGGAACTATCAATTGCTCAGGAAAATGCCATAAGGTCAATCTTACTACGAGGGAATATGTAATGAATAGTCCAATGATTTCTATACCCATGGGTGGTGTTGATGTCGTACTAGGGGTCTAATGGTTACAATCATCGGGAACACTGTCTTCTAATTTTCAAGAATGTTTCATGAAATTTTCATTGGAAGGAAAAGAATTTGAGTTAAGGGGTATCACAGAGAAACCCAGTAAGGTGGCAAGCTCTAATGGCATGAAAAAATTATTGAAAAAGGGGAATCATGGTGTAATTGTACAACTATGCTCACTATATGTTCAAACATCTAAGCCATGTATTCCCCTAGATCTCCAAGGGATCATTTATAAGCATTCCAAAGTATTTGAAGATATTCCCAGAGGTATTCCACCCACTCACGATCATGATCATGTTATTCACTCAATTCTTGGGAGTGTTCCTCCTAACATTAGACCTTACAGATACCCTTATGCCCAGAAGAGTGAAATTGAACGTATGGTTGAAGAAATGTTAGAGGCTGGAATTATTAGACCTAGCGAAAGTTCTTACTCTGCATTGATGGTAATGGTACTAAAAAAAGATGGCTCATGGTGTATGTGTCTAGATTATAGAGCGATAATACAGGTGGATATCGGTGGCCACCCACCTATTCCACTGGCTCGAAAAATAGTTTTCCACCTTGGTAGTGTTTCGACAGCTTTGTGGATCCCAAACTTCCGGGGCCGTTTTGAGGACCTAAACGATGTTTTTTCGAAATTTTGGTCCCCGAAAAACACTAGAGAAATTGGCTTGGGCCAGACAAAATGTGTTCTTCTCATATAGACCTTTACAACGGTGTATTGAGTTCCCCAAACAAATATCGTATGCAAAAGTTATGCCCCGAGAAGTTGATGTATCAACTACCCCCATCGGGGCCTGCAAACCTTTTGGCTTTTCATCTTCCGTGGTTAGGTTTTTGTATTTTATTGATATTAAAAATTCCTTTGGAGCCTCATTGTAACAATCATCTTCTTGCGAATGAGCATATCCTCCACATCTATTCTCAGAGATAAGTTGCCACCATTCTAGCGAGTTTGTTCACTTTGTATTTTTATAGTTCTATACATTTAGCTCATTAATAGAAATTGTGTATTATTGTATATTTGTTCGTCTTGTTAAATATTTGATATATATCTATTATATTAATGATATATATTTGTACATTTCTTATTATATATTCACTCTCATTTCATGTCGAAAATAATCTGGATGAAGAGCTCAACAAGATCACCATTAAAGATAAGTTTTCCATTCTCGTCATTGATGAATTGTTCGGAACTCATGAAGGCAATTATGAATTTTTGGTCATGCCTTTTGGCCTTACACATGCACCTTCCACATTCCAAGGGTTGATGAATTCCATTTTCAATCCCTTCCTTCGAAAAAAAAATTTAGTATTTTTTGATGATATAATAATCTATAGCAAAGCTTGGGAAGATCATTTTCAACATGTTGACAGGGTGCTACAACTACTAAAGGAACAACAACTATATGCCAAACCGTCCAAATGTTTCTTTGGGGTGAAGGAGGTAGAGTATTTGGGTCACATTGCATCTCATGAAGATGTCAAGGTAGACACTAACAATATTAAATCCAAGATGGATTAGCTAATTCCAAAAACACTGAATAATCTTAGAGGATTTTTGGGTTTGACAGGTTACTACCACAAATTTGTTTGGAACTATGGAAGAATAACAACACCTTTAACTACATTAACAAATAAGGATGCATTTTCATGGACTCTAGAGGCAACTCAAGATTTTGAACAACTTAAAGAGGCAATGTGCAAATCTCTTGTTCTGACCACACTAGAATTCAAAAAAAACTTTATTATGGAATGTGATGCCTTGGGAAATGACATTGGTGTTTTTTTAATGTAAGAAGGAAGGCCCCTTTCTTTTGAAAGTCGGCCACTCAAGGGAAAGGTCTTACATAAACTCATTTATGAGAAGGAAATGATGTAAATACTACATGCATTTAAGCAATGACACTCTTACCTAATAGGTAGGCATTTCAAGGTCAAAACAAATTATGACAGTCTTAAATACTTCTTGGAACAAAGATTGTATTCAGAAGAGCAACAAAAATGGGTGACCAAGATGTTGGGTTATGACTTTGAAGTAGTATACAAAAAAGGGAAACAAAATGTTGTGGCAGATGCACTCTCAAGAAAGGATGAATATGTTGAGGCATTTCTTTGTGCTACCTCTATCATCCAACTTGATTGGATAACAGAAGCAAGGGATGAATGGAAGAATGACAAAGAAGTGTGGAATTTCATTCAAGGGTTGTAGCAGGATTCCATTGCATCTGATACATTTACATGGAAAAATGATTCACTATGGTACAAATATCACTTATATTTATGTAAGAACTCCCAAATAAAACAAAAGGTAATTTTGAAATTGTACACCTCTCTGGTAGGAGGGCACTCATGATTTTTCAAAACCTATCACAAGGTCATGAGGGAATTTTTTGGGGATGGCCTTAAAAATAAATTTCGAAGGTTGGTGGAAATTTCGTTGGTTTGCAAACAAAATAAGGTGGAAACAATTCATACCCTAAATCTTTTACAACCATTAGCCATTCCAAGTCAACGATGGGAGGAGGTTTCCATGGATTTCATCATAGGGTTACCGAAGTCTAAAGGAAAGAGTGTCATCATGGTGATTGTTGATAGAATTACCAATTATGCGCACTTTTGCGCACTCTCTCATCCTTTCAAAGCTAGTATAGTTGCTACCGCATTCATGGAAATAGTTGAAAAGATACATGGAATCCCAAAGATTATTTTAAGTGGCAAAGATCCCATCTTCAGTGCACATTTTTGGACATAATTATTTTCTTGTTTGGGTACTCAATTTGCTCATAGCTCATCTTATCATGCTCAATATGATGGAAAAACTAAGATAGTGAACAAATGTCTAGAAGGATACCTTCATTTCTTTGTCTCTGAGAAACAAACAAAATGGTTCAAGTGGGTACCCTTGGTAGAATGGTGGTATACCACTTCCTTTCATACTGCAACAAAAATGACACCATTTATGTCACTTTATGGATATCACCCACCATCCATCACTTCTTCTATAAAATAAAAATATAAGGTTCAATAAGTGGAACATCACATCGAGCATCAACAACAAGTTCTCCAACTCCTAAAGGACAACCTGACCATGGCACAAAATCACATGAAACAACAAGAAAATCAACATCGTAGTGAAATAATTTTTGAAGTAGGGGATTGGATATTTTTAAGACTACAACCATAAAAATAGATGTACGTCAAGCAATCTAATAAGTATAATAAATTATCACCAAAGTACTATGGCCCTTATAAGGTGTTTCAAAAGATGGTACTATGGCATACAAATTGGATATTTCTGCATCTTTGTGAGTACACTCAGTTTTCTAGGTTTCATGCTTAAAGAAGGTTATAGTTGACAAGATCCTAGTTCAAACTATATTGGTAGAACTTGACGAGGAAGGAAAATTAATATTGGATCCTGAAGCTATCACTGACACAATAATTCTTTAGTTGAGGAACAGATCAATTTC
Source organism: Picea engelmannii (assembly GCA_009831015.1). NCBI lineage: Eukaryota > Viridiplantae > Streptophyta > Pinopsida > Pinales > Pinaceae > Picea > Picea engelmannii. The sequence goes on from ML778210.1 coordinate 707,102, forward strand.
AGAGTATCTCATAAAGTGGAAGAAACTACCTATTGAAGATTCTACGTGCGAAGATGAGTCCTTTATATAGAAGCATACATAACTACTCAAGCGTTGAGGACAACACTTTCATGAAGGGGAGGGGCATGTTAATCCCTAAATCATGGCACATTACCCCTTAATTCAGGCATATTACATTAGTATTGTTATTTTAATTATGTCGGATTGGGTCCATTAGTTGTAATTGTACCTCCTAGCCTCCTATATATACCAAAGAGACATTTTCATTTGGAATCATATTGTATTGGTGAATTCATGTAATGTATAAGGATGTTTCCCCGTAGAAGAGCCTTATTATCTGAATTTCTCTCTTTGTCAAGGCATGGAGTACTTATTCTGAAGCTTTTTATGCTATTTTGATATTTGGTTCTTAACATATTAGACTATTGAGGATGATTCAAAGAGGGAAGAATCCCTAGGAAAGAGGGGAAGACCACCAATAAATGTTGGGGATGTAAGGAAGATCACATGTAAAATGATTTCCCTCACAAAGAAGAAAAACTAAATACCATGCACAACATCCAAGACACTACTACGGTAGAAGACATGGGAATAAATATTCCAAGAATGTATGTAGACTTAGAAGATCAACAAGTAGAATACCAATCCAATATGATCGAAGTGGAAGGTAAGGTCATCAATCAACCTGTTTCTATTTTAATTGATTCAGGAGAAATCCATTGTTACATTGATACTAAAATAGTGGACTTATTTCATTTGGAGAAAAGTAAGCTTGAAAAATCAAGTTTGGTTCAGCTAGTCACTGGAACCAAAAGAAGGATCAATGAGATTATGAGATAGTCAGAGGTTTCCCAATAAATATGAATGGATTAAATACAGTCGCTGATATGAATATCATATCGTTAGGATCTTATGTTATCCTAATCAGAATGGATTGGAAAAACATCATGTTGTTCTAGATTTCCATGACAAGACATTTACATGTCTTGATGAAGGAAAATAGAGCTTTGTGAAAGGAATTTCGAGACCCATTTCTGTAAGGGATATTTCATCCTTATAGTTGAAGAGATGTTTTAGAAAATGTTTTCAATTGTATGCAACTCATGCGGAGGATCCAAAAAAGACAAAAGGGCCAAGTCTTGAACATTATTTAGTATTGCAAGAGTTTGAGTATGTATTCTAAGAAATACCAGGATTACCACCAAAGATGGAGATAGATTTTTGTATTTTTTTAGTACTAGGAGCTACCCCAATATCAAAAATTCCTTGTAGAATGAGTACACCAAAATTAAAATAATTACAAATGCAGCTAGAGGAATTGTTGAAGAAAGGGTACATTCACCCAAGTGTTTCACCTTGGGGAGGACCAATACTCTTTGTTAAAAATAAGGTTCATTGTGAAGAAAAACTACCCTCTACCTTGAATGGATGTCCTCTTTGATTAACTAAGAGGATCAAATATATTTTCAAAAATAGGCTTGAGATCAGGATACCACTAGGTAATAAACAAGGAAGAAGACATCATTAAGACATCCTTTAGAAATAGGTATGGATATTTTGAATTTGTAGTGGTTCCATTTGGACTGACCAATGCACCAACTATCTTTATGTGCTTAATGAATGGAATATTTAAAAATTATTTGGACAAGGTTGTCATTGTGTATCTAGATGACATATTTATCTATTCTAAATCATAATAAGAACATGAACACCACTTGAGGCTAGTATTGCAAGTCCTTAGGGAGCATAAGCTTTATGCCAAGCTTAGTGAGTGCTTTTTCTATGAAGAACATATCCATTATTTGGGGAATATTATTTCAAAAGAAGACATAACAATGGATCCAGAAAATATTGAAGCTATTAGAGGATGGCCAACACCAATGAATGTTTCAAAAGTCATATATTTTATGGGATTAACATGATACTACAAGAGTTTTATAGAAGGGTTCTCTAAGATTGTTCATGCCATCACTTATTTACAAAAGAAGGGAATTAAATTTGAATGGACAACAAAGTTTGAAGATACTTTTAATTTGTTGAAGGAATTACTTACTAGTGCACCTACTTTAAAGATTGTTGACCCAAAATAAAAATAAAAATTGTTTGTACAGATGCATGAAAAGAAGGATTCGATGGATTCCTCACTCAAAATAGACATGTCATTAGTTATCAGTAAAAAAATATTAAATAACATGAGAGGAATTATGACATGCATGATTTGGAGCTTGCTTCCATAATTCATGCATTGAATATGTGGAGGCATTATCTCATGGGAATGAAATTTGAATTAAGGACAGACCATCATGGTATGAAATATCTTTTTGAGCAACCAACTTTAAATGTCAGACAAATAAGATGATTGGAATTTTTAAGTGAGTATGAATTTGATATCAAGTATGTTAAATGAAAATAAAATAATGTTGTTGATGCACTCAACAAAAGACTACATCTCAAGCATGCTACAACCATTAGTATGCAACCGTCATATTTAAAGAGGAGAATTTTAAATGTTGTTGTTATAGACTAGGATTACCTATATGTAAAAGAAGGTTTACAATAGAAAAATGTACAAAATAAAATCAAAGAGTATGAAATGAAGGAAAATGAATTACTTATTCATAAAAATAGAATTTATGATCCTAGTTCCAGAGAACTTATGAATTTGGTGTTAAAATAAATGCATAATGTTCCATATGTCGGACATCTTGGTTACCAGAAAAAAATTGCAATAGTAAGACGCCAATTCTTTTGGCTTGGGATGAAGGAGGATGTTATTGATTACATTTCCATATGCATGGAACACCAGAGAGTGAAAGATGAACACAAACACCAAGCGGGTTTGCTACAACCATTTCCAATTCGAGAGAAGAAATGGAAAGTGATAACCATTGATTTTAACACTAATTTTCCCAGGACAATAATGAAACATGATTCAATAATGGTAGTTGTTGATGAATTGACAAAAACTACTCATTTTGTTCCTATAAAAATGACTCATACAACAACTAATATTGCATAAATTTACATGAGGGAGATTGCTAGGTTGCATGGAATACCTACGGTAATTTTCTTAGATAGATATACAAATTTTACTTCAAACTTTTGGAGGGGATTATTTAAGGGATTTGGTACAAATATGAAGTTTAGAACAACATACCATCCACATTTAGATGGGTAGATGGAGAGGGTCAACCAAGTAATTGAAGACATGTTGAGAATGTATGTGATGGATAAGCCATCTAAGTGGGAAGATTACTTGCATTTGGTTGAGTTTTCCTATAATAATGGGTATTAGGCTTAATTGAAGATGAGTACATTTGAATCTTTGTATGGTAGAAAATTCAATACTATGGTGAGTTGGGACAACCCAACAAACATAGTAGTACTTGGTCCGGAATTGCTCAAGGATATGGAGGACCAAATGGTTAGAATTAAGCAGAATTTTAAGGTAGAACAAGATATACAGAAGAGTTATGAAGATAATAACATGAAATCTAGATAATTTAAAGTGGAAGAGCATGTGATTTTGAAAGTGAAGCCCAAGAAGAGCTCATTAAAGTTGCATAGTTGTACAAAGCTAGTAGCCATATTATGCGTCCAATTGAGATATTGGACATAATAAAGTCCGTTGCAAACATGATTTCATTGCCTACTTCCATGAATATACATAGTGTATTTCATGTCTCTTTGTTAAAAAAGTATGTGCATGATCCTAACCATGTTATTGATTGAAATTTGATTTAGGTGGATCTAGAAGGAGACTTTCAGGTTCAACATGTGCGCATATTGGAAAAAAAAGTCAATATGCTCCAGAATCGAGTCATAGATCTGGTAAAAGTTTAGTGGACTTGCCATGGTCTTGAAGATGCTACTTGAAAGGATAAAGATTCCATGTAGGCAGAGTACCCGTGACATTTTTAATAATTTTGAAATTTTGATTTATGTTTTGTATATGCACTAAGGACATCACCAAAATAAGGGGGAGAGGAATGTAATACCCTGGTTTTGAGTCCCCATATTAATAATGTATTTTTTTTATTTGATGAAAGAATGAAGTGCCTAAACAATTGTAAGGGGGTTGGAGTGGCTAGGAAATGTAATACTTTGATCATTATTAATAATAAAATACATTGTTGTATTGATAAATGGAAGGACACGAGTTATATGGGGATATGATTCCATGAGAGAGGGGGAAAGATAAGGGGCTAAGACTTTACATTTTAAAATGATTTTTATTTTACCCACCTTGGAATTTTGGAGAGAAATAGGGGGTTATGTGAGCTTCTTAGGGGAATTCAACATTATTCTCTTGATACTTAAACCATGTTCTTGATTTTCTTAGGGGTTGGTAATTCATTCTAATTGAATTCATTTTGGGGAGTCATTCCTCTCTAATTCACTCTTCTACTCATTCTTGGTTATGCATGGGGAAAGGAAAATGAATTGTTGAAGGACAAAAACCATGGTTGAATGGTTGTAGGAATTACTGATGTATTCTACCAATGAATGAATGCATGTATGCTTGATATGAATTGGCATATTGAGAAACCTTGTCCACAAATGATGTAACGTATCCAACCACACATAGGTTGGCCTCACTACTTTAAAACTCACTTCAAGAACTGGTTTTGAATTCTAATAATAATTAATTTGAAATAATCATGAAAGATTGCAATAACCACACATGAAATAATCAAGATTCATGTTAAACCATCTAAGAAAGTAACAACATGACATGCACAACAAATAACTAGTAAGCATGCACACATAAATACATCTCTTAGGGATAATAATAAATACACAACATAATGTACATTATACATAAAACACAAAGAGTGCTTTTCTTTTCAAGTAAACATTCACCAACTGGATATAGATTAAGGATGTTCCACCCAACCATATACACTTCTTTTCATTCACTCTAAAAAATAATTTCACTCCCAAGCTAGGGATATGAATCCACAAGGATGGGTCCTAGACCAAATATAAAAAAAAACACACCCGTTAGAAAACACGATCTTATGTTTTCCCAATCACACAACAATTCTAATTCCATATCTCTTTCCCTCCAACCTGCACAACCCAAATAAATGAACCACCTTCTCTGCCATCCAGTCCCTTGGGATGTTCAATTTCTCTCCAGGGATCTAGTGCTATTGGTCCAAGAAATCTCAATGTTGGAAACTCCAAGGATTATTAGTTGTGGACAGGTCTTTCAGATTTGTCATCAGTCTCATGCACACAAACATCCATTCCCTCCTATAATGATAAGTAATTCCTCACATCCATCTAGCAATGGCTCTCTACTTGTATTCATTTGTTCCCATGCCTAGAACAAGAGAACATGAATGAGAAAGAGTGAAATGAATAATTCCCCCCAAAATGAATGAGTGAAAGAATGATTAACAAGAACCCCCAAAATACCCACATGTAGGGTTTATATAATTACAAGAAACAAGAACCACATGGTCTTCCTAAGAATCTCATGTAACCACTTTTCTCAATTAAAACCAAAATGGGTAAATAAAATATAATAAAAATACTTATCCCCCTTTATCCCCCTCTCTCATGTAATGATATCCCTTTATCTCTTGTCCTTGTCCATATCATAGTCAATGATGTATTTTATTAATATATTTGAAGTATTACATTTCCTAGGCTCTCTTTTCCCTTTTCAACTTTACCAACTTACCAACCTACGTTGAAATTACATAATACATTTTAGTTCATAGGGATCAAAATAGGGGGTGTTACATCCCCCTCCACTTATTTTGGAATTCTCCTCAGTGAATAACATCATACCAATGTTCTTAATATTACAAAATCAAGCTCACAAGCCTTTAATCAACACATGAAATCCATCCAATGTTCATATACATAGGCACTCTGGCCCAAAACATGCACAAGAATTTATACAATTTTATATTTCTAGAAGTAGTTCAAAACAACAAGATCTCCTTCCCCATCAGCCTACATAACCCAAGGCGTGTAACCATTCTATGCTTTGTATTCTTTTAGGTTGTAGCACTTCTCTTCAGGGATTTAGTGTGCTCATCTAGGAAGTTTCATAGTTGCATCTCCGAGAACTCCAACTGCAACAAGTCCAATGGACTTTATTTATTCCAAATGTCCTTTGTCATTGAGTTCGATTTCCTCCTGACACTCTTCTTCCTAATTTTCCATCTTCAATAGCCAACATCTCATATGTATTAAACACATACAATCATCATGAGATATGATAAAGTAGTTCTTTCGCATTGATCGCATCATTTTTTTAATTCGACGTTTCAGACCAAAAAAATGTGGCCCATCATCAGGAAGTGTTTTAAGATATGAAGGAAATCTGAAAAATCATCAAGTGTATATATATGAAATGTTTTTTAGAAAAAATCCGACTTATCAAAAATATAAGACCTAAAAATATGACTAATAAATAATGATGTGTCCAAAGTTTCCTTACCATACATACAAGGGACAACATACAAACTTTCTAGGATTTTGAAGAAGAAAAATATTGGGGGAACTTTCAAACCCATAAATACTATTAGGAATTCTCTTAGGTCGGTCAAAGATCCTATTGATCCCATTGAACATAAGGGTGTCTATATGATCTCGTGCTCGTGTGGTAAACAATACATATGAGAAACTAGTCATTCCTTTAGAATTAGGATTCAAGAACATGACACTAATATCAAGCACAATCGCACTCGTCCCTCATCTTTGGCAGAACATTTGGACAAAGAAAAACACCATATTTGTATTGAAGAGGATAAAATTCTTGCCAAGGTAGATCACTATCACAATAGGAAATTTAGGGAAGCCATCAAAATTGAAAAACAACCTAACAATATAAAAAACGATGATGGATGGAAGATTAGTCAAAATTGGATCCCAACACTAACCACAAGGACATATTCTAGAAGTTAATTAGTAATAATTTTAGGTCTTATATTTTTAATAAGTTGACTCTTTTCTAAAATAAACTTTTCATATATATACACTTGATGATTTTTTAGATTTCCTTCATATCTTAAAACTCTTCCTGATGATGGACCATATTTGTTTGGTTTGAAACGTCAAATTAAAAAATTGATGTGATGAATCTAAAAGAACTACCTTATCATAACACTAGTCTCAAAAGTCTCAGAACTGAAATCATGAAATGTCATCATAACAATTTCCAATCATAAATATCAAATCTGTTTTATACAGGAAAATAAATTTCCAAGCATGAGCTTCCAACTCATAATTCGTTTGTCTCTTACAACATTAGTTATCCTTCTTTATTATGGAATATAGCAGTGCCATGCCCAAGACCATTCTTCCTATAATTTTCTCAACCTTCACTCAACCAAACCAATTGTTAGCATATCATAACATTTTTTTAAAATTTCTCAAATATATTTTATACATGAAAACATAATTTCCCAAGCATGAGGTTTTTGTTAATAATGTTTGTCTCTTGTATAAATAGATATTAGTCTTCTTTATGGGCTCACATCATTTCCATATCCAATATTACACTACTTGCAATTTTCCCAATTTACACCCAACCAAACAAATTGTCAGTATCTCATGTATAGTATATATTTTCATGGAAACGATTAAAAAAATTCACAAATTGATCTTAGAATTGTTTACAGCTACAATTATATCACTTCCATTAATCCAACTATTAACTGGAATGAACCCATCATTCTCTACAAATATATTATCAACCAATCTTTTCTTTCTTCTAGACGTCAATATTTTTATTATTTTGTTCCCTTGACAAAGTTTTTTTGTAATTCATCATAATGTAACTACTTTAAACTGAAAATTTCTTGTTTCAATGTATAACATATCTTGAAGTGTTATGAAATTCTTGAGTTGGAAATACACACATGATTTCATCTGTTAGCATAATCATTTCTATGTCATATATTATATACATGCATTCACCAAAATGCATTCAATAATTTCTTTAATACCACTCATAACATTTCAACAACTCCAAAAAGTGATCTCAGAATTGTAACAAACAACAATTCATTCACCTTCAACTAGAATTCATATTAAATATAATGCATCTATCCATTATTATGCATTTTCATCACCACATGATTTTCATAACACAACAAATAATTACTAATAAAATAACAATCAATGTGGAAATATGCATGGTCACATCTACACAAGTCATCCTTGCATTGACCACATAATACCACATGCCTATGTCATGCATTCCACTACAGTGAGCTAGAAGGTTTGTCCAACACCTCAATAAATCTTTCACACACTTCCTACTGCTTGCCTGACTATTTGGATACCTTCCTTTTTAACCCAAACACAACACCATGAATATAATTCTTAAGTGATCTTCAATGTCGACAAAGAGGTTGCAATCCAAACATTAGATATATAGTAGATACCATTGATCACTCACATAGCGCTATATCCTTTCCATATCCAACCATGTCATGGTCTCACACATGACTAGATCTATGGATATTCATTTCTATAGAAGGAGTATGTCTCCTGATTTGACCTGGTTATTCTCTCATAACCAGTCATAACAAAATATGCAAATAATAATTTATCTAAATGAATTATAGCATCAACAACATTTACATATGTTAGGACTTCAACCATTACATATCAATTTAAATATTGAAAAATTAACTGAGGAAATTCTTACCTCAATTCCCTTCAACATTGGAAGCAACCAAATGCACACCTGCATGGTTGTTATCAACCTACTTGATGCTACCCGATCAGTTGGTATTTGTAGAAGCTAACAAACTTCCTCCTCCATCGTTTTTATCACCATTCCTACCACCCTTGTGGGTCTTCACATAGATGGAATTCATAAGTATCAACAACATCCACATCTTTAATCATGCTACATAATTTTTCCTGAATACATAATCTATCATTATTCATACATTTCCATAACATCATTATTGCATGTATATAGAAATAGACTATTATAAGTCCACAAACATGTCATATGCATATCCAAGGATGCCCGTATGCACAAATGCACTTTCATATGCACCAAGCATTCATTTTCATCATGCCTACTAATGCATATGCATTCTAACTTCATTATATGCATAATGCACTCTAGTGAATTTATGTTTTAATTCACTTTATTTATTTATTTATGTTGTAGTTCATTGTCCTTGAATTTATTCAGATCCTTTCTTCCTTGTGTGATTCCATTCTACACATTTGCACTATTGTTTCTTGGTATGAACAATTTCTATCCAATTTCCACTTGGACATTCTACAATCCAACCAATGTGTTTTATTTTCAACAACTTCTCTTAGGCAATCATATCCAAACTTTACCTTTATGAAACATTCCAACACCTTGGAATGAGGTAACTCACAATATTCCATCACTCTACTATCACAACATCCTTGAATCAAGTTACTCATAATAATTCCAAATCCATGTTATTACTTCCAACTATCCATTGGATTTCTTCATTTAACAATTCTCTATGAAGCCATACTTTTCCCACTCAAGAACATTCCCAATGGAAGTGTATTTCCATTCAGTGGAAATTTTGAAGTGAAATGTCCTTCATTATTTTATCCTTGCTTTCTCTTCATTGGTATCATTCTTCCACTATGAAATCTGATATCATAAGTGGCTTTCTTTCTTTGAGTAGTTTTAGACAAAGTAACTAAGTCATAGTTAGCAAATACTTCCTAGGCACTCCTATGCTTGGCACATAGAGATGATTCACACATCATCTCCAATGCTCCTTATTCCCTTTCACATAAAGCTTGCAACTATTCACACATATCTACCTTCAAGGATATGGAGTCTTACTTTTCCTTTCTATGCCCATTAATGACATTCTTTACCTGCTGGCTTCATGTCCTATGTGAGGATTCTCGTTGTTGTGCTTACAATTCATTCAGATTTTGTAGTTGTTGACTAATACTTTCCCTATAGCTCTTTATTGCCTCAACCAACTTCTACAAGATCTTCCATGCTTTCATAACTCTGATATCCAATCCTAGGATTGAATTTATCTAATTATACCTCTAATTTTGCAAAGTGTGCAAGTAACTGTTTTTGTTAGAATTATACATATTATAGAAATTTTGTCAATTAATGCTACATGTCATTTTTCTGCTCAGTTCATGAAGAATTATGTCATAGTTCTCCAAATTCCAATAGTTTCATGTTATTCTCCTCTTAATTATATTTCCAACAATTGTACTCATGCCTCATTCTGATCTCGAAGTTGAAAGTTATGGCTCCCTCAAAAAGCCACTTTCACCCCTTTTGTGCATTTTCTCCACTGGTGTAATTTTATTGAAATGCCAACTTCTAACAACTACAGAAGAAAATATGCCAGGAACTAGCGAAAAATTTATATGATATGTATATAATAATAGTGACAAGGAATTCATAAAAACTCTCATATTTTCAATTTGATACTCTACTAAAAAAAAGGAACAATCTGGAAATGACAACTTTTTCCTTTTCACCCTTTTTTCCAAACTTTAGAATTTTTAAAAAGATGACTATCTCACAATTTGTGCACTTCTGGAAAAATTTCATTAAATCAAAGTTTCTTTTCTTAATGATTATATCAAATGTAAAGTAAATAAAACTTTACAGTTTTTTGATCTAGGGTCACCTTTTCTGCTCTGAAAATCTAAAAAATCCCCCAAAAGTGGCCTGAAATAGTGAATTTTGGCCTATTTCAGTATGCCCATTCCAATCCCCTTAGCATTTGTTTGATTCCTTCATGTTTTATTTACATGTTTTCATTTTGGACTCTCTTGAAGAGTTTCAAGTTAATATGGATCTCTGCGAAAGATATGGACCCAGATCTTTAAAAACCACTATTTTGAAATTTATGACAAATCCATGCATAATTGGACATGACCCTCTTACACTTTTGTAGATTTCCTCTATGCAAACAAAAACCATAATTTTCATCTCAATATAACTCAATATGCTCTAGTTATGGCCAAGATAAGAAAATGACTCTAGATTGGCAATCTGCACAATTGATCTAAAATCGAAGGAGAATTGGACCATTGATCCGGTCTAACTACCTCAATTGCTGACCCAACCATCGGTCATTGACCCATTTCCTTGGTAATTGGTCACAACACATCTATGAATCAATTGATTCGAGCATCGATAATTCCCATTGGTGGATGAAAAACTCTCTCAATTCAGAAAACCCAACCATTAACCCATTGACCATCGACCGTTCCTGTTGACTAATGACAAAAACTTCTGCAATTATGTCTACCCGACCATCGAACGTTGTCCATTTCCTTGCTGATGTGGAAACTGTTGACATGGAATGGCATGTGGATGCTAACGTGACATGACACATAGACTCTAAAATGGAATTATGTTTGATGTGGCATGACATGTGGGTGTTGAAATGACATGACATGTCATCACCCTCTTTTATTCATCGGGAATCAGTCATTTCTCTTGGATGATATGACACTTCTCCAACCTGGCCAATGCTTGACCATCGACTCATCGGTCCTCAGTTCTTTCTCTCACTTGATCGGAACACTTTTCTAAATCAGTCGACTCAACTCTTGGCTCATCGACTCATTGGTCATTTCCCTTAAATGAATAAAAATAATTCACCAAATCTGACCGAATCAATCATCAAGCCGTCGTCCATTTCCCTTAGACAACCCCAACACTTAGAAAAATTTTCAACCAATCTCGACGAATCTGGATGGCTGATCTAACATTCAAATTAATCTTTTTCATCAATCTGTTCCCAACTCCCATCGACCAAAAATGAATCTAGACCGTCAATTGGACTCATTTTCCCAATTGTTGAAAATGAATCTTGGTCGTTGATCTAGTAAATTTGCCAAAATTTGAAAACTTTAGATTTTGTTTAAAGTTTTCAAGGATGAATTTGGGTCATTGATCTCGAGATCGAACATGATTTCGGTTGTCGATTCATCAAAAATTTCCCAACACTATAAATGTCATTAAAACTTCAATTTTTTGACCTTGCAGGTTGAATCTATGTCTGCAACTCTCCAAACCGACTCAGTTAAAATTATTAGATGATATTGAGTCATCTAAAACTCAAACCTACTCACAAAATTGAGGATTTTTCTTTGATTTTCTCATTTTTCACAAAATATGCTCAAACCAAAGTTTGCAACAATGAATTTCCCAAATTTGCACTTGTTCTGGCCCATACCAGTCCGTTATTTGAACCAAAATATCTTATAACAATTTGTAATAAACCCAACCACCCATAGCTTGGCCACGCTACTTCAAAACTCATTTCAAGAACTGATTTTGAATTATGCTAATAATTAATTCGAAAATAATCATGAAAGAATGCAATAACCACACATGTAATATTCAATATTCATGCTAAACCATCCAAGAATGTAACAACGTGCCATGCAAAAAAAATAACCATTAAGCATGCACACATAAATACATCTCTTAGATATAATAATAAATACACAGCGGAATATACATTATACAAAAAACACAGAGAGCGCTTATCTTTTCAATTAAAAATTAACCAACTGATTGCATACCAAGGATGTTACACCCAATCATAGAAATTTTTGTTCATTCACTCTAAACAACAGTGTCACCCCCGATCCAGGGCTATGAATCCATAAGGATAGGTCCTAGGCCAAATCTAAAAAAAAACCACACTAGTTAGCTATTAAGATCTCATGTTTTCCTAACTACACAAAAATCCTAATTTCCTTCTCTCTTCTGCTCCAGCCTAAAAAAAACCAAAAAAATAAACCCCTTTCTCCTCCATGCGATCCCTCAGGTTGTTCCATTTCTCTCCAGGGATCTAGTCCTACTAGTCCAAGAAATCTCAATCCTAGAAACTCCAAGGATTCTTAACTATTGAAAGTTTTTACATAATTGTCATCAATATCGTGCAAACATGCATCCATTCCCTCCTGGAATGATAAGTAATTCCTCATAGTCATATAGCAATGGATCTCTCCCTCTATTCATGCATTTCCATGCCTAGAACAAGAGCACATGAATGAGAAAGATTTAAATAAATAATTCCCTCCCAAATGAATGAGTGAAAGAATGATTAACAAGAACCCCCAAACAACCCACAGGTAGGGTTTATATAATTACAAGAATCAAGAACCACATGACCTTCCCAAGAAGCTCATGTAACCACTTTTCTCAACTAAAACCAAAATGAGTAAATAAAATATAATAAAAATACTTAACCCCCTTTGGCCCCCTCTCTCATGGAATCATAGCTCTCTATCTCTTGTCCTTGTCTGTCTTGAAACCAACGATGTATTTTATTAATATATTAGACGTATTACATTTCCTAGGCATTATCGCCCCTTACAATTTTATCATCTCATGAAGTTTGGATATGATTGCATAATCATCTCTATGTCATATATTATATACATGCATTCAATAATTCCTTTAATACCACTCATAACATTTCAACAACTCCAAAAAGTGATCTCAGAATTGTAAAAAACAACTATTCATTCACCTTCAACTAGTATTCATATTAAATATAATGCATCTATCCATTATTATGCATTTTCATCACCACATGATTTTCATAATGCAAGAAATAATTACTAATAAAATAAAAATCATTGTGGAAATACCCATGGTCACATCTACAAAAGGCATCCTTGAATTGACCACATAATACCACATAACTATGTCATGCATTCCACCACAGTGAGCTAGAAGGTTTGGACAACACCTCAACACATCATTCACACACTTCCTACTTCTTTCCTAACTATTTGGATACCTTCCTTTTTAACCCAAACACAACATGAAGAATATAATTCTTAAGTTCTCTTCAATGTCGACAAAGAGGTTGCAGTCCAAACATCAGATATACAATAGATACTATTGATCACTCGCATAGCACTATATCATTTCCATATCAAACCATCTCATGGTCTCACACATGACTAGCTCTATGGATATTCATTTATATAGCAGGAATATGTCTCCTGATTTGACCTGGTTATTCTCTCATAACCAATCATAACAAAATAAAGAACTAATAATTTATCTAAATAATTCTAGCATCAACAACATTTACATATGTTAGGCCTTAAACCATTACATATCAATTTAAATCTTGAACAATTAACTGAAGGAATTCTTACCTCAATTCCCCTCAACATTGGAAGCAACCAAATGCATACCTGCATGTGTTATCAACCTACTCGATGCTACCTGATCAACTGGTAGTTGACATGATTCCTCCTCCATCATTTTTATCACCATTCCTACCACCCTCATGGTTCTTCACATAGATGGAAGTCATAAGAAAAAAAAACATCCACATATTTAACCATGCTACATCATTTTTCCTGAATACAAAATGTATCACTATTCATACTCAATTTCCATAACATCATTATTGCATGTATATAGAAATAGACTATTATAAGTCCACAAACATGTCATATGCATATTCAAGGATGTGTGTATGAACAAATGCACATTCATATGCACCAAGAATTCATTGTCATCATGCCTACTAATGCATATGCATTCTAACTTCATTATATGCATAATGCACTCTAGTGCATTTATGTTTTAATTCACTTTATTTATTTATTTATGTTGTAGTTGAGTGTCCTTGAATTTTTTCAGATCCTTTCTTCCTTGTGTGATCCCATTCTACACATATGAAATATTGTTATTTGGTATGAAAAATTTCTAGCCAAGTTCCACTTGGACATTCTACAATCCAACCAATGTGTTTTATTTGCAACAACTTCTCTTAGGAAATCATATACAAACTTTACCTTTATGAAACATTCCAACACCTTGGAATGAGGTAGCTCACAATATTCCATAACTCTACTATCACAACATCCTTTAATCAAGTTACTCATAATAATTTCCACATCCATGTTATTACTTCCAACTATCCATTGGATTTCTTCATTTAACAATTTCCTGTGAAGCCATATTTTTCCCACTCAATACCATTCCCAATGGAAGTCTATTTCCATTCAGTGGAAATTTTCAAGTGAAATATCCTTCATTATTTTATCGTTGATTTCTCTTCATTGGTATCATGCTTCCACTGTGAACTCTGATATTATAAGTGGATTTCTTTATGTGAGTAGTTTTAGACAAAGTAACTAAGTCATAGTTGGAAAATCCTTCCTAGGCACTCCTATGCTTGGCACATAGAGATGATTCACACATCATCTCCTATGCTCCGTATTCCCTTTCACAACAGTCTTGCATCTATTCATACATCTCTACCTTCAAGAATTTGGAGTCTTAATTTTCCTTTATATTCCCATTAATGATATCCTTCACCTGCTGGCTTCATGTCCTATGTGAGGATTCTCGTTGTTGTGCTTGCAATTCATTCAGATTTTGTAGTTGTTGAATAATAATTTCTCTATAGCTCTTTATTGCCTCAACCAACTTCTATAAGCTCTTACATGCTTTCATGACTCTGATATCGAATCCTAGGATTGAATTTATCTAATTATACCTCTAATTTTGCAAATTGTGCAAGTAACCGTTTTAGTTAGAATTATACATATTATAGAATTTTTTTAATTAATGATACATGTCATTTTTCTGCTCAATTCATGAAGAATTATATCATAGTTCTCCAAATTCTAATAATTTCAGGTTATTCTCCTCTTAATCATATTTTCAATGATTGTACTCATGCCTCATTCTAATCTCGGAGATGAAATATATGGCTCCCTCAAAAATCCACTTTCACCCCTTTTGTGCATTTTCTCCACTGGTGTAATTTTATTGAAATGCCAACTTCTATCAAATGCAGACGAAAAATATGTCAAGAACTAGATAAAATTTATATGAGATGTAGATAACAATAATGACAAGGAATCCATAAAAACTATCATGTTTTCAATCTGATACTCTAGTAAAAAACCAGAACAATCTGGAAATGGCAACTTTGTCCTTTTCACCGTTTTTTCCAGACTTCAGAATTTTCAAAAAGATGGCTATCTCACAATCTGTGCACTTTTGGAAAAATTTCAATAAATCAAAGTTGTTTTTATTAATGATTATATAAAACGTAAAGTAATTTTTTTTTTTTCAGTTTTGTGATCTATGGTCAGTTTTTTGCTCTGGAAATCTAAAAAATCCCCAAAAAGTGGCCCGAAATAGTGGATTTTGGCCTATTTCAGTATCCCCATTCCAATCCCCTTAGGATTTGTTCGACTCTTTCATGTTTTATTTCCATGTTTTCTTTATGGATTCTCCCTCCAAGAGTTTCAAGTTAATCCGGATCTCTGTGAATGATCTTGACCCAAATCTTTAAAAACCACTATTTTGCAATTTTTGACAAATCCATGCATAATTGGACAATGGCCCTCTTACACTTTTGTAGATCTCCTCTATGCAGAAAAAACCCATAAGTTTCATCTCAATATAACTCAATATGCTCTAGTTATGGCCAAAATAAGAAAATGGCTCTAGATTGGCAATCTGCACAGTCGGTCTCAAATCGAAGGAGAATTGGACCATTGATGCGCTCTAACTACCTCAATTATCGACCCAACCATTGATCATCAACCCCTTTCCTTGGTAATTGGTTGCAACAAATCAATGAATTAGTCTATTCGACCATCAACGATTCCCATTGGTGGATGAAAAACTCTTTCAATTTGGAAAACCCAACCATTGACCCATCGACCATCCACCATTCATGTTGACTAATGAAAAACAGTTCTCCAATTATGTCGACCTAACCATCAGATGTTGGCCATTTCCTTGTTGATGTGGAAACTATTGACGTGGAATGACATGTGGATTCTAATGTGGCATGACACATAGACTCTAAAATGGAATTCACTCTGATGTGGCATGACACACGAGTGTTGAAATGGCATGACATGTCATCACCCTCTTTTCTTCATCGGGAATCAGTCATTTCTATTGGATGATCTAACACTTCTCCAACTTGGCCAATGCTTGACCATCGACTCATCGGTCGTTAGTGATTTCTCTCACTTGATCGAAACACTTTTCTAAATCGGTCGACCCGACTCTTGGCTCATCGGGTCATTGGTCATTTAACTTAGATGAATAAAAATAATTCACTCAATTTGATCGACTCAATCATCGGCCCGTCGTCCATTTCCCTTAGACAACCCCAACACTTAGAAAAATTTTCAACTAATTTGGACGAATCTGGACTGTTGATCTAACATTCAAACTAATCTTTTTCGTTGATTTGTTCCCAAATCCCATCAACCAAAAATGAATCCAGAACATTGATTAGACTCATTTTCCCAATTGTCAAAAATGAATCTCAGTCGTCGATCTGGTAACTATGCCAAAATTTAAAAAAATTAGATTTTTTCTAAATCTTTCAAGGATGAATTCGGGTCGTTGATATCTATATTGAACACGATTTTGGTTGTCGATTCATCAAAATTTTTCCAACACTATAAATGTCATTAAAACTTCAAATTTTTTACCTTGCGGGTCGAATCTATCTCTGCAACTCTCCAAATCGACTCCATTAAAATTCTTAGACGATCTTGAGTCATCTAAAACTCAAACCTGCTCACAAAATTGGGTATTTTTCTTTGATTTTCTCATTTTCCCCCAAATTTTCTCAAACCAAAGTCTGCAACAATGAATTTATTAATTTTTCACTTGTTTTGGCCCATACCAGTCCATTATTTGAACCAAAATCTCTTATACCAATTTGTAATAAACCCAACCACCCATAGGTTGGCCACGCTACTTCAAAACTCATTTCAAGAACTGATTTTGAATTATGCTAATAATTAATTCAAAAATAAGCATGAAAGAATGCAATAAACACACATGTAATATTCAAGATTCATGCTAAACCATCCAAGAAAGTAACAATGTGTCATGCACAACAAATAACCATCAAGCATGCACACATAAATAAATCTCTTATATATAATAATAAATACACAACTAAATATACATTATACAAAAAACATAGAGAGCACTTATCTTTTCAATAAAAAATTGACCAACTGGCTGCAGACCAAGGATGTTACACCCAATCATAGACATTGTTTTTCATTCACTCTCAACAAAAGTATCACCCTCAATCCAGGGATATGAATCCACAAGGACGGGTCCTAGGCCAAATCTAAAAAAAAACACACTAGTTAGCTAACAAGATCTCATGTTTTCCTAACCACACAAAAATCCTAATTTCCATGTCTCTTTTGCTCAATCCTACACAACCAAAATAAATAAACCCCTTTCTCCTCCATGCAGTCCCTCAAGCTATTCCATTTCTCTCAAGGGATCCAGTGCTACTAGTCCAGGAAATATCAATGCTAGAAACTCTAAGGATTCTCAACTAGGGAAATTTCTTTCATAACTGTCATTAATATAATGCAAACATGCATCCATTCCCTCCTGGAATGATAAGTAATTCCTCATAGTCATCTAGCAATGGATCTCTACCTCTACTCATTCTTTTCCATGCCTAGAACAAGAGCACATGAATGAGAAAGATTGAAATAAATAATTCCCTCCCAAATGAATGAGTGAAAGAATGATTAACAAGAACCCCCAAACAACCCATAGGTAGGGTTTATATAATTACAAGAACCACATGGCCTTCCCAAGAAGCTCATGTAACCACTTTTCTCAATTAAAACCAAAATGAGTAAATAAAATACAATAGAAAGGCGTATCCCCCTTTGGCCCCTGTTGACAATTGAAAACGTCAACGAAGTTTCACCTGCAAAGTGTTTCTAAAGCCTATTATTATAAAAACTAAATAATACTAGTAGGTGGGGCCCCCTTGAACTATTGGAGAGAAAATCTATTCATTTTTTATGTTGAGATGATGTGTGACATGACTCACATGGTTGATGAAGATCTTACTGTTATTGGTTATAAATTGAGCTTATGAAGGGTTGATTCCTTATGTTACTATAGCCTATGCTATTCATTAATGTCATTGTTGTATGTTCTTATTGCACCTGCATAAAAAACATGTTAGTAAAATTACATGAAGGGTAGTTTTGAGAGAGGCAAAATACTAGAACAAATGAAAGGAAAGGGGACCTAGTTTTTCAATATCACATGTGAATAACTTAAAGGAAATGATAAACAATTGCAAGGGGAATATTTAAAATCTATCCTAACTATACTACATGCATGAAAATACTTGATGATTATTGTTAAGCCCTAGCTAGCAACTAAATGGTTATGAAATTGTGATTGAATTACATGTTTAATATGCATATGGTGTGAAATGTTGGTGGCGCACTTGGCAATGTGATAGTGCTAATGGTCATGCAATGGTTAATTGAATTATGTGGTCAATCCACATATGGTATATTTAGATAGATTGAATGTCGGTGGCTCATTTGCAAAGGTGGTGAAAATTAATGGTTATGCAATTTTGTTTGAGTTATATATTAAGAAATTGGATATATGATATGGAAAGTGCATTTGGCAAGTAACCTATGCAGATTCCAATGCATAGTTAAATTAATGGCGTTAATTGGAAGTTGGTTGGCATGTACTGATGAGTAAATGAATTGTGGGTGGAGGCGATGTGCATTTACTGCATGCCACCTTTAACCCTCATGTTCATTTCCACCCTAATCGGGCTATTGTTTGATCCTATTGCTGTGGTTATGATCCAAAATTTTAGCAGGGAGGAACCGCTCGACCAACTTTCGTTTTAAGGAATTCGATTACAGGTATGTATTTTTTCGGCCATTAGTGATTCTGCTCTGGTTATGAAATGATTACTGTCTCAGGTGTATGGGTTTGTGTTTTCCTAAGTGTTGCAACTGTGTGAAATTTGGCTTCTTGGAATGAAGAGTGGATGATTCTTCCTGTAACTTTTTTGAGTTCGTCGAGGTTATTGGTCTTCCTGGGTGATAGATCTTTGTTATCACTGTTGTTTGGTTGGAGGTTTTTTGTTTAGTCTTGGGTGAATAGCTATCTTCACACACTGTCACTAAATCCAGTCTATGGCTTTCATGGGTTTAGTGTTCGAAAGTTTTCTACGTCAGTATGATTTGTTCACTTCGACATTGGTTGATTGCACCACTAGGGGTCACGAAATGAGGGTCATGTTCTTCCTTGGTCATGTCTTCACTTCTGTGTTGTGATTGTTGACCGAAGAGCATGAGGGTTATACCCTGCGTGCGTTAAATAACCTTTACCAGGCCAAATTAGAGCCCTACCTTTCATTTATGGCCCCTGTCATGGATTTGTACCCGACCATGAATGATTCGTGGTTCTTCATGTATGCACCATGGCCTTGGAGGTTTTTTCCATTACAAAGAATGGATATTCTCTCTCCATGTTGACTTCGGAACAACCTTGGCCCTCCAGTATGGAAATTGTTTAAGAAGACCAACCCAACTTGTTGTTTTACGAGTCAGTTTTTGTTGGATGGTTGTATAATTGTCAACTCTTTTAAGAATAGGCTCACCCAGTTGGTCATTGATAGTCATGTTGGTTGCTATATAGTCACTGGCTTGTCTATAATAGTGGTAAACCCTACATTACCAGTTGCACTTTAAAAGCACACATTTATTCTCCTTATGTCAATAAATCAATGTTGTTTATGGAAAGGGCCTCTACCTCGATTCGATTGAATGCATGGGTATGCGTTATTGCTACAACTTGTTAGGTTGTTGAATTTTTAAGATAATGATGGGTTTTTTGGTATATACACAGTCACTAGTTTTTTCACTGATAATTATTTGAATGTTTAGCTAGCATTGGTGAACATGCTTGATGTTGTGCATGTCGTGTTGTGTGTTTTCAAAATAAATAATGGTCATGGTAACTATGGTTTTCTCTTGGGGCCAAACGAGTATTGAACCGAATGACTTTGGGAACTATATCCTTACAATTGTTTGATTGTTTAAGCCTAAAATTGCACAGCATAATTGGTCACAATTGGGCTAAATCGAAGTAATACTGTGTTGGGTTTATGACCCAATGATGAATTGAGATATTGCCATGACTGTGTGTTTGGTTTGGTAAAATGGAAATATTGCATCGTGTTTTTTTGGGTGGCTCTGCACTGTGTATAGTATGGATAGCTTGGGTTTCATAGAGTTTTAATCATGTTTATCGATCATTTGTTATGAAGGGCATGTTGTCGAGGATTTTTCATGCCAGTTAGATGGCCTATATCTTTAAGCCATACTGAATTTTTTTTTTTTACAGTAGCCAAATTACATTGCATGGGCAAGTTACCCTGTGCATAGCTTGTGTCTAAACAGTGGTTGTTGGTTGTATATTTGAATATCAATATGGGTTGTAGCTTGATATTGGTTCTTTGGTTTATGCCTATATATATGTTAACGAATATCATTGCATATATATGGGCTCTATTGCAGTAATAGCGATTTCATTATTATTTTGAAAACATGACTTTTGAGTATAGTTGTGTATTGAAGAAACACATGGGCAGTGGTTGTTTTGATGGTTAACAGAGTGGGATGGCTATTGTTTGGAAATTATTATAAGGTGAAAATAAGGGAACAAAATAATTTTTACATATTGTATAGGATGCCTACTGTTTTGGGATGGCACTATGTTGGATATTTTATTATGAACAATGAACTTGTTAAATGCACAAAAAATATTATTTAGTCAAGTGATTGATGGTTGATGAATCTCCTTTCACATAATGTTTTATGGATCACTTAATTAATTCCATGAACAGTAATCATCCTTCTTCCCTTCCATTATTTCACTTTCCACTAATTACAAACCGCGTCACCTTCCCTTTTCATTTTTCACTCCCTGTTTTGAGATTGATTACAGTCAAGAGAATTTCTGTGTTAAAATGGATGAAAGTGGTAGTGTCTTGTGTGGATTGCAGTGAGGTTTATTGGTTTGATTTACAGTTGATTGTTGTTGTCATTGATCACTGACCATGTCTTTTCCCCTTTCATTATATCATATTTTTTCTCAAGACAAACCTCTCACATATCCCAGAACCCTTTTTCACCCCCCTGCTCATGGATTAACAGTAAAACAATTTGTATGGATTGGATTGCATGACTTTGATACATTCTGAGCCAAATCTATTTCATATTTTTAAGAGTTGTCATGTATGGCTATTTAAAATACTATTTTCTAATCAATCATGCATGTAGGATGAGTTTTTCAGTCGAGGAATCCATGGCCGAGGAAACAGAGGTAGAGGTAACTAGAGCTGAGGCCCAAGAAGGCCTAGGTTCTCCATACACTTTGACGTTGATTCAAAAGATCTTGGCCAATTGTTTCATGCCAGATTTTTTAATTGGATTGGGCAGGGAATAGTCCAACCTTGGCCTAAAAGGCCTCCTTTCCAAGCCCCGCAAGCCCCATGTTAGGGTCCTAACCCGCACATAGGTAGATCAATATATTCGGATGTAATAAAGGTCAATATTAATAAGGCCTTTCAATAAAATAGAAAAAGGCGAATGTAAGAAGACCTAATAGAAGCTTCCACTTCTAGAAGTATCTTCCTCTAGGTGCTTCTCTTGATAGACATATTTAGTATAAATAAGGGTCGAGGGTATGAAAACCCTAGCTGGGATATTATTGTAACAGAATGTTGCTCGACTGGAGATTTCCCCATCGAAGAAGTCCATGAACATTGCTTTCTGGATCAGAGTGTTATTTCTGTTGTTGTTCTTATATCATTTCTATGTTATTGTGGAGATTATGATTGTTATATTACTGTTATTCTTCCATTTCTAGCATTTTATTTCAGTCTGCATACTTTTTATATCTGTTATATTACAAGTGGTATCAGAGCACTTTCCTTGGCAGAAATTGTGGGAATTTGTTTTCAGGGTAGAGACATATTCTGGCATCTTTAAGCCATAAAGATCTGTCATTACACGCATAAACTTGCGGTTGAGGGATTCATACACGCAGGAAATACAAGTGGTTCTTAGGTGAACATATGTTGGCCACCCTTGTAACCCTTGTTGGTACCCCTTAGAGTGGTAGTGCATCAGATAGCACCTGTGTACGGATCGACCTAGATTTCCTAAATCCCTCTTTAGATAAATCGATCTGTTGCCTGACTGTTATAGTGCCACTGAGAACAACACTCGGGAAGATACTCTCTAGTACCTGAGTAGTCGGGTAGTATGGCTAAGGGTATGGTCTATCCTCCTTAGTTAGTGCCCTGAGATATTGGGTTGAGTACTACTATTGGACCCCGCACGTATATCAAAGAGCTATAGCACAGGGAAAACCCTTCTCTGTAGAACCCTTGAATACCTAACCTTTGGGGGACAAAAACATAAACAAACTAAAACATACAAGATCTATTGTCGCATAACTGTGTTCGGGTTGCCAATTAAATACACATTTCTTTCTGGTTAAGCATTTGGGGATTTCATCACTGCAGTATTCTTCAGACCGGAGTATAACTCCGCAGGTGTTAAAAAAAAAAGTCTGGAAATTTTTTCACCATTATTTGAGACCTATTCCATTAGATTCATCTCTTCGCCCTTATCAAATTTATCCATATCATTTTTTGGAAAAACTTTTGACCCTGCCCGCCCCTTTTCAGTTCACCCATCCTCATGGCCCATACCCGTAGCCAAGACCTGGAAGCTCGCTTCAACACCTTGCAATCTGGTTTCCTCGAGACCCAAAAAGAAGTGAAACAACTCAATGCTACTATTGCCTCCATCGATTCATCCATCAATACAACCATAAATACAACCATGTAGTCCTCAATGGAGGAAGTCAAACAAGAAATGACCACCCAGCTTGAATCTGTCTTTGCATCACTCTGCACCAAACTGAAGATCCCTATAGATGACCCTTTCTCTGATGCACCTCCAAAGACTGAAGGTGAACATTCCTCCCATTCCCATACCTTTCATCCCCATCACTTTCAATGTGACCTAAACCTTCTGTAGGTGGATGTGACCAAATTTGATGGCTCGGACCCCACTAGTTGTGTCACCCAAATGGAACATTATTTCTCTTTATACGACATTACATATGAGTTGGACAAACTCTGGTATGGTGTTCTCCATCTAGATCAAGAACATTGGCAATGGTGGAAATGGAGAAAAACTTCCCGTCAAGGGTATATTGCTTGGACCCAATTTGTGACTGAGCTTTATGAACACTTTGACAGTGACACCAACCATTTGGGCTGTTTGACAAAGTTGAAATAATCAGGAACAGTAGAAGACTTCATATCTTCCTTTGAGCGCTTGGCTTTTAGAACAGAGGGCATGATTGATACTTTCTTTTGAGAGTGTTTTATTAGTGGCCTCAAGGAGGAGATTCGGGCCCATGTCCTCGTGGATTGACCTTAGAGTTGGGTGGAGGCTACTAAAAAAGATAAAGAAGCACAATAGGTTGTATCCTCTCAAAACCGTAAACCCTCCTTTATCCCTCGCCCTAAACCCATAAATCCCACTACTCCCTCCGCCCCATTAAAGATCCAAAAATTGAATAGGGCTGAAATGGTTGAATGCCAACTCAAAGGCCTTTGTTATAATTATGATGAAAAATATTTCCCAAGCCACAAGTGTAAGGAAAAAAAGCTTTTTATGGCCATCTCTGAGGATATTTCGGAAGAGGATGTTGAAACTCCCCTTGTGCCCGAGTCACCTAAAATCACTGACATAACCCCTCCCTCAGACCCTCCCAAAGTGGAACCGATTATTTCCCTCAATGCTCTCACTGGCTTCTCTACCCCCCAAACCCTCAAGTTAATCGGTTACATAAAGCATCGGAAGGTCATCATTCTGGTTGATAGTGGAAGCACCCATAATTTTATTGATCATTGCATTTCCCAAGAAACTCATTGCTACATCCATGCTGTCAACGATTTCCAAATCATGATTGCCAATGGTGGTTCCATGAAATGTGGAAGGTGCTGTGAAAATGTATGTCTCCAAATCGATGACTACCACCTAAAATCCCATATGTTTGCTATCGACATGGGTGGTTGTGACATTGTGTTGGGTGAAGAATGGCTAAAGACTTTGGGTCCCATTCTCATGGATTTTAAGGCATTAACCATGCAATTCGACCAGGAAGGCCACCAATATAAATTCCAAGGCATAACGGTGGGTTCACCTAAGGTCATTAGTTCCCATCACATGGAAAAGATGCTCAAAAAAGGTTATTCTGGTGTCATTGCCCAACTCCATGCCATAGAAGCAACAAAGACACCCCCGGTGCTAGAAGACCTCCAAGCCCTCCTTTCTAAAAACCAAATGGTATTTTCCACTCCCCAAGGACTCCCTCCTTCCCGTGGTGCTCATGATCATTTCATTCCCCTTGTACCAAAAAACCTTCCTCCCAATATTCGTCCGTATCGCCACCCCTTTTCACAAAAAAATGAAATTGAGAAAATGGTCTAGGAACTCCTTACTGCAGTCATTATCCACCCTAGTATGAGACCTTACTCTTCTCCTATAGTCATGGTCATGAAGAAAGAATGTTCTTGGAGAATGTGTCCTGACTTCCATGCCCTCAACAAACTGGCCATTAAAGACAAATTTCCCATTCCTATCATTGATGACCTCCTGGATGAATTGAGTGGCACCCAATTCTTTACTAAACTTGATCTTCACTCGGGCTATCACTAGATACGTATGAAGGAGGCAGACATTCCCAAGACAACCTTTCAAACTCATGAGGGCCACTATGAGTTTTTGGTCATGCCCTTTGGCTTGTGTAATACCCCCTCCACCTTCCAAAGCCTCATGAATCATGTCTTCTATCCTTTTCTCCGTCATTCTGTATTATTTTTCTTTGATGATATCCTAATCTATAGAAAAACATGGACAACCCATCTTACTCATGTGGATCGAGTTCTCCATCTACTCTCTCAGCACAAACTTTTCCTGAAACAGTCTAAATGTGATTTTGGTGCCTCAGAAGTAGAATACTTGGGTCATCTGGTTGGCAAGGATGGCGTTAGGGTGGATCTAAAAAAGATTGAAGCTATGCAAGACTGGCCGCACCCAAAGACTCTCAAAATCTTGCATGGATTTCTAGGATTAACAGGGTATTATCGCAAGTTTATTAAGAATTATGGCAAGATTGCAGCACCTCTCATGGTTCTCCTAAAAAAGAACTCTTTCACTTGGACTCCATCCATTGCTCAAGCTTTTCAAACCCTGAAGACGGCCATGTGCACCACTTCAGTTCTGGCCCTTCCTGATTTCACAAAGACCTTTGTGTTGGAATGTGATGCCTTAGGGAAAGGAATCAGTGTTGTCCTTATGCAAGAGGGTCGACCTTTGGCCTTCACTAGCAGGAAACTATCTGAAAGGAATCTAGGCAAACCCATCTATGAAAAGTAAATGTTGGTTGTTTTGCATGGCGTTGATCTGTGGTGCCCTTATCTCTTGGGGAAACATTTCCAAATTAAGACAGACCATCAAAGCCTCAAGTACTTTCTGGAACAACGCATTTCCTCCCCAGAGAAACAAAAATGGGTGACTAATCTCTTTGGATATGATTATGAGATCATTTACAAGAAGGGAAAAGACAATCTGGTGGTGGATGCACTGCCCCAAAAATATGAAGAAGAAGGATCCCTTTTTTCTCTTTCCTTCATTGTACCAGATTGGATCCAAGATGTGCGCCAGGAATGGATACAAGATCCTAAAAGTTCGCATCTAATCCAACAATTGTAGACCAATGCTCCAGCTCCCCCAGGGTACTCTTGGCTCTAGGATGAGATTCAATACAAAGGTTGTTTGTATTTAAGTAAACAATCAAAGATTAAATCCACGGTACTTTCTGAGCTTTATGCTACACCCACAGTGGGGCACTCTGGGTTCACCAAAACCTATGATAGGGTCAAACATTATTTCTTATGGGATGGTATGAAATAGGACATCCGTAATTTTTTCGCTGAATGTGAGGTGTGGCAATGCAACAAGGGAGAAACAGTAAAATCTCTGGGCACACTACAACCACTTCTGATTCCACATGCTATTTGGAAGGATATCTCTATGGAATTTATTATCGGCTTACCCAAATCAGGAAATAAATCATTCATAATGGTGGTTGTGGATCTCCTTTCCAAGTATGCTCATTTATGTGCTCTTCAACACCCATTTACTGCATCCACGGTGGATCAAATTTTCATGGACCAGGTCTTCAAGCTTCATGGCATGCTCCACTCTATTGTTTCTGATCGTGACCCAACTTTCACAAGAAATTTCTGGCAAGAACTGTTTAAGCCACAGGGCACCCAATTGCATCTAAGCACAGCTTATCATCCCTAGACTGATGGTCAAACGAAAGTTGTCAACAAGTGTTTGGAAACATATATAAGGTGTTTTGCCTCTGAAGAGAAAAATTAGTGGGCTCAATGGTTACCCCTAGCTGAATGGTGGTCCAACACTTCCTACCATACAACTACACACATGACTCCTTTTGAAGCGGTATATCGATAGAAGCCCCTTTCAACTCTCTCATACTTACCGAGTACCTCGAAGGTCTAGGTGGTTGACCAAACACTTACAGTTCGAGAGGATATTCTTCATACCCTTAAAGAGAACTTGGTCATGGCACAGAATTGCATGAAGCAACAAGCAAATCAAGGTCACTCTGAACGTCAATTTGAAGAAGGGGATCAAGTGTTTCTGCGACTACAACCATACAAACAAACCTCCATTAAGGCTGAACAGTGTCAAAAGCTAGCGCCCAAATTTTATGGTCCTTATAAAGTTCTCAAGTGTGTGGGAAAATTCACCTATCAGTTAGCTCTGCCCAGTTAGTCAAAGCTACATTTTGTTTTCCATGTTTCATGCTTAAAGAAGGTGATTGGAACTAGGTTCCAAATTCAAACCAACCTTCCTGAGTTAGCTGAAGAAGGATCCATTTTGCTACAACCAGAAGCATTTTTGGACCAGCGTGAGCATCGCCTGTGTCAGTGAACCATCAAGGAAGTGCTAGTCCAGTGAAAAGATACAACTCCAGCATATGCCACTTGGGAACCAACTACCATTCTACAACAGTTTCCACATATCAAGCTTTGAGGACAAGGATGTTTATAAGGGGGTGGACATGTTAGGGTCCTAACCCGCACATAGGTAGATCAATATATTTGAATGTAATAAAGGTCAATATTAATAAGGCCTTTCAATAAAATAGAATAAGGTGGATGTAAGAATACCTTATAGAAGCTTCTGCTTCTAGAAGGATCTTCCTCTAGGTGCTTCTCTTGATAGACATATTTAGTATAAATAAGGGTCGAGGGTATGAAAACCCTAGCTGGGAGATTATTGTAACAGAGCGCTGCTCGACTGGAGGTTTCCCCCTCGAAGAGACCTGTGAACATTACTTTCTGAATCAAAGTGATATTTTTGTTGTTGTTCTTATATCATTTATGTGTTATTGTGGAGATTATGCTGATTATATTACTGTTATTCTGCCATTTCTAGCATTTTATTTCTGTTTGCATACTTTTTATATCCGGTATATTACACCCCCAGTATCCCTATACATCCTCATGTCTCTTTACAACCTGAGGTCCCTAAAAATGATGGATGGTAGGAGATTGTCCACCCGTCAGTCTCCCAACATCATGGCTAGCCCAACTTGTCTTTGCCTGCTCCTCCGCCTTTGAACCCCATTGTCCAAGTTTCCCCTAACCACTCGCCAGTGAAATCCTCCCATGCTAGCAAGAGATTGAAGACTGAATCCCACCATGCACTTGATAAAGGAAAATACATTGCTACCCCTTCCTCACCCTCCAATGACTCTGACAAATATGTGTCTTCTCGGATGCATTTGAGGGACGATTGTTCCCACGTGATCAACGAGATTAGGCCTAAGGGCTCTACACAACCAAAGGAAAATTCAGGAAAATCAAGAGGAGACAACAACAATCAAGGAAGGGTTACATCACAGACTGGTAAATATGACTTTTAAGTTTTCATTATATCTATTGTTTTATGACAGATGACTTCAGGGATTGTTTTGGACAACATGTTTATTTTGGATATATGAGTATTATTTTTGAAATAATTTCAGAATTCATGAGTTTAAATTAGCAAAAGTGAAGATGTTGATGGGAGACACAAGGAAGTGTGTTTTTCTTAACTAATGGTTATGTTATTATTGTTATGATTGATGTGAACTAAAGGAAGTCACAATGGGTCCGACCTACTAGTTATTTTTTATTTATGACCCTTATTATAATTATTGCTTCCCCCCCTAACTAAAGTTAGTTAAGTATTTTAATTAACTTAAATAATGAATTGGTTCAACTTCTTCAACCAATTCTAATTTTTTAAAAGAAAAAAGGAAGGGAGGAATAAAAATAGGATAGAAGCAGAAGCATGCTAAGGTTTTCTCTTTGAGTTTATGTTGAGATAGTTCAGTTTTCATTCATTCATATATTCATCACAACCTAATTCTCTTTTTTGATAGCAAGGTCTTATTATAGACAACAATATTCAGGGTTGAATCAAATCATTTAGACACTTGTTTTTTAGACGTGTTGATCTATCTTTGATAGTCTATGTAGACTTGTCTGTTTGTGAATTAATTTTCATGACTGATAAAGGCTATTGTGCAGAGTCGAGTGGGAAACAATCTATGGAAAGTTGATCCAAATTTTAGAGTTCAGTATTGGTTTTCTGTCAGAGGTCCTTTTGTATGTTCCATTGGGGACGTCTAATTTTTACTTTGGTCCAAGATTTATGTATGAGATTTTGTAAAGAAAATAACTCTTTGGTGAATTGGAATGAAATAAAGGATTTCTTTATGTCTCATTCGTCTTGATTATCATCTTGGCATCTTTACTTATGTTCTTACACTTATTTCAACAACTGTTATATTCATAAAATTACATAAAAAGTGAATTTCCAACAAGCTTTTTGTTGATAAAAGACTAGCCTAAGCACTTGTAATTAATACTTGTGAGTTAGGATGTTATATTTGTTGGCTATAAACATAGGGTGATATTCCCATCTAATTTTATTTAGCCAAGTAAAGTCTAAAAATGCTTGAGTAAGATCAATTCATATCAACATTTATTTGGTGACCATACTGGGGAGATCTTCGATATCTCTCTGGTTAATTTTTATATTCTATTTTTCATCGATACATATTTCTTTTCTGAATTTGATTCTTTGACTGTTTTACTATTAATGATTGTTCCTCTTGCAAGGCAGCCCAATCTTGAGCCTAGTCTCCAATACTAGAACAACATTTCACTGAACTTATTTCATACTATTTTAGACACTGCTAGGACCTGCGTTGAGCTTAATTGTTCTTGGGAAGCAATTGAACGAGATATTAGTGTTCAAGAACAATTGGAAGCTAGACGTAGGCAGCCTAGAAATCAGCAGTAACCTTTTGTTTCTTCAGTTTTAGAATTTCTTTCATGTCCTTAGATTCTCATGCTTCTATAAGAAGAAGAGGTTTGTCACCTGAAATCAATCCTATTGCTGAAATAGGAAGAAGAAATGTAGAGTTATCTTTCCAACAAAGTTCTGTAAGGAGGACTTTATCTGATTCATACAACTCGTCTTTCTTTCCCTCACCTATCACCCACATGATGGCATCTAGTGGAGGCTCTGGTGGCACTATAAGTGCTACATCTTCTCAATCTTCATCGTCATCAGTGATCGGTAGCTTATATAGCCACCATATCCCTATCCAATCTACCACAAATCCAACCAAGGCCATAAAAAATTATGGACTTTTTCAGTTCGAAGAAGATGTCACAACCACACCGTGGCATGTGTCCTCTCCTCTTAACCTTGCACTTGCTACTCGTCCACTTCCAAAGTTTAAAGAGAACCCGCCTAAGTTTTCGAGGAATAACACTGTCAGTACAAATGAACACCTAGTGGCATTTTCTAATTCTTTTCATAACATAGGGGCCAACGAAAACAATACTTGCATGCACCTATTCCTCAATTCCTTAGAAGGAAAGGATGCGGATGACTTCTTTGACCTTCCTCATAATATTTTGTCTACTTGGGAGCAATTAATCTACTGGTTCAGATCAAATTATGGGCAATTTAAAAGCCCCACCGAGAAGTTAAGGGAATACAATAATGTTGCCTACTAGGAAGGTGAGACCATCATGTCCTTCAACTTGCATTTCACCAAGTTGTACAATAAAATCCTTGAACTTATCCGCCCTCAGAACCAAGTCGCTTTCATGCATTACTACAATGCATTGCCTTCTCCTTACCATAATAGGCTTGAGGAAAAATCCATCGATAATCTCGGTTCTACCCTACATACTTTCTCAGAGTATGAAGAACAACTTGAACGAACTGGTCTACCCCAAGGAGAATCAATTAGATAGACAGATATGTCTGCTCTCTTAAAACTAGCACAATATATGAACAATCATATGATAGCATTTGAGCGGAAGGGTACTGTCTCCCCACTCACACCTAGAGCTTCATCCTCTTTTGCACCCCCTTTTATAAATCTGGTTGAAAACAATTTTCATCCTAAGGCTATCCTGCCTCGGAGTTGGTGTAACTTTTGTGAGGAGAACCATGAAGAAACCACATGTGAGGTAAAGAAGAGAGCCAGAGATAAAATATTTGGTAAAAGACCAGAAGCTACTATTGTTTTTCTAGACTTTGCAGAGCCAGAGGATATCATGGTCATCAATGCTAGGAACAAAGCCTATGCCCTCAAAGGAAAATTTGATTCTCCCCGTAGTTCTTCCAGCCTAAGTTCAAACTCAACCATTTCTATACCCCAGGTTCCTAAGGTTCCTGAGAGTCAAGGAATCAATCCCCCTCTCCCCTCTTATAAATACAATATCTTGAATCAATTGGCCAACATCAAAGTAGATGCAACCCTCCTAGACATGGTTGTTGTCCCTAAACAACATATGCATTTGAAACAATTCATGGAAGGAAAGGCTTCCGTTGTAGACAATATTTCCAAAGAGGTAAGCGAAGAGGATTCTTTTGTAAATAAAGTAGGTGTACATAATTTTAGGTACCCTGTAAAAAAAACCCCCTTTTTATATTTTTGTAAAGATCATGGATAATATTGCCCATTGTTGCCTCATTGATGGTGGATCAGGCCCAAGAGTCATGCCAAAGATTATTATGGAAGAGCTAGGCTTGTCTTGTACAAACTAAAATGATAGAAGCATGCTCTCTGATAATAATCTACAAAAAATAACCATAAGCAAGATTAAAGATGTAACCTTGGTTTTATGTGCTCATCCTGAGATAAGGACAACCCTCAACATTCAGATGATTGATATGCCTGTAAGAAATTATTCAATTATCTTGGGGAGATATTGGCAAGACCTAACAGGTGGATACCTCTCACTCGACGAGACACATTTATCCATTCCTCGGAATGGTAAGAATAGCATAGTCCTTAAAGAGGGAAGAATTTCACCCTACATAGAGAATGTTCCGCAATCTAGCGTAAAATATATCGAAGAAGACTTAGGAGTGTATTCCATATTTGTTGAAGAGGATCATATTCCTTTGGAAGGAATTTATTTAGATGATGATTTATGGCATATGCACTTTGATGGTTTATGCTCTAGTGAAGGAAATGGGGCTGACATTATCTTGGTTTCTCCTGCAGGAAAAATTCATAATCTGTTTTATAGGTTAGAGTTTTCTTGCTCGAACAATGTCACTGAGTTCAAAGCTTTGTTATTAGGCATTGAGAACTCCCTTGATCTTGGTTGTGGTCACCTTTCAGTTTCTTAAATTTTGATCTTGTTTTGAACCCGATACGTAATAATTTTTCTCCTAGTAACAAGCTGATGGAACAATACTCCCAAACTATTTGGGCACTTTTATCAAACCTTCTATTTTTCAACATCACTCATGTGAAGAGGGATTTGAATTCAATAGTTGATCGGTTAGCTATCTTTACAGCCTCTCCTAATCAACAACTTATACCCCACAGGCCTAATTTTACTTTTCAATCTCTAGATCGTTCATATATTCCTGTCCATGTAGGATCTTGGAAGGCCCTCCCTGATGATGAGAGAATTTTTGCTATCATCCAATATGAACCTCTTAAGCTCGAGGAAATTATTTCCATGGAAACTAGTAGGATTCCTGATGGCTTGAATCCTCTTGAGAGTTCATTTTCATTGAGTGTTAGAGGCGATAAAGAAAAACATAAGGAAGAGGAGTTACAAAAGAAGGTGGTTAAAACCATCTACATCAACATTAGGACACCTGTATCTTCAATGAACGTTAAGATAAATGTACATGGTTCTGATAAATAAGAGATGAGGTTTGCCGAGTTACTTGGTGGATTTAAAAATGTTTTTTCTTGGTTAAATAATGATCTTCGTGGTTTTTATCCAAGTCTTATTCAACATACTATGAAATCAGCTAAGAAAAAACCAGGACTAGTTAACTCTGCACTCAAAGAAACCTTTCAAAGGGAGTTGAGATATTTCTTAAGGACTGGAATGTTTTTTCAGTCCACCCTAAATGGGTTTCCAATTGGGAACCCGCTTCGAAGACCACTAATAGTATTAGAACCTGTATAGGTCTTTGAACTTTTAGGCAAGAAATTATGAGGAACCCTTTCCCTCCTCTCAGTATGGGAATATTTCTATAACAGGATG
The DNA here is from genome assembly GCA_009831015.1 of Picea engelmannii. NCBI lineage: Eukaryota > Viridiplantae > Streptophyta > Pinopsida > Pinales > Pinaceae > Picea > Picea engelmannii. Next base: position 740,665 of record ML778210.1, read on the forward strand.
TAGAGTCACAGTTGGGGCCCTTACTTAACAGTTTGTTTAGTTACAATAAAATCATGGTAGAAGGGGAAAATATTCACCAAACCATTTTTATTACTAATTGCGATACTATGTCTTACAAATGCCTGCCTTCTGGCTTATTCTATGCAAGTACCACCCTTAAAAGGCCTATACACACAACTTTCGATGAATTGGTCAGTATCCATGCGTATCTTGATGATTTAATCATGTGCGTCAAAAGGATGATAATCACACCATATTTTCAAGTGTTGGTTCACTTCCAGATTACTTTTATCTTGGACACTAAATTAGACATCTTAAGAGAATTACAGAGACAATGGTTCTCCTACAACACTTATAGTGCTCGCTTGAAGTATTGCAAGGGACCAGCGTGAAAGGTTCTAATCCTGATTGGATTTTTGTATACTAGTAGCCTAGTTTAGCTTTCAACTTTTGAGCTTCCTTTCTTTGCTTCACAGTACTTTGATTTCTGCTTTCTAAGTTAATTTTTTTTTTCCTGTTGTGCTTCATTTTTGTCTTTTATTGTTGTTGTTTTAGTTCTGCATTTTACTTCTGTCATGATTTGGTTTCTTCTTATCTTTTAATCAATTTGGTCAAATAGGATGTTGGATCAACTTTTCCAGAATGACACTCCTGCAAAGAATTGTTAGTTAATAACAATCAAGCTTACACATATGTTATTATGCTCCTTGGAAGGACCCTTGAAATTGTTACATTTTTCCGTTGTTGTCCTGTAAAGAGTTGGCTATCTCCCGCTTCTTCTTTCCATTTCTTCACACATCAAGATTTTAAGAGCAAGTTTAAAAGGTTTTCATCCTAAAAGTCAGAGATCAAATTCCAGTCAAATGATTATGCATACAGTGGTAAAACTCCTCATACTTAACACTTTTCATGAATTATTCCCAAATTCCCGGTCATATTTCCATTAAATCCGCTCACTTCCCCCTGTTGCATAATCATCTGAGTTATGTCTTCTTGACCCGCTATTTTGGTCCATGAAACCATGAGTCTTGAGTTCTAAATCTATTAAAAACAAATTTCCCTATGGAGTCGCCCATTTGTTGACGATTGAAAACATCAATGAACTTTCACCCACAAAGTATTTCTAAAGCCTATAATTATAAAAAATAAATAATACTAGTAGGTGGGACCCCCTTGAACTATTGGGGAGAAGATCTGTTCATTTTTTTTGATGGGATAATGTGCAACACAAATCACATGGTTGATGAAGATCTTGTTGTTATTGGTTATAAATTGAGCTTATGAAGGGATGATTCCTTATGTTACTACAACCTATGCTAGTCATTAATGTCATTGTTGTCTGTTCTTATCACACCTTCATAACAAACATGTTAATAAAATTACATGCAAGGCATTTTTGAGAAAGGAAAAATACTAGAGCAAATGCAAGGGAAGGGGACCTAATTATGCAATATCACATGTGAGTAACTTAAAGGAAATGAGAAACAATTGCAAGGGGAAGATCTCAAAGCTATCCTAACTATACTACATGAATGAAAATACTTGATGATTATTGTTAAGACCTAGCTAATAACTAAATGGTTATGAAATTGTGATTGAATTACATGTTTAATATGCATATGGTGTGAAATGTTGGTGGCACACTTGGCAAGGTGATAGTGCTAATGGTCATGCAATGGTTAATTGAATTATGTGGCCGATCCACATATGGTATATTTGGATATATTGAACGTCGGTGGATCATTTGACAAGGTGGTGAACACTAATGGTTATGCGATTTTGTTTGAGTTATATATTAAGAAATTGTATATATGATATGGAAAGCGCATTTGGCAAGTAACCTATGCAGATTCCAACGCAAAGTTAAATTATGACATTAATTGGAAGTTGGTTGGCATGTACTGATGAGTAAATGATCTATGGGTGGAGGCGACGTCCATTTATTGCACGTCACCTTTACCCCTCCTCTTCCCCGCCACCCTAATCGGACTATTGTTTGATCCTGTTTCTATGGTTATGATCCAAAATTTTAGCAGGGAGGAACCGCTTGACCAGCTCTCGTTTTAAGGAATTCGATTACATGTATGTATTTTTTTGTTCCTTCGTGATTCTGCTCTGGTTATGAAATGATTACTAGCTCAGGTGTATGGGTTTGTGTTTTCCTAAGTATTGCAACTGTGTGAAATTTTGGTTCCTGGAATGAAGAGTGTGTTGGGCACTTTAATTGTCTAAATTAATAGATAATTAAGGTGTTCAATATAAATTGTCAAACCCAGAGAAGTTTTATTATTGCAAGATAATTGTGCACAGTCTATGCTAGATTGATGAAAGAAAACACTAATCAAGTTGCAATATTGAAAGGAATAGAATTTTGAAAAACTGAACACTAACACAAGTTTCTGACACAGCTAGAGTTCTAATCTAGTGTTGCAGAATTGGAATCACACTTTCATAATTGAAATCTAAATTGATGAGTGTATAAGAATATTGTATTATCTATTTTATTCTTGCAGAAGGGAATTCTGTGCTAATTACCGAAAATAAATCTACTTTAATTGCAGGAAGGAAATTCACACTTCTAATTACTTTTACTTGAAAGAAGAGTTTTACCTAGTGCAAAAATACAATTCTCCAGCAATATACAACACTTGACTTCTAATTCTCATGAGACACACTGATGCACATTTGACAGGAAGGGACTGAACTGTAACAACAATTGTACTCTAAGAATGCTAAACAGATTAATCACACAAATCAAAGTAACTAATCTAAAACTCAAAATAGAGGGGAGTCTGTGAGGAAGGTGGGCCCTTTCCTTCTCACTGAATCCACTCAAAAATATTACAGTCGGTTGGAGAAACTCAAATCGTCTTCTTTATTAAAATTGCCAAAAAATGTTTAATTACAAGTTGCTTCACTTTTCTTCACAATTCCACAACTAATATTCCATATCAATGATTACAAACGCTCTGTTATTTAAAGACAGAGTCATTCGGGTCAAAACGGACTCATAACAACCTTGAGAATCCTAGATTCTCAAGTTGTTCGTAAGATACAAGAGATCTGTCATATTCAGGAAATCACGAAAAAGAATCAGCGTGAGCCAAGACGTATAACAACAGAGGATCGATCTTCAGGATTCATCTTTCAGGATCAGTGGCCATTTGTTGCAGCGAGTGTAACAAATTTTAGGATTGGTGTGCATCTGTTGCAGTTGGTGTAACAACTTCCAGGATTTGTGGTCGTCTGTTGCATCAAGTGTGACAGCTTCCAAGAAAGGTACACAATTGTTGTAGTCGTGTAACAGCATGTAGGACTAGCACACAACTGTAACAATTGGTGTAACAACAATGATATTTCTTCAAGTCTTGGCTATCTTACACATTTTGATGATTAGTTGAACATTTATGGGTAAAATATGAGAAATACTACCAATCAAATGTGTTAAGTAAATAAGAATATCAAGGCAAGATCAATGATTCATACCTGGAGAAAAAGGGTATTAGCAAGCGCTAAAGTAGGCATTTAGAATAGAAATGTTAAGGTTGAAAGGGCAAAAGATATAGTGAAAAAGGGACATTTCTAGGTCCTAACATGCCCCCCAATTGAAGACATTGCATTTCCCCATGCAAAAAACTTTCAATACTTACACTGAATATGAGTTAGTGAGGTGACTCCTCCCATGCAAAATGCTAAGACAAATTGCTAAGTACCGGTATGGAAAACTGTGTACCCCCAATATCTGTTATCTCAAATTTTTTTCCTTCTTGCCTTGTCTTATAGAACATAATTATTTTAAGTGTGTAACAGAGGTTCTTGTATTTGAGTTGCTGGTGAACCAAAAACTACTCTATTATGTTGAGATCTCCTCTACCTTACTGGTTCTTGTGGAGCAGTAAGGTCATATTTTGTCTTGATTGAGAGATTGACTGGTTCTTCAGGATGACCAATGACTGGTACTTTTACTACTTTATACCCCTCCTGAAAATAAATATTACCACATTCAAAGAACATGGGCTCTCTATTTTGGTCCATAACAACTTTTGTGAGTGATAATATTTCCAAGGCTATCCCCTTTGGATTCTTTTGACGAGCAACCTACAATTCTTCCTTTAAGGAATCCAACTCTGCTTTGAGGCTATCATTTTCCTTTAATAGTTCAGTAATCCTGGAATTTTCTATATCCTTGATCTTCTTCTCAATTTGAGAAAAAAGATGAGAAAGTGGCACATCCTCACTATTTTGTGTAACTAGTTCTGGTGTGGCAGATACACCCATGACTTGTTCCTTTGGAATAGTTGATTCTGGCCTGACTAGTTCTTGTGGAATAGTCTTTCTTGGGGTAGTTGGTTCTTGTGTAACAACTAAGTTTGGGATGGATGTATCTTGTGGAATAATGTCATCCTGGGCAGTTGGTTCTTGTGTAACCATGTTATTTGAGGGGACTGTTTCTTGTTTGGAAATCTCTTTAACAATGGAGGATAAAGGACGAAGAATAGGTATTGCATGTTCCATATCTTTCCAGCCAACTGATTCTTTAATAGACCTTGTTGACCGAGTTCTCCTCCTAGGTAAGGTAGAGACAAAGACATGGTCTTTATTTTTTGTTGCTTTAGGAGAAGGAGGGTGTTCTTCAACAATCATACAAGGAGGAAATTATGGGATGCTAGGGTCTGATATAATTTGTACTTCATCACTCATCGAGTGATGGACATAATCATCAAGTGGAGCTGACGATTCTGCTGTAACTCGTGTACATTCCTCTTGTAATGATAAAATGGTTGCTTGAAATTCCTTGCATAAGGTGAAACCTAGAATACCTACCTCCATAAATTCTGGTAAGGCCTGCGTATGAGAAAAATCAGGACACTCTATGGAAACATCTGGTACAACCTTGTTTATGCCTCTCTTAGATTTTCTTGTAGGATGACATTTTATTTTCTGAGACGATTTAGTAGAAGTGACAGTAGGGGTGTGAATCATTGTTGCAGCATGAGGAGGGTTGCTTCTGTCGATTCTCCTATGAGATTCTCATCTAGATTGACATTTGGTGTTCTGAATTGAGTCATTGGTAGATACAGTAGGTGCTGAAACTGTTGTTACAACAACATGAGGGTTTTGAGTTGTTGATGGTGCCACAGGAGAAGAAGTTGAGGTACTTGCAGTTATAGTGGAGGTTGGAACTGCTGTTGCATTGGATCACTCAGACCTATTTCTTTTCCTAGGTAGTGAAAATATAGAAGGAAGGGTTTTCCTTTTCTTATCTTTAGGGGTCAGAGGGAGTTATTGAACAAATGTTGTTGCAGAAAAGGGTTGCGGCTCATGACTTGGTCTAGGGATTGCGTTGTCAACTGTCGGCTCAACCACAACTGAAGGAATAGAGTTTAACTTTCCTGGTTCAATATTGTCGAGGCGTTTCTGAGCGGTGTGAGAGGCACTTCTGATTTTGCGTCGAGAATATGTGCTTTCCTATTAAACCATTTTTCTCCTGTGGTTGGCAACTCTGTCACAATGGCTATGCTCTCTTTTGTCACTGGAATCCGCACTCCGCACACCATTGAATATCCGTTTGCGATATTCTAACTGAACTATAAGACTTCTTCTTCATTAAACCCCTGCAGCTTCTTAAAATAAGAAATCCAACCAGCCTGCAGAAATATTTGATAAACATCTGGGTGCAACAACAATGCATCCAGATTTTCTAGTTCATATCTCACGGGTGTTCCTCCCATGACATTGCGCTTGTATTCAAAAGTGAATTAGGAGGAGAAATCGACACCTAAACCAGAGACAGAGCAAGGTCGAGCGTGAATTTGCATGAAGATCCCAGTGTCGCAGTGACAATAAGCATGGTTGAAAGGTGGCAGAGGTGAAATATAAAAAGGTATTTTTCTATTAGGTCGAAGTGGATTTTTCGTTCCACCCCCCCCCCCGAACTAATCTGATTGGTTTGCGGTTTAATGAATTTAGGACAACCGACAGGTAGGCATCAAAGCGTTCTTTCATATCTATATCACTTAGACATGTAATATTAGTAGCGTACCTCATAACTTACCGCCTGAACTTATTTGTTGGATTAACTGCACTATCCAACCGCCATTTGATCCATGTGGAATAGCTGTAATAATGAGAGATGGCTCTGGAACGTGAAAAAAGATGATATGACAAGTGGAGTCCTTTTTGTGGTTGAACAGTTGGAAATCTACGAATTTGGAGTTAAGTAATGATGAAGTGGCTCTTGTTGGGACAGAGAGAGCATAAAGTATTTTTGAAAAATGGCAAAAGTTTGGACAAAACAACAATGTTGTCGTATGTAGAAATGGCAGAAATGCTAAAGAAGGTGAGTGAAGAAGCATAGAAAATAACCAAAAGGAATAATAGCAATAGGTGTATCATCATATATTTTGGCTGGAATGGTGGAATTAGGTGTAGCGGCATGTAAATCGACCAATTTTTCGTAAAAGAGTGTAACAACATGCAAGGCAAACGAGTAGGGAAAATGGTGTAACAGCTTGGAAATCGATCATGCGGTCGGAAAATGGTGTAACGATACATGGTCATGTGGTCGGAAAATAGTGTAACGGTACATGGTGTAACAACATGTAACCCCTCCGAACACATAATCACTTAGTTTTTAGGAAGTTTTTCAACTTCCAGAAACTAATCCTTTGGCTTCTTCTATTATAATATACATTGTTGTTCTTCAATTTATCTGCACACAAGTAACTGCCTGATACCTTTCTAGGATGAATTTATTAGCATAACAAAGAAACATAAAAAATTTAAGCAAAAACATAGAAATTCAAATTTGCAGAGTTTATTTATATACAAGGTGTTATTGAAAGAAAAAAAAATTATAAGGTTCAAAAGGGGAAGGAGAAAACTCCTTTCATTTTAAGAATTGATAACCTGTATTAGCTGTACATCGAGATTTAAATTCTTCTTTGGACAGTGGATGCTGATACAGACACAATTGATGCCCATTTGCATGTAACTGTGTATTGGATCCATCAATAGTGACCAATCGGACTGTCCCATTGGGAAAAACAGTGTCTACCTCGTAAGGTCCTAACCATCATGTACACAGCTTAGCCCGAAATTCTTTAAAATGTGAATCATACAACAGAGCCCAATCTCCCTTTTTGAGCAATTTATTCTTCATGACTCGGTGATGCCATTTTGTTCTCTGTTATTGAATCACTATGGTTTGATGAATAACGTCTAAACGCTTCTCATCTAGCTCATTGAGTTGCTGCAGTCTGGCCTTCTGTGCCATAGTAAATTCGAGGTTGACTGTTGATGTAGTTCTTAGGGTTTGTATTTTGAATTCAATGGGAAAAACAAGGCTCTTTCCATATACCAACTCGTAAGGAGAAAAACCAGTTGTGTTCCTCCAAGTAGTTCGATAAGCGCATAGAGCTTCATGCAATCTGTCAAACCAATCCCTATGATGTGGCCTCACTGTCTTAGTAAGAATATATTCTATGACTTTGTTGGTACTTTCTACCTGGCCATTACTTTGTGGATGGTATGGAAAAGTTGTTCTATGCAAAACATGATATTTACTAAGTAGGGATTCAAACTTATGTGATGTGAAAGGGGGTCCCCCATCAGTTACTAATTCTTTGGGAACTCCAAACCTAACAAATATATCTTCAAACAAGAATGCTAAGATAGCTTCTTCTGAGGCCCTGATGATTTCTTTTGCCTCTACCTACTTGGTCATGTAATCTGTGCAGACCAATATATAGACTTTCTGATTATAAGGTGCGTTAATGGGCCCTATCAAATCCATTGCCAATATCTCAAAAGTCTCTAACACTACTTGAGGCTAGAGAGGCATCTCATCCCTATGATTTGGTTGACCCATGCGTTGGCAACTGTCACAGGATTGGACATATTTCTTTGCATCTTGAAATATTGTGGGCTAGAAATATCCTATCCTCAAAATTTTATGCCCAGTCCTTTTATCATCAAAATGAACTCCACAAGGGTCATCATGGAAATCTTTAAGCAGATCATAAAATTCATCATCCCTTACACATCTCCTAATTTCTTGATCCAGACCTGTGTAGAAAAGGTATCCCTCTATCCAAATATACCAAGCACTCTTCTGAATAATCTTCCTTCTTTATCTTGGAGATAGATGTGGAGGTACCTTCCTTGCAACCAAATAATTAGCAATGTCTGCATACCAAGGTGAGTGAGAAGATACTGCAAACAAATGTTCATCTGGAAAGGAATCATCTACTGGTGAATTATCATCATTTATATGCAATCTTGAGATAAAATCAACAACCACATTTTCTTTTCTTGGTCTATCTACTATAGTGATGTCAAATTCTTGAACTAATAACAACCATATTGTTACCTAGGCATTAGTAATAGGTTTATTCATCAGATATTTAATTTTTGTATGATCAGTATGAATAAAAGTAGGATAACCAGTGATATAATGCTTGAATTTATTGATCGCATAAACTACTTCCAATAATTCTCTTTTAGTAACTGTATAATTTAACTGAGCAGGAGCCATGTTATTGTTGATATAGTAGATAACATAAGGATCTTTGTCCTCATGTTTCTTAAGTACTGCACCAATTGTAGTGTCTGAGGCATATGAAGAAATGTGAAAAGGAAGAGCCCAATTGGGCCCTCTCAAAATGGGAGCTGTGGACAATTTCTATTTCATATCTGCAAAAGATAGTTCACAATTATTAGTCAAACAAAAGTCAACATCTTTTATTAATAGAAAAAATAAGGGAGAGGCAAGTTTGGATTTTTTTTTAATGAATCTCTTGTAATATCCAACATGCCCTAAAAAACTTCTTACCTTTTTCTGAGTTGATGGGGTTGGAATGTCCAAAATTACCTGTATTTTGGTTGGGTCTACCTGAATTCCTGCATAAGAAATGAAGTGTCTGAGCACCACACCTTCTCTCATCATCATATGACATTTTTTTGTACTTAGAGAAAGATGAGACTGTATGCATATTTTGAGAACTTTTTCCAAATTAGTCAAAGCGTCATCGAAATTAGTAACATAAGGTGTAAAATCATCCATGAATATTTCCATACAGTCATTCACCATATCAGAGAAAATACCAATCATAGCTCTTTGGAAAGTGGCTAGTGCATTACACAAGCCAAATGAGAGAACCTTGTAGGAAAAATTACCCCAAGGGCTGGTAAAGGTGGTATTATCTTGGTCATGTGGAGCAATTTTTATCTGGTTATAGCCACTAAATCCATCTAGGAAAGAGAAAAACTTTTTCCCAGATAGGTTGTATAGAACCTGATCAATAAATTGCAGAGGGAAATTATTCTTCTGCGTGGCCTTATTCAAGGATCTATATTCCACACACACTCTCCATTTACCATTCTTTTTAGGTATGATAACCAATGGTGAAACCCACTCACTGTCTTATATAGGGTAGATGAATCTGACATTGAGAAGTTTTTGGAGTTCTTCCTTAACAATTTCTTTAAGATTAGGGTTCATCCTCCTTTGGGGTTGGAAAATGGGTCGGCATTCTTCCTTGATGTATATATGGTGGGTTCATAGTTTAGAGTAAATTCCTTTCATATCCATGTAATCCTAGGAAAATTCTTCCTTATATTCAATCAGTAACTTCATTAATCGACGAGTTTCAGCAGAAGATAAATCAGGATTGATGTTCAGGGTTTTTCCAGGTTCGATTTCTACAAAGATACTCTTTGAACTGACTTTAGGAAATAATTCAACTTTTTCAGTAATTGCTATTTCAACGTTTTTTGTTTCACTTGAATTAATTTGATTTACAGTAGTTTAAGAAAACATTTCCGGGCTTGTTCCTTCCTGGGCAATAGGGTCGAAGATTCTACTCAATAGTTGGTGCGTGTTCTGTGTAACAGTAGAGGGGTCATAGATAAAGAAATTGAGTAACTCATCCTCTGTCTCATCTTTGAAACTCAGGGCTTTTCCTATGGTTAACACAGACATAGTGCTTTCATCCTCAATGTCCATCCACAAAGAATTTTTGGGTTCCACACTGGGTGTAGCATGAGGATAAAGAGTAAGTTTCTTGGTGTCATAACCATCATAGATGGTCATTGAATAGATATACAGCCAATGAAAGCATCGGTTGTAGCTAACCAAGGTATTCCTAGAATTAGAGGGTGGCCTCCCATACGGGTTTTGGGTTGCAATACGACAAAATCTGTAGGATACTCCCATGAATAAACTGAGATAACTAGATCATCGATTACTCCTTCTGGTCGGATGGTAGAACGATCAACTAATTCTAAAATAGTAGGAGTAGGTCAGAATTGCATTATGAGTTGCAACAATTGTGTAGTCTCTATTGGCATAACGTTAATTGCTTCCCCTAAATTAACTAACACATGAGAAATAAATGTTTGTCCAATTTTGACAGTGACTGTAGGGTTTCCTGGGTCACCATATTTAATAGGTGGGGTTTTGCCTAACATTAGTTCAGACAATTCTCCCACTACATGTACTGTGAGGGAGTCCCTAGGTTTCTTTCCAGGCCATTTTATACATAGGTCTCTCATAGTCTTCGCATAAATAGGTACATCCCTAATCGCTTGCAATAGTGGAATGTTAACATGCAAATTCTTCAATTCTCCTAAGAGATTGAAGGATGGTAATTCCATAGTTTTGGTAATTTTCAGTCTTTCAGGGAATGGGGGATATGCTAATTCTATGATCGGTTGGTCAATTTCTTTTGTATCAATAGATGTTTTTTCCCCTGATTCTTGTATGATTCTGAAGATGGAGCATCTTCAATTATTGGCTCGACTATTCTCCCTGATCTCAATTTCATCTCATCAAAAGGCATAGGAGTAATAGATAGAGCTGGCACATTGTGTATATCAATATTTTGAACGAACTTATTATTTGGATTTGGGCTAGGTTGCATAGGCATATGAGGTCTCAAGGGAGGATTTTTCTATGGGGCATTGGGAGGTAAATGCAACTATTGCTACTGGTACTGAGGTTGGAATTGTTGTTGATAGGGGTTTGGTTGGTGATGGTTTTGATAAATAGGTTGTTGTTGAGGGCCTCTCCAATATGGGTTCCATTGTCCAAGGTGATTATGTTGTTGGGGCATAGGTAACCATGCATTGGGATCCTGATAAGGAGGTGGCATCTGATTTAGAGGGGGGGCATTCATCTATCCATATTGAAGTTAATTTTTCATATTATTCCAATAATTAAGTGTTGCAAGAGAGAATTGAGGGTTTGTACCTTGACCTCGTGGTTGCCATTGTATCCTTTGTGTCATTAGATAGGCAGCCTTTACTTCCTTATTAGTCACCTTCATTGATGCTTTTACACCTGGTAAGGAGGGACATTTGTCAGTGGGATGATCCAATTCACAAATAAGACATACCTGGACATTGTTCAATGGGAACTCCCTTTTTGGATGTTTGTCTCTACACTTCTGACAGAAAATGGACAATGTCGTTTCTCCTTCTGCTTGTTTCTGTTTAATCTGTAGAGTATCAATTTTTGAAGCAAAAGAGTTAATCATCTTTGTTTTGAAATCTTCTAACAAATTACCTATTTCTGCTCTTGTTTCCCCTCCATTGGATGATTTTTGTACCCTTGAAAAAGTGGTATCCCTGGTAGTTGACTAATTCCTTGTAGATCCTCGAGAACATCTCTTACAAATATTTACAATGTCATCATAGGATTCCTTAGATATATCTCCCTTGCCCAGCATATTCAACATATCTAAACAATCATCTCTAACTCCTTTTAGCAAAATAGTTTCTAGAATGTCCTTACTCACATCCAGATGCCCATACCTTTGTAGATTATACTGGATTCGCTCCACAAAATCTTCAAGGGTCTTGTCTATTGATTAAGGTTAGTTGTCATTGATGTCAACCCTTGAAGAAAGACCCGTAGCACAAATATTTGGGTAATGGGCCCAATAGTGTTTGATGTAAATATGACTCATTATTTTTTTGTCATGGTTGATAAGAAGTAAATATGGATGAACTCCAAAGTGGTCCCCTTATGGTGAAAGCCCTCACGGGAAGACGCTTTATGCAGTAAGAGAACCCATGCTTAATTATGGAATAATGAGATGAAGGAAAGTGAATTTGTCAGGGAAAATATCCTATATGGATAGTGCTTGTCATGTCATTTCCGGTGGTATGTGGAACGTCACATAATTCCTCACGGTTAGAG